>BGPR01000047.1:1016400-1252611 GCA_013235015.1 Araneus ventricosus | reverse complement strand
AAGTTTACGTATTGCTAGATTCTAGATCTGTGTCAAATTTTTTGCAACATCCACCATTGGGATGACAGTATGTGTCTATCTGCCAGTATATATATATATATGAAAAAAAGCTTCTAACCCAGTGAAATACCGTATACATTTTTCAAGAAAAGTAATTAAATCATCGTTTTCAGTTCTTTACTGTAAAAAAAGTTTATTTTTCCTGATTACAGATAGTAGATGATACTATATTCAATTGACCTCTTTTATTAGCAAACAAAAAGTCATTGGTTTCCTTTCCACCTTTCAGCTTCTGAGCTACATTTCAGCTACACTAATTTAAACATTTGTGCTTTTACTCGCCTCGTTCGTCCTTCTACTCATCTGCGATAAAGCATCGTATTTCCATCTAATGCCAATTTTCCTGGGCTATTAAATTTCAATAATTTTCTTCCTATGGTGCCACTTGCTCCAGGTAAAGCTCTGCTCTTTCCATCTACTTTTATTCTAAATAGGAAAACTAAAATTGTCCTTTAAGTTATGAACAATTGCTGCCCTTACATTAATTTTACAGCTTTTGTTGAAAATAATTATTTCCATCATTTGCAGGACTACCTATGTTAATGTTCATTGTAATTTTACTTTTCCAGATATTCAACTGAGGGGAGCATTAGTTAAATGCTTGATTTCGGGTGTTGGAATGTTAAGCCTTTGACGCACTTTCCTTCTCTGTCTATTTCTTCTGTAGGAAAGATAATTCCAATTTTCTATAGTTCAGCTGAATCTTCTATTAGTGTGGGAGAATTGCCTTTTGAATCTACAGTTGCACGACACGTATCACACTTCACATGGTTTTGATTGATATGATGGACTAATAAGCAATTTTACTTACTGCTTCCATATTGCCGTTATATTGATAGTTATCCATGAAGCAACTCCATTTCTTTCAATCAACCCTACGTTTGCTGGGTTAAAACCTATAGCTTTAACTTCCATTATAGTTGTATTAACCCAATTAATCTACTAATATAGATAATTGTATTTAAAATCTTAATAAAAGCTACTATAAACTTTAATATGATGTCAATAAAAATATTAATTAAATTAACTCATTTTTAATATTTTAATATAATAGATCAACAGACCAGCGTTCGTTTTCTACTGTAAGTGGTTATAATTTGTTAAAATTTCTGTTATCCTATAATAAAATATATTAATAATATGAAGTCGCATGGTCTTTTCTTTCAGCAGCATCAAAGAATTCTTTAGTCCTAGTAACCGAAATTACAAACCTAAAGATAAACTTGAAGCTGAAATAAGTAAAATTCTTTCCTAATAAATATGTTATAATAGAGGAGAGTAATTTAACATTAGAGTGTATTCCAAGAAAATATGATGATAAGAACTAAGAAGTGTTGAAGAATTACCAATGATACATTAAAGAGATGCTGGTATTTTTAATGTCCATATTAAAATTTAACAAGGACTGAAGAGTCAAAGAATCCACCCAGATGACCTTTTCAAGCCTACGGGGATTCTAATTTATAAGAACAGAATATTTTTCTGTTTAGGATTCCGACAAAGTTCAAGAAAAATTCAAAGAGAATTTTATTGAAGCCCATATGACCACATGTATTCCATATTTGAAAAAGAAGAAAATATCCAAAAAATACTCAATAAATATGTATTTATTGACAAAAAAGCAGAAGTGAAAAAAGACAAACTTACTATCTGCCTCCCAAGATGCAAAAAACATGCAGACACCTTAACTTCTACATCCGTGTTCAATCTTAATTTTTTTTAAAATTTCATTGTTTTAGGTCTTTCTGTATTATTCATTGCTTTCTTGGTTGTTTGCAGCATTTTAGCGATCTCCAAATACTTTTGTATCTTTTTTTTATTTTCGTTCTTATTTATTTATATTTTACGTTAAATGTTATATTCTTTTGTTTTGTATTTGTATATTATATTATATATATATATATATATATATATATATATATATATATAAAAACGCAGAAAACGCAGCGAAGTACGTACGTGGTCTTTACTCCAAAACTGTGGATATGTATTAAATTGGGGCAATAAGTCAAACGAAAGAATAGTCTAAATGTGTGCTCAATTTTCTTCAGTATGCCGCGAAACTTTACTCAAAAGCGCCATACTTGTAGGTATATGAGAAAGTGAAGGGGAGACTCCGACTTTTTATTAACACTCTCATACGAGCGAGGCGGTCCCGTGCAGTCTAAAATTTCCCTTACAACGATGAAGGCCGGGCTGAGGCGGTTACTTTTGAGAAGAATGAGGTTCTGAGATCGCTAGGGTAGGTAGGGGTCCATTATCCTTCAACCACAGCCCATTTCTGCGCCTTAAGGTAAGGTTATAGCAGGTGGGGTTGGGGGAAAATAACCACCAATGTGGGAGAGTCCTATTCATGTCGTTTCCACTCAAAATGCCCCGTTTTAAAGAGCTAGAAGAAAAAAACTCGCCTGGATTAAAGAGTTAAGCATTTAACACTCTAAGCGTTTGAACCGTATTTTCTGTTTCTCATGTTTCTTTTACAATCAATATTGCATTAAAAACGGTTTTTCTTTAAAATGATTTTGGCACCATAGCAAATGATCTTCGCAGAAAGTATCCTTCTGGTATTAATCAGTAATAAATTATAATCAAGCAGCAAAAACTGCAACGCATATTGTCACAGATCAACATACAAACAAAATTAACATAAAACTATAATCTTAAGATTAAATTTAGACATCACAAGATAAATTTTACATAAAAATTTCCTCAAAGTATAAAAAAAATTATTATATTCAGTTAATAATTGCAATAATTCAAACGTATTATTTCAAGTCTTTCTGTCTTACTCATCAATTCTCCTAGTGTAGTTTCAGTTTTTCTGTAAAACAGTTTGTTAGAAAATATAATTTATGCTGTTTTCATTGATGGTTACAAAAAATTCAAACGATTTATCCTAGTGATTCTACCAAAATCGCGTTTCTTTTCGCTGTCTCTTCCATATTTGTGCGTGTAGATGGCAGAAGATCTGTAATCCAACCCTCCTATTTACTTCCAAACCTTCTGCCTCGGAAAACTTTCTAAGAATAGAATTCATTAATGGACAACAACCACGTCAGGTGGTCTTCCTGCTGCTGAAACGATTCTTCCATTCCTCCAATCGTTCCAGTCGAGAATCGCGTAAAGTTCAAGTTCACCGTCGAAAATTCTCGGAAAACATCTTTTCGCTGGGAAACGCACCCATACATAGCCACATTCTTTTTCAATTTGTCTTCATCCCTTCGAGCCTTTGTTTGAAAACGGAAGCCGCAGAAATACACTAGGGAGAACCGGTTCAGCGGGATAGTGGTTCAGATCTTGAAAGAGATTCATATCTGGAGTAGGTGTCACTCGAAACGCTTGTCGATCAATCTGTGTTTCTTTGTTCAGCCTCGTTGTGAAGCATGGATGGAAAAGATGTTAAGGCACTATCTCGTAAAGCACTTTGCGTCTTGGTCCTCTGATATTGGCTTTCGTAATATTCTGAATTGTGACATTTATCTCTTTGTCGTTGCTCTCAATATTTTTCTTTAAATTTTTAGCTAAAGAAGTGAAGTTAAAGGTAGCTTGTTCTTCATTTCCTCGTTTCTTTCTGTTACGTGGAAGAAAAATGTTTGAGTTGCGCTTTTGAACTTATTTTGTTCACTGGAGGATTAGAATAAGCATATTAAACGGATTAATTGAAATATTTTATATCAAACTATAGATTTTTTTTAAAATTGGTATTTTTATTTCAAATTATTTTTCGTTGCATTATTTTTGAAAATATGAAGAGATCAAATATGTAGAATAAATTTTTATATCCAGCGTTCTCATCAGGTAACTAACATGAGCATCTTTATTTTGAATCGAAATAAAACTAATAAGAAAAATTTTCTTCGTCTCCCAACCCGGAAAAAGATAATATATGTTATTAAGTGATTTTTACGATATCGAACAGTACTGTGCAAAACTGAAAAATATTTTGTAAGATCGCAGGACATTTTATGTTACTTGGGTCAAGAACTACATAAATTAAAAGTTAAAATTTGAAATTAACTGAAAGAACTTGAAGGGAAAGTTTCTTCTATACAAAATACATAATATGTTAAAAAATATCATTAAGATTTTAAATATAATTTTTTAAGATTTTAAATATAATTTTTTAAGATTTTAAATATAAGGTTGTGAATATTCAGTGTTGGGCTACATATTTTTTTATATCATGTTCCACTGCCTTCAGCGCATTTTAATTTATTAGTTTATTGAGGGTGTATACCTCATTTTCTTTGGTTAATTATCTATCCGTTTGTTATACGAATATTTGCAAGCATAAGTAATTCGTTTGCTGTTATCAATCAGTTTCCAAAATTTTACTAATTATGAATATTTTGGTTGTTTGTTACATTATACAAGAAATTAAAAAATTAAATAATTTATTATTTCTTTTGTTAATTTGTAAAAGCAATACAAGTAATTTTCATAAATTGCACTGAATGATGTCTATTACTATGACAAAATACCAAATGAATTAATTTGAAGATGATAGAACAAGCTTTGAGAACTTTCAACTTATGTAAACGTATTTAATATTATTTTAAACAGAAAACTCCTCTAGTTACTAAATTCCAAGAAGTAAGATTTCAAAAACATTTATCGATTTTCTCCAAAATGTCATCTATTTCTAAGCATTACATCGAGGAATGAACGTTACAATGCTGTGAAATGATTTTACAAACGTGAACACATAAGCTCAGAGACATAAATTATTAAATAACAACTTGCAATGGAAATTTAACTGAAACTGTCATTTAGATATTTATGATTCAACATATTTCAAATGAGATTTCGCTATAGTGTTGAATATAACATTCTAATCGTTGTTGAGATACTTAGACTGAAATAAAATGTAAATACCTTCTCTGATGACATGCTGTGATGTGTGCATGGAATAGAACTTGTCACTGAGCAATTATGAATAAAAATGTATTCTGCATTAGAGATAGACATACTTCCATATTTATTTAAAGCAATCTTAAGTAAAGTGTTCCGTCAAAACTCAATAAATTTTAGATGACATTTTAATGGTTGCAGTGCTACAGACTGGGAAGCGTAACAAAATTTTGAAACGCTTCCCTTTCAATTATTTATAAAACTGCCTATTCAGATATTATGTTGTATTAGTTTTGACGAAACTCAAATGATATTTTGATGTGAGACACAGAAAGGAAGAACATTTTTAAATGCATTTTCCTTATTTAATTATTTACAACAACCATTTCTCTCAATTTAGCAATATTATTAGGTATTTCTTAGCTCTTCCTGAAACTTCTTCAGCTGGTTCGCTGAAACCATTTTTTATCGCCATATTATTATTAATCCACCGGGATTAATAATAATAATAACCAAGACTATAAAATTTTAAATATCCGAACATCTTACACTTATGCAATTTAAAACCATTTTCACAAACTCACATTTTAGAAAATTTGATTATTTAATTATGCATTTCTTTTTTCAGGCATTTTCTAAAACATGAATCGACTCACACTTAAAAGTAAACAAAATTCAATATTTATTGATTAGTGATTCTATCTTAAGAGACTAGTAGAGTATGAAGTATAATAGTCAATACCTTAAAAAATATTTTCTTTATATCAACGGGAAGATGTACTCTAAATCATTCTTCCTTTACCCAATAAAATCGAATCAATCGCAGTCTCCTGTCTTGGTCTTTAACAAATCCTTCAGGCCGATAGACGGCTGTCAAAGTAGAATTATCTTATGTCCAGCGCTTCTCAGCTTTGCAATCGAGATTTTCAGGAAGCTTACGGAATAGCGATTGCGAAGTTCAGCTTACTCAAACGGAAATGTTTAATGGGAGGAAAGAATTGGATTAAATTAGAAATAGACGTCTTCGAAAGCAAGCAGGTGATTTCTTTAAAGTGACGAATTTCGGAAAGTTAAATAGAGAAATAAACGGAATTAGTTAGAATTTTATTTCTTCTGCAACTCTTAGCGTCGCAGCCTAAAATCATAATTTGCTTTGTTGAAATTTATTTTAAAGCAGACATACACAACTGAAACTTTTCATGGTATTTTTTTCATCTAATTTCTTTCAGAAAAAATTGCTGTCTAGGGAATATTAATATTCATTACCGGAAACAGAAGTATGAGCCTTTTTTACATTTCTGTTCCTTTAATTATTACTCAGAAATAATGCTAATGCAACTTTTTCTGTATTGAAATCTCTTAGATATGAAATAGATTCTGCTTATTTTGTTACTAATTCTGTCCTATTTTTATTTTTTTTACTGAAATGTCACTTTGCGCATAATTTAAATTCCAATTTCATTATTTTTTTAATAATTTTGCAAGTAATCTTTACACATGTTTTTAATATTTATGGCTTTAAATATTAGAAATAAGAAATTTGGCACTACATTGATAATGTTGCCATTGGATATATCCACTTTTTTATATTTTTAAAAGTCATAATTTGCTCAGCGGAGAATGAAAAACCCACTTATTGTGAATGAAAAAATATAACATTGTATAGTTTGAATCTGAAATTTGACATCATTGTGATAATTCTGTCGAAATACATGTATCTTTAATTATTTTTATATCTGTAAAAAACGTACTTTTCTCAGCGGAGAATGAAAATTTTTCTTGCTCTGAAAAATTTCAAGAAAACTCTGTTGGCATTGCATGAAAAATAAACTTCTATGAATAATGGATGATTGCCTGAAAGCTTTTGCAATCCTGAAGCTCTTTTCAATAGTCAGATGTTTCTAATTTACTAATAGACTCAAAGTGTACTTTCAGGAATTAAAGTTTAGTTAATCATTTGATTGAGGAGCGATAAAATCTCAAAATACAATTTTAAAATGGGAATGTTATCATGAAAAAGAAAAAAGTTTACCCAATTTTTAAAATCATTAGTAGAAATGATCTGTACTTTTATTTCAGGGTACCGTGTCATTGAGTATCGTTTTATCTTCTTAAAAGTAAGCCTCACCATCACACACAAGCTAATACATTAAGAAAGGGGATTAAAATATCTATAGGATGATAAGAGAAAAAACAAATATCCCCTTACACTATGTTACAAGTTGCCTGCTTACAACATCATACCACCTAACAAAACCGTCAGCTGACCTAGAACCACTTTGGTGCAAAAGGGTTATGAACAACAACAATTCTAGGGCGAAAATCAGAAAACTCACCCACTTCATCGCGGAAAACGAAACACTCTTTTTTCCGAAAGATGGCGACAACAACTAGCCAAAGACCCAATTAACCCTATGTACTCATATTCTCTCTTCTTCCATACATAGAGCACGACCCTCTCAAATTCAACAACACAACGACCTGAAAGACTGAACTTAAAAAAATATTATAATCTTTTGTTCTAAATGTCCTGTTTTTTGTATCTTTATATAGAAGTTGTATTTTTTTTTTTGCTTTGGCTTTTTCAATAAATTTTCACGCATACCAGCCAGGGAGCCGTCCTGGCTCCGAGTTCGGGGGTCTGCTGTGGTGTTATGTATGTTTGAGGAATTAAATGCTAGTGGATTACTAGTACACTATATGTACTAGCTAGTACGTGCTGGAAATAAATTCTACTGTTAAAGCATCTGTATTAGTTAGTATACAAATGAAAGACATCCTACTGATTCTTGGTGCAGAGGTATGGATTGATCTCTTCTTTAGATTCAAATTAGATTTGCATTTATTGACAGGATAGATTGAGGTGACATCCATTGTAGTGAGGTTTCTCAGAAAATGAGTAGAAATTGTTGTGTTATTTTTATTTATGAAATAAAATGAACATTTTCATAGTATTTCTAAATGTTTATGATAAGAGTATACTTAAATTCTCTTACAATGATTATATATTTTGTTCCAAAGAATGCACTTCATAAGCAATATTTCCTTAATCTGATTCCGTATTGCTGCTGTTTAGGACTTAACTAATACGATGTGTTTTTTTATTATTTGGTCTTATGCTAATATTTTTATTATTTGGTCGTATATTATTATTTTTGTATTATTTGTTTTTGCTTCCACATTCCAATTGCTTTATTTACCAACTTATTACTTTAATTTATTTTTATTTCTCTTGATAATTATTCGTATTTTGAATTTCCGTATGATATATGCTTGCATAATTTTGTTCAAACTAAATTTTACCGCCTACATATATTTTTTGTGTACATCTCACACCAGCTCACAAAGCATTAAAAGAATAGAGGAGCATGAAGGAGATAATAAAATATTGAGAAATATCGTCTTTTAGATCGTTGGGAAAATAGACTCTAAATCCTTACTCCTTCATCCAAGAAATCAAATGAATCACAGTCCCCTGCCCTGGTCTAACAAATCCTCCAGGCCGATAGACGGGCTGTCAAAGGAGAATTATCGTATGTGTCCAGCACTTCCCAGTTCCCGAGCTGAGATTTTCAGGAAGCTTACGGAATAGCGATCGCGAAGTTCAGCTTGTATAGACGGAAATGTTTAATGGAAGAGAAGAATTGGATTAAATTAGAAACAGACATCCTCGAGCGCAGACAAGTGATTTTTACCGTAACAAATTTCGGGAAACTTTATAGAGAATTAACGTTGGATTAGATGGAAGCTTCCATTATATTTAGCTGTTAAGTTTAAAGAAAGATGCTTGCTGTAAAAAAATGTATTAATCTATAATACTGTGAAACTTGAATGGCGTTTTGAGACTAAGCCCAAATATTACCAAGCATTTAATCTGCTTTATGCTCAAATATTATGCGAGTTTTAAACTTATTTGATGCCTCAATATTATGCCCACGAACTCGGAGCCTAAAGGGGTTTACTTTCTGACAGCAAAACCTTAAAATAAATTTTAAAAAATCTTTAAACTTACAATAATTTTTATAGCGGATTTATCTGGGAAGACTAAATAAAAGCTTTATGAAACGAAAAGAAACTCGTAAGGGTTCTTCATCAGTGAAGTTTCTTTAATGAAACATTTACAAGCAAAAAATTTGCTTTGTCAACGTATCGTTTAAGAATAAGCATTCAACTCCATTTACAGCTAAAATGTAACAATGGATTATTCTTCACATTCATTATTGTTTTCCCAAGATAATTAAAGGTAGTAACTCATTTTTAATTCATTTCTCAATCAGTAATAAATATTTTGTAAAAAGTTACTTCTAATTAAAATGAGAGAAATGTTAAACTCTTATGAACATTAAATACAAAAATAAAATTAGTGAAAACCATTTAAATGAAGACTTCGGAAGCTTTTCTTTCTGTCTAAATCCATTAAGGATTTTGTTGTTATAATATGGAATAATGAGAAAAAAATTATGTTTTTTCCATTAATACACAATCATTCCCATTAAAAATAAAGAAAAATAACTACTTTTGCAGGTGATTTTGAATTTAACTACTTGTATTTGTTTCAATATGAATAATAAAATTGTATGTAATTATATAAAATGTAATGATTAAATGTGTGATAAATGCGATGATATTCCTTTTTTTATGAACTGAGAGAAAAGAGAACGATATGGAATATATGATATACATAAATAGTGCGTAATTATATAATATATATAAATAGTACGAAATTATAGGATATACATAAATAGTACGTAAATATTAGTCTTGTTTTCTTCCAAAATATTACTCAAAAATTAATCTAGCTTTGAATAGCCTCATTTTTATTTTCTATTCTAAGACTTTTCAATGGATAAAAATTATATTTAAAGAAACGTTTAAAGTTTTAGATGTGCTATGTGTTTCACTGACAATGGAAGATTTATTTAATCATTGTAGCTTAACAGCAATCATGAGAAATAATGGAAATGGCTCATTTTCTCTTTTCACAAAATCATGAATTTGGATTAAGCTACCAAATGAAGGAAAAACTGCACTTCGACAGAATTCATTTTACTTTCAAATTCAAGAAGGAATTTAAACGATTTTTCTCAGTTTGATATTTTTTTAAACTCTATTCTAAGCCAAAGACATCCTTTTTATAACTGTGGATTTATAAAAGAACGGAATTTCTAATTATGTTTCGTATTCGCATAAAACGAGGTATATAAGACATATCTAAACAATACTTAATTTTATTTCACTTAAAAATAATTTTAATTCATTGATTTTGGATATACATCTGCACATTCTGAATAACTTATATCTTCAGGTAAAATCAATATGTTAAAATTTCCTTATTGCATTATTGCATTTATTGATTTCAGATTAGCATTGCATTTCTTAAAAAATTAAAGAATTATTTTTCTCTATTATATGCTTCTTTATATGGCTTTTATTTCTTTAGTTTTGGAACTTTTTTCATTAGAAGTCTTCTTCAACAGTCAAAATGTTTATAAGAATTTCTGCTTAAGAAATGAGCAAAAATATTTTTTTTCTTTACTGCACATAAAGAAAAGGAAATGAAAATGTCGTAGGTAATATTTATCTGAAATTAATTGCATACATTAGTTTGAAAAATTTAACAGTGACTGTTTGTTTCAAAAACCTGAAACTAGCACTTTTGGACGTTTTTAATACGGAAAGGGATGACAGGCAATGAGTAAGATGAGCACATTTCCGGAGTTCTTTGTTAGGTCATGACCTTCGTCCGATTAGGCGTATTTTTTTAGTTAGTCCTTACAGAAAATCAATAAATGAAAATACAGGGTGATTTTTTTAAAACTGACACTACTCAGAGCCATCTGTGTCTCGAACTATCCGCTCAAATGCCACCAAATCTGGTAGGGAGACTAAAGATGACATGGGGAAAAAGATTCTATGATAAAAAAAAAATTAGTTCCGGAAGTCGCCGATAGGGGAAAATGTGGCACTGTTGTAGTCTGCAAAACCAAGAATTATACAAATGAATAGCAAAGAAGAAATTTCATTGCAAAACCGCATTATACAGCAAATGGACTTCTCCAAAGGGTTAAAGAGATGAAATTACATTGCACCATAGCACCAGACATCTTTCAATGTGATCACCCTTTTCCTGGACTACACATTGCATCCTGAACACAACATTCTCGAAGGCATGACATCAAGAATGCTCAGCACAGTCAGTAATATGTTGTCCTTTAATGTCGTTAACGTCGGGTCCCCACCAAGATAGGCCTTAGACTTCAAATGACCCCACAGGAAAAAGTCGCATGAGGTTAGATCCGCGGAGAACGGACATGGAGAATGTTGTGTACAGGATGCAATGTGTACTCCACGAGATGGGTGATCACATTGAAGGGGTCAGGACATGCCCCCCCTCCAGGAATTAATTTTATTGAATGAAGAACTACGGTGCACTGTAATTTTATCTCTGGAGTTTATTTGCTGCATTAAAGCGGTTTTCCACTGAAATTTCTTCGTTATTATTCATTTGTTTAGTTCTCATTTGTGTAGACGACAACAGCGACACATTTCCCCTATCGGCGACTTTCTGAACTATTTTTTTTTAATACAAAACCTTTTTATCCGTGTCGTCTTTAGTTTCCTTACCAAATTTTTTGGCGTATGAGCTGATAGTTCGAGCTACTAATGGCTCTGAGTACTGTTAGTTTTAAAAAAATCACCCTGTAAAATATTTCTATATACTGCTCAGTAAGCATCTTCCCTCTTCATTTTACTTCCCCTTGCTGAAATCAAATATCTGTGAATGATCAGTATTTAAATGTATGTAATTACTTGAATTATAACAGAAAAAAAGAAGTAAAAATATGATGACTTGTTAATCTTTTTTGCTGCGCTGAGGATTATTAGAGACACAAATCAACCAACTTCAAAAAAATGAATCACACATTCAAGATAAATCTTCCATCGGTAATAAAAGAGTTAATTTGTTTTGATTAAAGTTCTTAACTAAATTATCTGAATCGCCTTATAGACTAATATAGGTTCATCCGTTTTTTTTGTGAAAATGATATTTAGATTGATTGAACACTTGGATCTACGAAGATTTACTAAATGATAGTTTCTTACTTTTAACCATTTGATTTTTTCATAATTTTGCCGAAAACTTTCTTTCTGTATCTCCTAGAAAAGACAAAATAATTTTATAATCAAATATGTGTATTTGCAAAATTTATTTGAGAAGAAGTTACAAATCTTGCACAACGAGAAATGGATTTGCCTTAAATAACTTTCATCAAATTTACAGTGATTATATAATTCAATTAAGCTCTCGTGACGTATTTTGAAAGAAATATTCAAGGATATCATATTA
Source organism: Araneus ventricosus (assembly GCA_013235015.1). NCBI lineage: Eukaryota > Metazoa > Arthropoda > Arachnida > Araneae > Araneidae > Araneus > Araneus ventricosus. The sequence continues at coordinate 1,240,352 of BGPR01000047.1, read as the reverse complement.
AAATGGAATTTCAATATAGGGGTTTTTTTTATCAGAATGATCTAAGAAAATGTTTCGCCCGTAAAATTAAAAGCACTAATGAATTTCATTTTAATGTTTATTTTTCTTCTAATTAATGAAAATAAATTCTTCCTTATTTAAAATATTCACAGCCATATTTTATACATTCAAGCAATGAAGGCTTATTGGCGAATATTATTAAGAGACTTAACTTGAAATGTCTTTTACCTTTCAACATTTAATTCGATGTTACGATTTAGGAGTTTTCTAAAAAATTATTCAAGCTCAGACACGACACTACATTTTTATAAAGTAATTAAAATTACTAATACAGTACAAATATACCGGCAGTCAAAAACTTATTTACTTTAAACATGTATAGATATTATACTGATATCGACTGAATAATTCATCTTGCCTTTTAAATACAATATACAATCCTTGATATCACAGTGACAATTGCTGCCTTAATTTCTTACTTTCTCAAAGTCGGAATTCTCTATGTTAAAATAAAAACACGAGAATTAAAAACAATTAAATTGATAGTCACTTTTCTACACAGAAAAAAACTGATATTGCAAACTCTTTTGGATTGAAATATCCAAGTCAAAGAATGATAGAATACAGATTTTTCTGCATATCTGGACAAAACTGGAATCCGAAACAATTTCTTAGCACTTTCCCTTCAAATCGCATAAGTGACGGACAAGTCACTAGCGACACTCTTGCTCTGCGGCAGACACCTGTGCACTACCCAATTGTTATCAATGTGCTTCAATCCACTAATCGATTATCCGGCATTTTTCCACACAAATGGGCCTACATCGAGACCCGAAGGACTAAATAGCCAATGGAGAAGAGAACAGTAGGCGTGTGGGGTAATTTATTTTGACTCTAATAAAGGATTGTGACTAACCACTAAATAATTCTTCTGTATGTAGGACACTCATTGTTTTTCATCTGTAGTTTTTATACATTTTGACAAATAATGTGTATCCTCTGTGATAATGTAGAAAACTAAGTAAACCGATTTCCGCGTATATTATAACTATATTCACATATATAATTTTTTGTCTTGAATAAAAACTTTCCCCCTACAGCACAAGGAAACTTATTTTTGAAATCACTCTCATAGTTACTGATTGCTAAAGTGAATTAATTTCATTAGAGAATGCATCACATCTTCATGTACACATAACTGCTTATGTATCTATAGAGGCGAATTCAATCAATGAGTCTAAAGAAAAGTTTACGCCAGTCTTTTGATTCTTTCCCATAGAACTATGCCATAACTAATCATCCATTAAAATATTCGTATATTTCATGCGCTAATTAAATCTGTATCTGAAGTTACTTTATAATTTTAACGGATTTTATCTATACATACAAATAATTAAAAGAACTGCTTTATCCATACCATACTTTTCAGTATTGATTCAATTTTCGAACATCAATAGCTATATTTAAAAAACACCTCCAGATTGATATAATTGCTCATTAAAACTTTGCTGAAACTTTTCTTTTTAGTTTTAAAAGATTGCCGCTACGAATATAAATAATTAAGATGGTTGCTTTATCCCTACAATACTTCTGAATATTGATCCAGTTTCCTAATATAAATAGTTATATTTAAAGAAACACATCAAATATATTGCTAAAGTTAATAGTTTGGCAAGGAAGAATAAATGATGGAACGTCTAATGCAAATCCATCTAGATAAATTTATTCCGTGTTTTTATTTTTCGTTATTTAGAATAGGATAAAACGAAAACGTTCACGTAAGCACAAGATATTCCTTATCCATTAGAAATACATTCCAGGATAATTCCTTCTTTTCTTTCTTTGATTTATGGATGCCGATTCAGACAAAGCTTTTCTTTTAATGTATTCCCTTTGTTGTTGAATGTATTGCTGGAGTTCCATCTCTGAAAATATAACGAGCGCTGCGGACAGAAAACTATTTTCTACCAAACGTTTGGTAACAATAGTAGCAAGAAAAAGGGACTTTCTACTGTTTTGATGGAAAACTGTATTATAAATCAAGTGATATTTTTGTGTGGGGTACAAGAAATGTTTATCTGCGTTGGTCTTACAAAATATTGATGTAGATATAGCATATTTCATAAAACATGTTCATGTGAAAATAAAAATGATAAATTCGCATTTAATTTTCAAGTAGATTTGAAAATATTGCGAAAAATTTACATATTGTCTGCATTAATGGAATAATAATAATATGTGATTAATGAAATCTTACAAATACAGTTATATCAGTGCAAGTTAAATATTTCAATTTAAAACACAAATTTTAGAGAAGAAATATTCCATTTTAAATTTTATATTCTGAAACATATATAAATGTATTATATTTGTTCTATGAGTGGCTATGGGAAGATTTTTTTTACTAAGCAGTAAAAATAGGAAAAATATTGCAATGGGACGTCATACTCAGACGTCCCAATGACATAACAGAAATAATCGATTATGTCTACTCACATTTAACTGACCGTTGTCTTATGCTTTTCCTCCAGCATGGGTCGTCGTCCTCCTGATGCTGTGATGCGGAAGCTTGCCAGCTGAAGTGTCATCCTCGTAATCTGGCCACGGTTCGAAGTTACGAGGTCCGTCCCAAATTAGCCCTCATGTTGCTTCAAAACGGGACGTTAATATAGCTAAACTAAATTAAACACGCAAGGTGCGCAAATTAATCTCAAAATTAATATGATTTTCCGCAATTAAAGAGTATCGCATAAGCATTAATATATGTCCCTATGGAATCATTAGTTAGTGAATGTGTTTAGAGAAATGAAAGTATTGCGTTTTACTTTTTTCAAATACTTCCCACATTTTAATTTTTACCAGGATATCCTTATAAATATTAAAAATAATTTTTCGTCACATACTTTTAATATACAGATTAAAGAATTATAATGCTGGAAGAAGGTAGATTAATTTGATAGAAAAATGTCATTTAATCAATAAACTTCAAAAGAAAAATATATTTACTGTGTTCTAAATTAGTTTTCATATTTTATTTAGCAAAAATACAGGAAACAAACCACAACTAAATAACTTTCAAATGTCAACCACATAAATGTGTTCTCATGATTAGAGCGTAAGTGTAAGATTATACACATCAATATCGTTTTGAGTGGTAACAATGTTTCACAACTTCACTGCATTTTTTAACATTTTTTTGTTTTCGTAAAATAAACTCCTAGTTCAAAAAATTTTTAATTTTAAAATTCAATTGACTTTGAAGATAATTTTTCATTCTTGAATGATGTGAATGTGATTCAAAATCATTCACGAAGTGCTTGGAATCACGTATAAATCATTTTATTTTGTTCAAATGATCTTCCAGTCTGTGAGGATGTAATTAGCAAGAATCATAACATTATTTTCGGAAAATTAATGAATTGGAGATTTCCTAGGGCATACGTCTCGATATTATCTGTCTTTAAACGTTATAATTCAATATTAAATAACATCATCATTAAATAACATAAATTAACATAATCCATGTGAGGTATGATGAAAACTAAACTAATGATTATGAAGAAGCAAAATATTAAAAGCAGAAAGTTGTTGCTTCTCTTATTCGTTTATTTTATACGCAATCAATAAATTGAAGATATTTAATAATCTCAGAAATAAACATACGAATTAGATTCAAAGGACCATATGGACAATTTTTTATATAGCAGAATAGTTGGTTGGTTAGAATGTGGACGGAAAATGAAGAAAGTACTTCATGAACTGGGAATTGCACAGAGTTTATATTTAGGCTATGACAGCGCTTCAGAGAAGATGGTAACGTAAGAAGACGCTCTACTTAAAATCGGATCTGGGTTCTAGGTCAGTGCGAAGACTGGTATTTGGCGGTAACAGCCTAAAGGAACAGGCAATGTACTGCAGCAGACTTGTACCGGAAGATCTCGCCTTTCGAGAGTACCACAATTTTAAGGCAATCCATATACAGACGGTTGGAATAGTCTGGTCTCTGTGTCTGCAGGCCTGTTCCACTCATGGCAGCTCGCTGCCGGGGCCAGTTAGCCTGATGCAAAAAAATGTTAACCGAACACCAGAGCAATGGACTTGTGTTTTGTTCCCAGACGAACGCAGGTATTCTCTTCAATCTGACTCGCATATCCTTATGGAGAGCACCAGGAACCCGTAACAACCATAAAAATGTCATTGACCACGACTGTTACAGTGGCGCTGGACTGTTGGTTTGGGGTGGCATTATTTTATGATTTCGTATGGATCTCCATGTCCAACGCAGATCCATAACAGTACCGATTTATAAGGATATCATTCTGTAATAAGATTTAAGTGTATTCAGAGGCGCAATGGACGCAGATTTCGCATTTATAGTGAAAACCGTTCTTCACCGTTCAGCTGACATGGATAAGTGCCTTGAAGAAGAGGATATCACACATATAACCGGATTCTCCCACTGATTGAAACCGGCAAGCATGAAACATATTCGCATACGTGTTGCTGCATGTCGTCAACCCTCTAGGTCTATTCCAGAATTTCGGATAGCACTGATTCGATAATGTGATGACCTAGTGTAAGAACAGCAGGATAATTTAGTGTTGGGTATGTCTAGAGTTTGTACTGACTGTCTTGTAGCACACGGCAAGCACAGAGAGTACCAAGTTTCATAAAAGCCTCACGATCTTAAATATTGTAGATAAAACATGGGTTGTCCTTTTGCTGCATGGAGCATTTCTCTTATTTTAATGGGCACTGTAGTGCATGCACCGTATTTGTTGTCATGTTCCTTCTTTGCAGTAAACAGTCTTTATAGGAATTCTTTTGTTCTTTTTTATTTAATTCGAGGAAACTCTCATTATCCCTAATTTATTGACTGAATGTGAACAAAAGTTAGAAGGAAAGAAATCAATAATATATCCAGGAACTTTTCTAAAATAAATATTTGTCTACCCCAAAAATTCTGAAAAGTTTTCACTGCAGATGTAATTAGAGACATATAAGGCGTTAAAATGTTTGAGAGATAATATTTGCTATTTTGATAATGAAACATTCTTTGAATAAATTTTATAAATTAATTTCGCTCAGTTACTAATGAAAATTTGTGGACAATTGTCTTCATGTATATACAAGTTCTGGATTAGAGAAATGCAAACCTTCACATATGCAAAACATAAAATGCTAATAATTGAATAGCATATTTGCGCCGGACTCGAGGAGAATTCGCGATTTTTCTCTTGTTAAATTAGCTGTATAACATGCGCTCGCATTTTATTACTTTACTAAACGTTGGGCAGTATGATAACAATACTTTCCTATGGCTAGCTTGAAGGTCAGCACTAACCTATAGAATTCTTTTATAGTATAAATATATTTCAATTCATTCATTTGTCCCAGCGATATTTCCATATATATAGCATTCTTCAATTTCGTCTAAGAAATGGGGATCTTCTCAAATTGCGAATTAAATGTTTTTCAACTAAAAATATAATATCTTAATTTTGCACGGTTTCCCTCGTGAATTTAAGCAATGCAACTGTTTTGCAATCTCCTTAACGTAAAATTCATTTATGAAAAAGGCAGGAAATATATATTTCACGATCTTCTGCTGAATAGATAGAAGTTTTAGTAATTTTAGATATTTTCATACAGTTTTAAATTTATAAATGGTTTCCTAGGAGTTTTACTTCTTGATTTCTTAGTTTGGCCTCATTTCAATACATATGTGTGATATCTCTAGCAACGAAAGTATTCCCTGTAATCTTTTTCTGTACAGTCAGATTTTTTTGTCTGCTTACGGGCTGGTACAATAGCCTTACAGGAAAATTATTGAAGTTTTATACCTCTTTCGCAGTTATTTTGTGATATATCTAATTATTCAGTTGATAGTTTTGTTTTCATAACCCATTGTATCATTATATGAGTGATGGTTACATTTATTGTTAATAAATGCAGATAAGAATACTAATCCAAATTAGAGTCGAAAATGGCTTCAGATTTTATATAGAAATGATTTCAAAAAGCTTTCTCGTTTCTTTCTCAAATTCCTCTCAAATAAAATGACATTTGAGATTTCCCCTACCCCTCAAAGAGAGTGAAGAATAATTTAAATATTCAATCCATCAAATTATACAAAAGTTTTAATATAAGGAGATGCAATTGAAGGTGAAATACAGCACCCAACAACCAAAGTACTTCCAAATTATTCTTAATCTGAGCTGAAGCAATTGCGCCACTTTAACATGAAACCCACATTTCCCCAACCTCAAAAGAAACGAACCTTTAAAAGACTCTGCGCCACTTTCCTCCCAAGTGCCCGAGATCAAGAAGTCTCGAAATCCTCTACGAACTAATTAAATCTCTGGGGAGCGTGTTTAACCAGAGAAACGCAGAGGGCTCGTCGAAGTTGGGATGTAACCTTCCTGACTGCCTCGTCTCTTAGTTATGCAAATGCATGGCGTGCGGGTAAGTAACTCATACCTTCCACCATGGATGTGTGAGTGCAAGAGGTAAGTAGGGTGAGAGAGAGCAGTGAATTTGTGGCATTTCAGGAAGTCACTACTGGTCAGACGAGATCGAGAGGGGTGATGGTTTTCTTCATGATAGGGGTAAGAAGATTGTACAAGTCCCGTTAGAGTTGATGTGGAATCCGTCATCCAAATGTAGTTCGAGAAATCTGATATCGTTGCTATTTCAGGAAACAGATCCCATGCAGTGTTTGGGATAAAAATAGAAGTGGTGTGAGAGTTCTAGAGAGAGAGATGGATTCAAAGGTCACGTTTTGTGTTTGAGGAGGATGGTGGAAAGGGTTAGGTTTATTAATGGAGTGCTGAGAGTTGAATTTTTAAAGGAAACATTAAAATAGTTTTGAGGAAGTTTGTGTAACTGGAAAAGCATATGTATTTTTAGGAAATATCTCTGGATCATTGTTTGGTTTTCATTAGTAAGAAGTTAAATGCATATCTTCGAAAGAAGAACACTAAGCAATGCTTAAAAAAATTATGTTCTGGATAAATATATATCCACTTAGTTCAAATGTTTTACAATATCATTTCACATGTGGTAAACCTTAAATTCTTAATGCAATGATTAGTTTCTTTTCACGTACAGTGGTAATTTGGACTGAGAAAAAAGTGGTTGAGCTATTAAAATTTATTAATTAACCATTACCTAATCGCGTGTAAGTTTATTAAAGCTTTCAAGCTATAAATAAGCTTTTTCGGAACGGAAAGTATTATATATTTCTTTTAAAATTCTGAGGTAAATAGGTGAATAATATGTGTTAATCTTTGCAAACTGGTAAAAAGGGATTTTGGTTTGAAGGAATTTAAAAATCTTTAGAGAAACTATGATCTTCCAAAAATAATCTTTTAAATACCTATTTTTGAAAAAAATATTCTTAAACTTAAAATTGTTTCAACAATTATCGGTTTATTTTATTTAAAATAGTTTGATTACTATATGAAATTGCTTATAGCTTTAAAAACTTAAAGCATTTCAAGTTTTTAAAATAGTTGTAAGATATATAAATGAGTTATTTGTGTCAATATCAATTTGAGTGTAAAAACCCTTTCTGTTATTCGAACAAAGATCTAGTTTTAATGTTAATGATGCTGAATTAATTGAGTACATTATCTAGTTATCGGAAGATGATCAAAATAATCTGCATACCACCAGATTTCCATACTTATAAGGTAACACATATACTTTATTATTATCCGATATAATTGACAAGTTTTTACCTTGAGAACTCATATAAATCTGTAATTAGTCTTTCGTTGATAAATTATATAAATATTTTAAAATAATTCTAAGAATCTGGAATTTTTCGATATAATCTTTATGCATCATAGCTGAAGATAACTGAAAATCATTTGAGAATCCAAGAAGTTAATAGATCAGAGTATATAGTCTATCTTACAAGCAATCGGTAGATGAATCAATATGCTTATATCCAAATATTATTCATGTATCATATTTAATATATGGGAAGGTTTCTACATATAGAAACAAACAATCTAAACGAATACAAGGTAAAAAAATGTATAGAAATTATTTTAAAAAGTAAAAAAGAATTTCACTTATAAACCTCCGAGAAGTTCAACTTAAATGCAGTGTTGCTTTTGGTCGAAATAGTATCACACCAAACAGTCAATAGAATAAGTAACAGGATTTCAAAAATCACTGAAATACAGGGTTAGCAAGAAATAAGTTTCCCACTTCAGAGATTTCTAGAATGCGTTCTATTGGTCCAAATGAGATAAAATTTGAACTACAGATAATTAAAATGATGCGCTTGACATTTATTGAAGAAAAAATATTAGTACCAAATAGATGGTATTTATTTGTATATATATCGAATATGTGAAACATCATTTGAGTTACAGCGCGTGCCTAATAGCATTATTCTGTGGATAAAAAGAAGGTGGATTCTGCACGAGTATGAGTTACTTCTCTGCACATCATGCCGACATTGCAAGAAAAAGCTGTACTGGCAAAATTGTTCTACCTGAACCAGCAGAACTCCGTTGCAGCTGTAAAAGAATTCCGTCGTATGAAGCAGGTAAGGAGAGGCCCAATATCTCCATGTGCCCTATGCAAGATGATACAGAAATTTGAAACAACTGGGCAACTTGGCCTTCTTCCAGACAGAGGACGAAAGCAAATCCCGCCTTAGTGTCGAAGATGTGGCTACCGCGGTCGTTGAATCTAGCATTCAGTCGCCGCATGGTAGTGTGAGTGTGCCAGTTGTTTCCCGTGTATTGGATATGCCGTATTCCACTGTACGAAAAATCTTACGACGGATTTTGAATTTTTATCCCTACAAAATCAAGCCTATGCCTATTGCAGGATGGAGAATCAGAGGTTTGTACAACTTTTGCACTTGAGTTCCTTGCTCGAATGGTGGTTGACGTCACTTGGCCATGGAACATTCTCTGGAGTGACGAAGCCCACTTTTGCCTCACTGGGCACGTTTAAACCCACAACTGTCGAATTTGGGCAGCGGAAAACCCTCACTCTATCCAGAAACAACCTTTGCATCCTGAGAAAGTTACAGTATGGTGTGGTTTTACGGCTATCTTTATCATTGAACCGTATTTTTTGAAGAGATAACTGCAAATGGAATCCAAACCTGTTCTGTCACAGGACAAAGGTACCGTGATATGCTGAGGGATTTTGTAATCCCACAACTTCAACAGCGTGGATGCCTTCAGGACTTCATTTTGATACAGGATGGCACATCTCCTCACATTGATCGTCGTGTAAAGCAATTTATAATACAGCTTTTCACACATGCACGGGTGATCAGGTCGTCATTTTCCAACAGCATGACCTCCTCGTTCGCCAGATTACACACCCTGCGACTTTTGGTTGTGGGTTCCCTGAAGGACAATATCTACCGTAAAAGGCCAGCATATCTGCCAGATCTGATGGACAGCATTCCGCGCTATGTTCGTGATATTCCGGCAGACTCACTCCGTTCAGCTGTGGGAAATATGGATCTGCGATTAGAACACATTGTTGAACATGAAGGGGATCATTTTGAGCAGTTTCGATGCTCCTTTTCGTATTATTTAACATTTATAAAGCATATTAAATGGTTTTCTGTGTATTACAGCGCCACCTATCGGCAGTTGTCTGTACTAATACTTTTCTTTTAATAAATGTCAAGCGCAGCATTTGAATTATCTGTAGATCAAATTTTATCACATTTGGACCAATAGAACGCCATCTAGAGCCCTCTGAAGTTGGAAACTTTTTCTTGGTAACCCTGTACATTCAAATGGTGAATTGTGATACAATTATTTATTATAATTAAGGAAATATTTTGAAATCAACATAAATACTGAGATGACTTACTTGACTAAATACATATATTTTCTGTATTATAAGTCCAAAGTATGAACTTCTATTAAGCATATATAAATTAACAGTAGCACAACAAAAATTAACAGTGTCACAGACCCACAGCTTAAATTTTGGAAGTAGAATCTTATTACGATCCTCACTCGTAATAATCCAAATGCATACGATGATATCTCTGTTGGGTGCACTGAAAAAATCTGTGCTTGTCTTATATATCTGGGGGGAGCTCTTATCACTCAAAGGAGAAACCCGGTTTCTCCAGCGGCAAAATTCCTATTTGACTCTCAAAATTTGAATTTGCACTCTTTGTCCAGCTGGCATTAACTCTGACTCATAGATAATTTTTTTCAAGTAACCATGATGAGCTATGAATCTATGTTAATGTCGTTAATGATTTCAATACCTATAGCACCAAAAACAGCATGACTTATCGATGTCAATTTCTTGACAATTAAAATGTTTATATTCTCCTAGATTTCATTTTGTGTTTAGATTTTCCACAAAATTTCAGCTGAACTTGTATGTACTGCTTATAAGTAACACGGTTTGTGACAAGTTAAATAAAATGAGATTTGTCATCTTTCATGGATCTTTTTAAAGTTAGAAATTTAATTGACTAAAGCCTTCATTCAAAGGCTGTGTTATTCTTGACGACAAAAAATAAATAAATATATCTTTCTACACCGGCTTGCTAAATAATGGTGTAATAATTTCATTAAAAATAAATAAAAGTTTCTATTTAATTAAAAAGACTAGTAGAGTCGAGCCTTCACATCTTTTTAAATGGACCTAGTGAAAGTTAATTTATATTAACGAGTCCTTTTCTGAGGAAAAACAGATGTTCTGTTTTGTTTACTGTCAACGGCATAAAAAAGTGAACCGTTGGTAAACTGCTTTAATGAAAGGTTTTTCTTATAAATATTATAAAAAAAGAATTAATTGAATTATAAGAAAAGGTAATGACTTCGCTTTTCACATGCATATTTCAAGAATTTTTTGAAGTAAATTGATTAGGAATTTAAAATAATAGCAAAAAATTACTAAAATGCTGTAAATATTTATAGTTAGTTTATTATTATTTTATAATCTTGTATAAAAACAATAGTTATAATTTTTAATTTATTTTTATAAATAGTTATATTGCTCAAAATTAGTTTCAGAATAATTCTTAAAATAATTAGTGCATTTTAAAATAATTTTTATTCCGCCAAATCCTCAAAATCAGATGTTTTATTTAAATTTTTTCTATTGAAATTATTAAAGCTTCATAACGCACATCATGAATTAATAATTTTTATTTTAGAAACGTAATAACTCATTATCATATGAATATCTAACATTCTAATTAACTGATCGGTAGTTTAATTTGTTTAATATTTAATTCTTATAGAAAAATTTTCATGAACTTCTTTTAGTAGCAATTTTTTTTGTGAATAAAAAGTGTGGAGACTTATTGTTATTAATATTTTGATCTGAAATGATTAGGATACTTTGAAATCTCTATAAAACGTTTTAAAAATGCTTAATTCTTGTTGTAGTTTGCAAATACGATATTAATTTCCAAATGAAAAAAAATAACATTATAAAAGTTTTTAATTCGAAACTGCATCAAACAGAGTCATATTAGTATACAAAACTTTTGTGGAATTCCATAAGTAATTTATAGAAAAAAACATTTACTCTAAATATTACTTACCAATATGAAAATGTGGTTCAGAAAACTAAACGAATGTGTTACAATCTCTGATATATTTAAGGTATTGAATCTGTTATCTTATTTTATTTTTCGTGAAATCATGTAAATTGTTAAAATATTTTAAATAAAAAAGCTTCAAAATAATAAGTAACTTTTTCCCATAAAGTAAGTTACGCTAATATAGCGTACATATAAAGAGCCATTAAAAATAGCCCGAGATGTCATGCAGAAAGAGTAAAATAGTGCCTGAAGTCTGAAGTAATTAATAGTTAATGACTCCTGAAAATGTTTTTCAGTTGCAATAATTTTTATGAAAAATTTTTTCCTTTGCGTATTTATGATAAATGTGAATTATCTTTCAGGTTTGAAAATTTTATTATATATTAATTTTTATTAAAATAGTGAGTCTATACTCGCTTCTAATGACGAAGTTATCAAACCATTTTTGCAAAAATATTATTTTATTAGAAAATTTTCTTTTTTTAATTATGATGACTGAGCTACATACCAAATTCCGGGTATAAATATATGAATAATGGTAGTGAATCTAGTATACTGATTTATAATAACTTTTTCTTTTCTAAAATATCTTTCGTATTTATAATTTTTTATGCAAGAATTTTTCTTTGCGTAATTATGATGAAAATAAGTTATATTTATGACTCGAAAGTTTTGTTTATAAATTCATTTGTGACAGCATTGAATCTATACAAACTTCTAATAAAGAATCTATCTTAATAACGCAACAAAATGTCTTAAAACTTAACTTGCAAATTTTTATAATGAAATCTATATTAATAAATTTACAGTTTCAATAAACATAATAATTTATTTAATAATTGCAACGTTAAAAGTTTAATTATATTATATAAATAATGTATGAAATTTAAATAAAAATCATGAACTGTTCGGTTTCTTATTATGAAAATGATCGAAATCTAGAGCGAACCGATTTGTAGGTCAAATTCACTAAAGAATAGACCTGAAATTTACAAATGTTTGACTGAAAAGTTTAGAAATATTCAAAACTCTTAATTATGATATTAAATTAATGATTATATTAAAATGTTATGCTTATTAAATTAGAATATTAACTATATTAAAAAAAAATTAAATCGAGTTTCAAGATTTTGAAGTATTTATGAACGAGAAGACTAAACAACTTGCAGGTTAAGTGTCACGGAACCTGTTATGGAATTTATTTCCATAATAAAAATATCATTTTAAATCTTAATAGATCACAAAACCTTTAGTATAAATCTGTAAAATAATCTAGATACAGCTATTTATGCCTCTTATATTTCCTCTGATATTTATTTAAATGCAATCAGGTTCGTCAGGCAGCAAACTCCTGATTGAAATTCAAGTAGGCAAACTTCTTTTACGAACTTCTTTGTATGAATTTTCGATAAAGTAATTAAAACTTATAATTATCGCTTAAATTATATCCTCAGGTTAAAATATTTTCATATAAATATCCCCGACTAAGATGCATACTAGATAGAAAGATAATATACCTTGTTTCAAAAATAATAAATCTCAGCGAAAATATCCTTTGTTCAAAATTTTAAAGTATCCTTATTTAATGGGATGAAAAATAATGCTTTTGCATTTAAGATGCCTACGGAGATTTATCGCGCAATAAGATTTAAGTGCAGCAAACTTGCTCAAAGACTTTTATAGAATCGATACTAAGTGGACGTTTAGAAAAGAACACTCTGTCTAATACCGTATCTATTTATATTAAAAGCATGATGGAATAAAAAGAAGAATGCACTGTGCAAACTTCTGAGGTTTTGTTAAGGTTTCTAAATGTCTATATGCTTTACAGGAAAATTTATCAACCCTTATAAAACTGTTTATTCGCTCCGTGTTTTATCGAAATCATGCCAAGCACGATTAACATCAAAGCTCAATCAAAATGGCATGACGGAGAACTATGTGGTATATGTAAAATATCCATGTTAATTAAACCATGCATTTTAAAAATGCTGTTATTAGAATACTGTGTTGTATGAAGGTTGTTGCAATTCCTCTCTAGTTTTGTATGGAAAAGTATTATAAATTGGCATGTTTTTGGAAAGACTTGCACAAAGATGTAGAGAGGTGAGAAAAGACTAAGTTTATTAAACTATGCTATTTGAAAAATTTTTTATTAGAATGCGGGCTGTAACAGGGATGTTACTATTTTTGAACTGTGCTGCCTATGGGAGTGCTATATGAATCTTGTATTCTACAAGATATTTAATTACAAAAAAGAAAATACAGAAGAAACATAAGAAATAAACAATAGTGATAACAATATACCTTTTGCGCGCGCAATGTAGCAGCGTCCTGTGATTGCATTAACAATATTGTCTATAATCAACTAACCAATTAAGAAAGAATCAAACAACAAAAATAATGCTTCAATAAAAATTATAACACATTAAGATTAAACAATTAAATTGAAAAATTTGGAAGAGAACTCGAATGGCGAACTTTTTCAAAGTGCCACTCGCCATCGGAGTTCTAATATGGATAAATTTTCTGTCAAGGGAATGACTTAATAGTCAAATAATATTTCCTCTGCAGCCCTCTTGTTGTTTGATTCTTTCTTAATTGGTTAGTTGATTATAGACAATATTGTTAATTCAATGATTGGATGCTGCTGCGTAGCGCGTAAAAGGCATATTGTTATCACTATTGTTTGCTTCTTCAGTTTCTTCTGTATTTTCTTTTTTGTAATTAGATATCGTTCTTTTGTATTTTATTGGAAGTTGCTGCAGTTTTCTGCCATTCTGTTTAATGCGAGGTTTAATTTTTAATGTATCTTGTTAAATTATTTTATTTGTACTTGTATTCTACAAGAGTTGACTGTAGTCTCAAAACTCCATATTTGCATGCATGATACATGTCAAGTTAAAAATAAGTGTTTAATAAGAAAAATAATATGAAAATTTGGTTTTCAAATTAAATCTTGCAATGCTCTAATTTTTCAATTAATTTCCTAATGGCAACATATTATTTACATCTTAGAAAATTATATTAACAGATAAAAAAATTCTGACACTCATCTGTTTCCGATTATAAATAACTAAACTTAAGCTTTTACAAAAAAACAATAAAGAAGAAATAATAAGAAAAGGGGTTATAAAGCAATGATGTAGAAATTAAAAAAAAAGCATTAATGTTGAAAATTTCGATAAAATATATGCAATGACATTTTGAACAACAGTTGAAGGAAATTTTACTTATGTTAAGGAATATATTGAGCATTGAACTTTAAAGAAAACATATATAAACGACAAGAAAATAAGTTATTCTTTACGTTTTAATCAACAAGTCCTTGTTCAGTGCAAACTATGAACAAAATGTTTTCTTCCATGGTTATTTCAAAACACTCATATGTCACTTGATAACCAGTAAACCTCAGCCAATTCTGGCGTGAAAGAAAGCATATTACTCACAGAAACGGAACGCAAGAAAAATATGTGTACTTCGAGTCCAATAACCACAGCATTTGATAGAATATTTGAACCAAGATAGACTTGAAGACCAAATTACACTGAGTTGAAAGCAAGAAACACGCTCGTGCAGAAATGAGACCACATTTTGGAGAAAAGGAAAGAAGGAGGAAGGTACATCACGAGATGTCTTCTCCTTTAAAGAGTAAATGAAAAGCTCAAAATCTTCTTTTGGCTTGATGAAAATGGTTCCAAAAGAGAGAACGCAACATATCTTTCTATGCTTAGAGCACTCCGCGATAAAATATGATGACTGTATGGTGGCTAGAAATGTAAAGCTCTATACTTTAGAGCTAGCTTTCAAAAGAACCAGGACGGATATCGCTTTATATCTTAATGCATTTTTCTGAAGTACTTTTTGCGGTGGGAAATGGATAGTATTTTTTTCTCGTCCTCTTCTCATTCGGAAATCTTTTTAGATCCCATAAACTGGTTAGGAACATTTCCTGAAAGGGTTGGTGGTCACCAAGAAAAAGTTTCTTAAAGACCGGTTTGCTCTGGGAAAAATTCTGAACAAAATATTATTTTTCTCCTTCCCAATTTCTCCTTCAAACCTCATCTAATAATAATTTTTGAAAAAAAATTATGTCTTTCTTCCTGTACTTGCAGATTTCTTTTCAATGGTTTACAGCACTCTGGAAAAGTTTTCTGAGTTTGTCTACTTATCTAGTTCTTATTAAGATCTGGTTTATTCACTGAATTCTTATATATCCGTCTGAAATTACTGAAAAATATGCTTATCGAAATTTCTAAATGTTTCAGTTAACGTGAGATTTTAATAGAAGACTTGGACTTTTATTAAACCTGAATATTTTGAAATGGTTACGTATTAAATTAAAATTTCAGACATTTATTTTCTAAAATCCACTATTTAGTGAAGAAGAAATACGGCACTAATGAAATTTCAAAAATTCTCTGAAAATAAAGAATTCGGACAAGAAAAGGGAAAGGATCTTGTGTGTATTCAAGTCATTAGATGAAAACATCTATGGTTAATTGCCCACGAGATTACTTTTCTTTACTTCCCTCATTTACGAGAATTCTAATAATCGCACATTCGGCGATACAATAGAACACAGAAATTAAGCTATCAACAAGGTAACCACAGATAATGCATATTCACTAAAAGTTGATAGTGAAATTGAAATGGATCATGCGTAAATTCTACTTGTGCAGCATCTGTTTCGTCCGTAAGGTGGTGGTTTCACAAAAACTACTGCGTTAATTTGACTTTTTTTGACTATATCTCTCTATATAGAAAGTACTCCCGTTCTAGAATTCTGTCCAAGTTTCATTAATGATAGAGTTTCTAAAGAAACTATCGAAATGGGTTTTTTATTAGAAGAGAAAAATGCTCTTTTTATATCAATCTCAATCCAATTCCACCTTTCAGAAGTGATCCAAGTAAATTGTATATTATTTTATGTAATTAGAAAGTATCCAATACGTTCATTAGCACCATCAGAATTTGCAAAAGCAAATATCTAAATTCTTAAACATATTGATTAAGTATAAAGCTGAATTATGAAGTCAGAAATGAAGTCGTAGGAAACAGGCATACAATTCATCGAAGAAATGTAAATTATCATAAGTTGAAAAAATCTTTTTTTAAAAAATGTCGACAAATTTTTAATTTACTTTGAATAGTCAAATGTACCAGACAAATTCCCCATATAATATTCCACTCTGTACGGGAAGTAACATAAATGTGAAAAAAATAATGGTTGTCTTATAGTAAAGAAGAGAAATTACTAAATTTTAAACCAAATAAATGGTTCTATTAGTACTGATATAGCCATAAATTCTTTGTCTCATTGCTTATGTCTCAGCTAAAGATGTTGCATTGTAACAAGAAATGACCTTCAAAGACACTTAAAAAATCTTTTCAATCTGCGAGTAATGGATAAACACAATTTTTTAAAACAAACCTGCATTAGTTAATTTGATCATGGCAGTTAAATGTTAATATAGCTTAGTAAGTGAGTATAGAAAGTCCTAATCACACTGAAGAAGATGTGAAGCAAACTTCTAGATGCATGCATAGTCCAAACATTGGGCACAATTATAGTAACACCATAGCAGCTTGTCACCAACGTGTTGCCGATAATGCATGATTAACACACCAATTATTCACCGAGCAATCCAACTTTTCTCTCATTGTTCCAGTGGAAATAGCTACCATTAACTAGATGATTGCCCGTGGGATGCTAGAACTTGAATCCAACAATATTAAAAGGTAAATGAAACGTTAAACATTCCAAATAATCTGACACGTAGTGCCGGCTCCCATGACAGCTTATCTCTCGCCATTTTGCCGATAACACGGTGTTATGCTAATGCCCCCTTTTCCCCGGACGAGATGTAAATTATTTCTGTTCTAGGTGTTGGGGAATTCGATACCGCTGATATATTTCCTTATTTTATATTTCCTTAAATTAAGCTAACAATGCGGAGTTTGATATGCCAGTTTAATAAGCGAAAGGTATCGTGGGTGAAATTAGCCGTCTCTGATTAGATCTAGAATTTTCTCTCAGTTTTAAAAGTGTGTCGGAGAAGAATTTTGAATGGGTGGAGAACAAAGTGGTGTAAATGAGGTGTGAAACAGGCAAGTATAGAAACTATGTCTGAAACGAGAAATTCTATTCTTCTTATTTTTTATATGCAACTTTCTTTTATGCAGTCTATTAAAATTATAAATAAAGAATAGCTATTATGTGTCAATAACGTTTCCTTAAAGATGGTTCGCTACGATTTATGACATTCTGAAAGAAATTTTTATGAAAAAGAGAATTAAACCATGAAATATGTTTTTTTCCATGATTATAAAAATTGGCGTCCTGATCTAAACTATAAATAATTTTTGGTTGGTTCTTAAAATAGTACATGAATTATAGATAATTCAGGGTTGTGATTTTAATGTCCTGCAATTTTCAATAAACAAATAAAAAGTCATTGTTATATAATAATTATCATGCGCTGTCACTCAAAAGCAAATTATTTGTTTATATATTCACTTAATACGCATTTTTAGAAAGCGAAAGCATTTTGGTTATCTGGAAAGTGAAGCTAGTGAATTATCATTTTCATTCAAGTATGAAAAAATATGGTTTCTCCATTTTATTATATTAAGTGGGAAAAAGTGTAAATTTTGTTTTGTTGTTGAGAGAGGCTTCGGATCACTTTATGGTTAAAGTGAGCATATAGAAGCGACCAGACACGACCTATTTACTTAGCAGCGAATGAGTATTAGACTGACTTTCTTTAAAATTTATATTACATTTATTTAATTATTATTGACATATTTTCTACATATAAAACCAAAATAGTGAAAAAAAGGCAGGTTTAATCATCTAAATAGTAAAAAAAGGCGAATTGTTCTTTGTTATTATAAAGAATAATTCGATTTTTAAAAGTACAGTTATAGTACGTCACTCTCTTTAGGGTGTGAAACTTTAGTAAGACTTTTTTACGCCGTCTCATTTCATTCTTTTTCATTGTAATATTAACCTACGTTCGGGACCAATACAAATCCTAACACGATCGGGCGCAACTCGTACGTGAGATTAAAAGTAAAATTTTTGCTTTGGCTTAAGTAAAAGCTTATTAAACTGAACTATTATGTCATAAAAATCTATATTTGCATTTCAAAATAACATTTTTGCATTTCCTTGAAATTTCAACTAACAAAATGTCCAGGAATTCAGGATGGAGTTGACTTTGATTTCCAATAAGGTTCCTTAGCGATCACAACAGCTGCCGTTGAAAGCCTGAAGTAATTCGACATTTTTGAAACAATATATTGGAAATAGCGATCATTATCATTTAATTAGTCACTGGGATACTGGTAAACCAACTTTTGAAGGTGTATGAAAAGAAGTATAGAGAAAAATTTGGAAAATCAAAAATACAAACGTAATCGGGACAATTCATTTACAAGATTAAAATGCCCCTCACGTACATCAAAAGAGCACTAGAGATGATAACCTAGTGTATGTGGTAGGGAGCCAGGAAGCTACTGGAGTTCCCCAACCTTTCTCTGTAAAACCCACCCTTAAGCACAAAAAAATATGGGTGCTTCATCTCACAGATTAGATGCGCCCGACGGAAGGTGTTAATGGAGTTTGTAATAACGATTCTGACGTGGGATTTCTTTTGATGTGAGGGATGGTCGCTGTGCCCGTAAGATATTGACGAACATCGATTGTTGGAAATACTATCGGAACATAGTTATGGCAACACCACCTCGAAGAATATCCTATCTACTCGTATTGAACTGAATCGACAACAGTCTTCCCCAATGGAAGCCAAACGCCGATGTTGAAGAATTGTTGTGCACCTTGTTGCTCTTAAGTTTTTAATTGCCATAAAATACAATGACTTCCCCGATCTTTGAAAATTCAGCCTCGCACGTGAAAGAAAACCAGTCTAAAAAAATCAGCCTGCGATAATGATCAACGAACATACCTTCCTTATGCTTCCCTTCCTTACCTCCTTAGGGAGGGGTCGGGCTGTAACCAGTGATGTGTATTAGGACTCCGACTTCAATACTCGAGCTATTGCAACAACTGTCGTTAAAGGTCCCTGGATGTCTAGACAGGACAACGGTAACTCCGTTTACGGTTACAATTATATTTCCTCGTGTTTCAATGTTATTATTGCTTCGTTTTGTACTCCTGACTACATTCGAAATCATTGAACAATTGTTCTGAGTCACACTGTATATGATACTCAGTATTTAATTTTAAAGTTTCAAAACTCAGTGTACTCATCATGTAGATTTTTAATATGATTATATCAGTGAACAGTTATTATTTTCTTTTTCAGTTGCTCCATCCAAAATCTCCATTACGGGACCAACGGAAGGCGTAGTGGGAAACGTGATCACAATGTGTTGCTCGGCTGGACCCAGCAATCCGGCATCTAGACTCTCCTGGGTCATCGATGGTAAAGTGATTCCGACAACGACATCGGAAGTGGAAGTTTCGAAAGGAGGCTGGCTCACGACGTCAAATGTTACCGTCACTCTCACCAGGCAGGTAAATCTCTTTGCGAAACAAATCAGAATGAAATTGTTTTGTTTTCTAAGCAAATCATTTGCATGAAAATGATAGTTAACTTCCAAGAGAAAATGCATATCACGGTATAGAGTTATCAGTTTCTTTATAAAATGTTGATACTCATGCCTTATCTTGGAAGCTAATTATACGCGTGTTTTCACATGCTGTTGCGTAGCATTTTTCTTTTTTTTCATAAACACATTGAAAAAATTTTAAATTTTATGTGAGGTTTTATAACGCTTATTTATTAATTTTGTTTGTTGGTTTGAATTGCAGCGAAAATATATCCTATATAAGCAAACCTTGTATTTATATTTGATTGACAGTTATTCAATATTGCGAAGTTATATAAAATGTTTGAGCTAAATGTGTCACATTGAAATATTCGGCGTTAATCGCATCAATTTTGGAAGCAAAATACTGAATTAATATCTTGAAAAACGTTTCAGTAGCTTTTTTAATAATAATCGGAAGCATAAAAAAATGAAACTTTTCCTTTTCAGCAGCTTCCAAAATGTACCTATTTTTATGTACTAGTTTAAATTTAAGAAAAAAACCCACAATTTAATTGTCAAAATATTATAAAATTTTCATTGTATCTACAATTTTTTCTGATTTAAAGCGACATAATTTCGTATAGACCGAATTTTGTATTCGTTGTAATTAGGTTTTTATTAAAAAGTTAACTTTTTACTTAAATAAATCCTAATTTAAATTTAAATAAACCCTATTGAAAACCTACCTGCCTTTAACATCAAATTTAAAACACGAATGCTACCTATGCTGTCTCAAATGCTTGTACGAAACTGATACTGCTTACATTTTTCAACGAAATACATATATTCATGAAATGAATGTAAATATGTCTTTCCTACAACAAACGCTCTGAAACATAGTGTCTATTAATGAAACTACGAAATAACTTTCCTGGTGCTAATTTGTTTACTTGAATGTAAATCAAAAAATATCCCATTAGAGAATATCCTACAAGAGTCTATGGGTAAGTTCTAAATCACAATTATATTTCATTCTCGAAACTATATGACATACTCATTATATTTTAGCAAGAAAATTTCCATAAAATGAAGTTGTGGTTTCTGGCAATATGTTACACTTTCAGTGAATTAATCAAATAGTAAGAAAACAATTAAATGTTTCATGTCTTGTGTTATGCATAAATTGTTGTATGTATGGATGCCCTTTTCATTTACATTTATACAATGCTTTTTGAAATAAACTAAGCTCTCAACGCAAAAGCATGGAATATTTAATGAAATACTATATTAATGACACTAATTGTTATTTAGACAATTCCATTGTGTTAATGAAAGCGCATTTTTCATGCAACTCATTTCTACATATTTACTTTGTATTATTTATTTAATGCACTAAATATCATAAACAGTCATAACTAGTGACTAATAGTAGTAATAGTCACAAAACAACTTAATTTGTTTAATAAGAATTAGATGTGATAAATGCGAATTATGCGGTTATAAACTATGTTTCATATTGGATATTTGTTGTTTCTTACATTCCATACATATGTGCATTTTAATGTTTGTCTGGCAGTACGAAGGAAAACAGACTTAAATTATGCATCAAACATACTATAGCTTATGAATAATCAGTTTGAGCAAAGTAAGTTTAAATTTCTCGTCTTTTCATAACAATGTAAACAAGAAGCAAAAAACAAGACAAGTTAAGAAATGGAAAAAAATTAATATTCATATCAAGAATATCATAAAGAACGTCATGGTAAACCGCTCTTCAGGATGGTAGTTTTTCCAATAATATTGAAAGTGCTTTAATTGAAACGACTTACGAATAAATATTAAAATTAGCCTTTATCCCCTCAAAAAGCACAGAACGTAAAAATGGAAAAACTCCAGACTAAAAAAAACAAATACAAGTATGTACATAAAAATTGACCTCAACAAATCAGTCGCTAAAAATTCGATCACAAAATTTAGATTAACATAAAAATTTGAATATAAAAATTTACACAGAATAGGGATAGAGAAAAATGTATCTAAGGAGCCCGCACAAAAAAACATTAATGGATAATACTTTCAAAGCGAGAACCTTCAGAGGAAACGCAATAATACAACCTATTCAAATTAGTGTCAGCTACAGATGAACTTTATTCACTCTTGAAAATGTGTTATCTCGTTTTTGAAACCAATAATAACTCCTTTTTGTAACCCAAATCTTTCATTTGACTCCTAAGATATAAGGCACGTGGATTAATATCTGTTGAATGAAACGATAAATGCAGAACACATGGAGAATGAATTGGATTTCATTGTAAGATGCAAACTCACTGTTTATGGGTTAGGTTCGTTTTTGTTTGTTGAAAACTATTTACGTAGAAATAGTGCTGCAATTTCGCTACATAAATACCAATTTTTAAGAATAAAAATACGATTTTATGCTGTGTATAACAGTTTGAAAAAACATTTTGAAAAACGCTGGAGAGGACGTTAAACAATTTCCTTTTATTCCGTCTCATTTCATGCATTCCATCTCATTTCACGACATCTAGTGAGACTTTGAGAAATTATTTAAGTTCAGTGCCGTAGGTAATTAAAACTCACTCAGTATTTCTTTATAGAAAATAATAAATGAAAAGATTATACAAATAAAAACTCATATTTTTGAAAAAATTTTCATATATTTCAAGCACATTGTAATTTTTTCTATAAATATGATGACTTTGTTTCAGGATCCAGATAACAAGACATTTTCTTGCCATGCAGACAACGATGCTTTGAAGGAAACCATTAAAGAAACAGTATATTTCAGTGTAGTTTGTAAGTATACATTTAGATATCTCTGATTAGTAACGACTAAAATTGCGTGAGGTTACAAAAAATGAAAACTTTAAATTGGATCAAAAAAGATTTTACAAAATTTTTACTTAGAAACTTCAGAATTGTTTACAATTGAGAAATTAATATGTGAATGTGTTGGGATAAACCTAACTTCTGTTTCAGCTTTCAATTTTTTGTCGTTATTGATGTTGAAGAATAAAGTTCAAAAGTTATATAATCTGGAAAGATTTTAATGAAACAATTTTCTACTATCTTAGGAAATGTGATATACCATTGGCCAGATTCCAATTGTTTATAATTTTAAATGTGTAGCAGAACATCAAATTGCCCTGAAAATTCGTTTAAAAATCCCCTTTTATTACACTAAGAAACGAAAAGCTTAAGTATATAACTTAATTTGAAATAAAGTAGACATCTGTTCAATTTACATGTTGATATACACGACTGTAGATGAAATATACCACAACAAGCAATCTAATAATTAACTGTGGGGGCGGCGGTGGTCTGGTGGTAACATCCTGTTTCGGGGCCATAGGGTTTGAGGCTCAAAACCAGATTGCACTGAAAATCCGCCTTGTATGGTGCCTGTTGCACGCCAAATCATATGTAAGGGTCAAGCATTCTCCAGCCGGTATGGTGCCCACAACCCACTTCCACCGACTCACCCATAGGATTTAGAGTCTACAGGGATGGACGGGCGCTGGTATGGTGCGGAAGTTTGGAGAGGGAGAGCCAACTCGTTTGTCGTCATCTGACTGTGGTTCAAAATTACGAGGTCCATCCTAGAATAGCCTTCGTGTTGCTTCAATCCGAGACGTTAATTTAACTAAATTAATTAGCTGAGTATGTATCTTGTGTGTGTGTGTGCAAAAGGAGCACGAGTATTTTTTAACCCTTTGGCAGTTATTATATTAGATTAAATGTAACAAAATGTGGTGATCAATGGAAAATGCAATTTCAATTTCGTAATGTTACCCCATTTTTCAATTTTTCGATAGCGGAAGTGTACGACAAACGAATTTATAGTTACCGAATGAAATAGTAAATATAAAATATCTTAATTTGTTTAGTTTAATTTAGATATATTGACATCCCGTTTCAAAGCAACACGAAGCTATTTTGGGACGGAACTCCGAATTTTGAACCATGTCAGATGATGAAGACGATACCTGAGCTGGCACCCTTTCGTCCAAAATTCCACACCACAACAGCGGGAGGACGTTTAGACCCCTACTTATGATTTCGGCATGCAACAGCCCAAAAATATCTTAATAATATAAGATAAGATTATTTATTAATTACAACCGCGGTTTAATTTAGACACAGTTCTATCAATAAGAATGTGATAAAAAACAATTTCCACTGCAGCTCGTAACAGTATATCGAAAAGTAATGTTATTTAAATTTTCAACCCTTTACCCAACAGCAACTAACAGATGTTTACTTTGCTTTGCAGGGCACTTATAGGATAACAGAATTATTTTGATCAAACACCAAAACAAGTAGTTACAATCTCAGTAAGAGGCTGTCTACACTTTTTCAATAAAAAAAGTGTAGAAACACTTCAGACACACCCACCGTGTGCCTGAAATTCGATGTTGCTTCAAAGGCGCCAGTGTAAAACAAAGAGTTAAATATCTATTTTAGGAACATATTCTTTGTATGCAACGTTTTAAAGATATTCTCATAAGCAAAGGCAACAATGATTGACTAATAATAGAGCTGACAGCTCTTAATGCAGTTTCTGTAATAAAGTATGGCGAAGTACGAGGATGGATCCAAAAAAAGCTTACAAGGGTAATAAAAATTTATTTAGTAACAATATACAGAAAATGCAAAAAGGAATTTAGAGGCATACTTACCGATCACTTTTCTACATAATCACCAGATCTTTTTAGGCATTTATCTGAACTCAGGACCAACTTGTTTAACCCGGCTTGCTAGAAATCACGTCCCTGCCTATTGAGTCGGTGTTTTCCCATCTCTGTCTGAGGAGAATCTTGTTCCAGATAAGTGGATGGAAGACCCAGATTGGGTGCCAAATCTGGGCTGTATGGGGGGTAGTGGCTCCAGACTTCCAACTTGAACTTTTACAGCAATTCTTGAGTTTTGAGACCAGTATGCATATTGCCATGCAGGAGGTTGGTGTCATCATACAATACGCCAGGACGTTTGGGTCGGATGGCTTCACAATGGCCCAATGACTATTTCCTTTTTCCACAATTGAAGGAGCACTTATCAGGAACATGGTTCTCTTTAGACTGTGATGTGAACTGGCTCAATGGGCAGGGACGTGATTTCTACGAAGCCGGGTTAAGCAAGTTGGCTCTGCTTTCAGATAAATGTCTAAATAGATTTGATGATTATGTGGAAAAGTGATTGGCAATATGCCTCTTAATTCCCTTCTGTGTTTTCTGTCTAATCTGAATAAATAATTTTTTATAACTTTTGCAATCATTTTTGGATCCATCGTCGTAAATCAAGTACCCTCGATAAGTATTTCAACTACGAACGGAGAGGATTTTCTAAGCCTTTCCTTTTAAATTCATAAGCTCAAAACAAGGAACAATATTATGCAGACCTGCTTATTTTATCTTAAAAACAGCGTCAAAATATCTCCGGAGATGACTTTGGAGGTGGTAAATTTTTTAAAGAAATCATAATTGCATATTCCATTCTGGACGCAAACCAAATTCTGAAACAATTCTTTCAATTATAAATTGGCCACTAAGGGACTCAAAACTGTCCACGCTTTGTTAGGGCTACCCTGCATATAGATCTGATACAAGTGGCTATTCTTCAAAATATATTAATGCTTTTGAAGATGTAAGAAATAGGGGTGCCTCTACATGATCAAATTCATATTTCAGAAATTTCTAGAAAGGTTTATAATATATTATTTTAAACAATATCTTATTCGGAATGTAGTTACAGAATAGTTTGGCTTTGTATTATTTTCACTGTTAGTTTAGTTCTGGCCATTTTATATTAAGTTTAAAGTTTATATTTTACAAATTTAAAAATATTGTATTGTAAAATATATTCTATTATGTAGAATATATTCTCAAGGATTTATTTGTAAATTAAAATATAATTTTTTTATTTATACACTTCATATTTCGAGTATATTTTTAAAAAATACGCTTTAGATTTTCGTTAATATTACGTAATAAGATTTTCATTAATACTTTAGAATGTAAAAAATGAGGCATAAACATCTGCCGTCTTGAGTTTCATTTTATTCAATCAGTCTCTCAGAGAGTAACAAAATTTCAATTTCTTCCTTCAAAGCTATCAGCCTTTTTCTCCTACATATGAAACAGGGAAAAAAATTAAGAATCTTTCCCCAAAATAAAAGTCCCCTAATTATTTTTATCAAAGCTTTTCCCTTTATTTATTACGATACCATCCAACTCTATCGAAACCTCATTTATAAGACCCAACGCACCATTTTTAATCTCAGAAAATCTTTCAACGGATTAGTTAACATTTATTTCAAAAAATATTTTTTTCTCTTTGTCAGTTCGTATTCAGTGATTGGTTTTTAATTCAGTTCATCAAAATAAATCTACTGTGAGGGTTTATTCATTAAAGTAGCTTGGGCGTATATTTACGGCAACATACCTGTTGTATGAAAAAGAAATTCTCCGCTTTAAAATCCTATAATTCTACTTAATTAAAAGTATTAAATCTTTTTCCAAATTTCCATTAACTTTTTCTTTCTGCTTTCGTGATCTTATTTTATAACTACTGAATTAATTTAGGTTTAAGTATAAATTGAATTTATTTCATTTCTCTCAAAATATATTATATTAATATTTGGATATTATTTCATTCTATAATTTTTTGCCAAGTATTATGAGAAATATACCTCAATTTTTGTAAAGTTATTATAGTAGCTGGTTGTAATTCTTTTCCAAGTTAGATTGATGAATCTTCATAATCTCATATACATTATCTTTTGTTTCGTTTTTCCATTAATCGGGTAAACTTATACATTTTTCAAATAATAGAAGAGAAAATAAGTTAAATAATGTTTTACTTCAAGGTGTTATAACCTTCTTTCATTTCATAGTGACAGAAATCAGTTGTTCGTATAATTGTCATTACGAACATATTATTTGTAAGTTACACAAACTACTGAATAAATTTAGAAAATTAGTATAAAGTATATATGATTCTGAAAGCTCTGATTTCGGTGTTATAAAACTGTTGCTTTCATATTTAAAAAATCATTTATTATGCCTGTCCCAAATTATATTCAGTTGCTTGACTACTTCAAGTGCTTCAAGTCACATTCAGTCTCTCACACTATATTTTGTATTCTTCTTCATATAAGTCTAATCATACATTCTTATAAACATTCCCTTATATATATTTAAATATGTAAAAAATATTCCAATAATGCCATGTTTCTAATTTTGTCTTTGCTAAGTTTCTTTAAAGATGTATTGCATATTAAGTATGTTTTTATGCCTTTTTGCTTCCTGTTGAGCAATATTATTTTTTGTCTCTTATTTTTTTAAATAGGCAGATAAATACAAAAGTCTAATATTCAAATTTTTCACTATTAGTTAAATGAAAAAGAAACATCGAAGTTTGGACATCGAAATTCTTCGATCTATGCTTTAAATAGAACATAGAATTCCATACTCTCTGCCTTTCTTGTAAAACAAATTACAAATTGTAAGTGGAAAATAATGCCCACAATATCCTCCCACATACCTTCATTCCTTTCTCTTATTCATTACAATAATGAATCTTTGGAAACCCACGCTCTGTCTGCCGATTTATTCATACTTCTTAGAATATATTATACCTCATACTGTTAATGCGATATGCGTAGGGGAAATTTCTTACATAACAAAACTGCTGTGTTTATTTGTATAGTATTTATTTATTGTTTCATGTTAATTAAAATGCAATGTTAAACATTTTTATGGTTATAATTACTCATACAAAATTTCGAGAAACGTTAATAAGTTCATTTTTTAAAAATTTTATGATAAGTAATCTAGTCGTAAGTTTCGCAGCATCGCCATCAACACTACGCCGATCATTCACGACTACGCCACGCCACGATAATTCGTCCAATGTCAGTCACTTCCACCCCTATGGGAACGCGTTGCTGGAATACACCCCAGCCCTCCTCCCCCGTCCACGAATTCCAAGCCTACCCCCTAAGTAATATTCATCGCCGGATTTTTCGCATTCACCTAAAGGTAGCGCCTATTCCAAATAGCATGGAGTGATGGAAATGAGAGAGGATTAAATATTCGACCTTTCAGCCCCGTCACGCCAATTCTGAGATGTTTCTACATTCATGCTCGTGTTGGTGTGGAGTGGTTGGTCTTCAATGTCCTATTTTAGGTAGCATGAGTTCTTTAACTTCATAGCCAGAAATCGAAGCAACCATTTTTAACAAATATAAAAAACTAGTTGGGAATTAAAATTAATATTTAGAACATTTGCACATTTATAAAGAAAGGTTTAATCTCAAGTCCACTGGTGGACAACACACTCAGGTCCTGCTCCAGTAGTCAATCTTCTTCTTAGCCGCTTCTTCTTAAATATACTTCACCAAGGTCATTTACCAGTATGCCTACTCACGTAGCTGCCCCCAAAATATTCACTTTTAACTTCGGATAGCATAAAAAATCGACTGATAACGATCTACCACCGGTACCAATATAACGTGTCAATCTAGAATAGCCAAATTTGTTTACCTCAGCAAATATTTTCAAGATGTCTGACCGGAGGATGTCACATTCTTTATCGAATTTAGAAATTTCTAGAAGATTCCATCCTAGAAGTGTCAGAAGCTTCTTAACTTAGAAATTAGAAAACAAACAGGAAATCTTTCTGAAAATTTTGTAGATCGTATTTTAATTTCTGGCCTAAATAAAACTTATATAGAGAAAAGGGAAGAAATTTCTTCTTGAGTTCTTCTTTACCATAACAAAATACTTGAAGAGAAGTCGAAGTACTATGAAAAATCATCAAAATTATTAATTTGCTAAATATTATTTGCTAAAGTAGTCAGATTTATCTGAAGACAAGGAGAAAAACATGTTCGTCTACTGATGAATTTTGTTCATTCAAAAAATTTTTTTAGACTTCGAACCATCTGGTCAGTATGCTTAATAAAAATGCATAAAACTGGTTAAACTATTTTAAAATTATTTTCATAATATATACTATTCGTATTTTATCCTAGTATTACGGGTTTTTTAATGATTACAATAGAAAAATAATTGTATCATATATAATTACGAGGGCATATTAAGAGTTTGCAGTCTTTAATAAGGACATAATGTTACATAATATCACAAATATTAATTAAAAGAGTAATATGCATTTTTTTCATTAAACTATTAATGCTTTCAGTTATTGATCGATGCATGAAAATCTGATGCCAGAATTGAGATCTGCTAACAAATTTTAATATTAAATACATAATTTTGCAAATTATATAATTTTACTAATATTTTTATCATTGCTATAATTTCAAATATGATATTTATGAAATCGTTTATAGGTAATGATATTTTAAACATTGAATAATGTATTTAAGAACATAAACGCTATTCTTTTATTTTGCCTGCGTAGGAATGATCAGAAATTTATTATACCTCAACATTTTAATATGTTTACTTATAGCAAAAAAATACTAAATGAAATTTAAATAAGAATATTGTTTAAAACTTACATTTTAAAAATTGTTATTTAGGAGTATCTTTCATAATACAATTTAACTTTTTTTTTAACCTCCAATGTTTTCTTCATAATTCATTTCTACACTTATTGACGTGAAAACGTCTTTCCTCTCGTTACAGTGATAATCGGTCGAACTTTCTTGTGTGACAAAATACCGTCAGATTTGAATCGCTAATAACTACGAGGCTAATAATGCGAAAAGAATAGTTGACCCCACAACGGATAGAACATAAATGTAAGAGTTTGCATAGTATTAGTTTTACCTGTGACGTCAGCGTACCAGTGTAGGCGCATGCGCGTGATTCTTATGAATTAGCTTTATGTAAGGTTATAAATAAGTGTTGCGTGGAAACTCGTTTAGCTAGGAGGTTGATACTGGTGTCATTTTAAAGAGCTTGAGGAGTATTACTAGGACCCAAAGTGAGACAATAAGAATATTTATCAGAATATATGTGAAAATCGGTATTAAATTGAACATTTCAAACTCCGCATGTTTTTTGATTATAACATGCAGTGTTTTCTTTCGAATTCTACGAAACTTACAGAATACTTGACTATACGTAAAAAAATTATATTAAAATTTAAATTCAAAAATTTGAATACTACGGGAAATATGAGCATTTGTAGTAAATAATGCTTTACTGCGCATACGCGAAATGTAGCTCTATATACTGTCAACAGATGGCGCCATAGCTACGATAAATAGAAAAAAGAAAGGCGCAGTTCGGGTCCGCGCCGTAGAGTTTTCGTGAAAATGTCGGGATAAAATCAAAAAACAAGTCTTTCGAATTAGTATGTAATTTAATGATCAATATCTTTAATACAATATTTACACAGAGTAGTATAATGGTTACAGAATAGATAAATCACAAGCTACCACAGACCCTTACTACATTCTGTAATCATTATACTACTCTGTGTAAATATTGTATTAAAGAGATTAATAATTAAATTACATATTAATTCGAAACACTTTTTTTATGATTTTATACCGACGTTTTCACGAAAAATCTACAGCGTGAACCTGAACTGCGCCTTTTTTATGTTATATACTTTTTTCTTTGCTTCAATTGATTTTTCTAACATATAGAATTATGTTTCTATTCACTTTCTTATTTTTTTATTCCAAGAATTACCTGAATGAATTCCCCTCCCTATTTTGTTTAAATGAAAATATTCGATTGAGAGAGAAATATGAATTGGACAATTTTCCATCTTAAAAATTCGATCAAACCAATGAAGCATTCAGTAATGAAATCTGACAGTCATCGACTTTTTGGATTCCATCTTCGTGCATGATTTAATTTTGTAATATAGCAAATAAAATTTTTCGTAAGATAAGATGAAATCTGATTCTAAAAAAAGACACAATATGCCTCCATTTATTTAAATTTGGAAGAAAACTGAAACGCTTTTAATCGTCTTAAGATAATTCTTCTACAAATTTTAAAATGTTTTCCTCTTCATGATATAAAACTGTATAAACGCATCTGTATTAGAAATCGCTTTTTCAATCTTCTTGATTTAAATGCCTCTATACTGCTGCTTAATGCCACACTACAACCAAGTAGTATTGGAAACATTGCGAAAATGGTTCGATTGATTGCAATGGCATACTGAGCTCCATACATTTTGCTGGACCTGCCAGAACTTTAAGAAACAAAAAAAGTTCTCTTTGTACAAATTTCATAGAATTTTTAAAAAGTTCTCTGTCGAACATGACGTTTTTCATATATCTATAGGTGTTTTAAAATTGAATTTCTTACAAATTTTAAATTCATGAATTGTTTCCTTTTTCCTTTTTACACTCGTAAATTCTAAATTTATCAAGTGTTTTAATTTTTCCGTGCTCTACCCCAGTAGCACAAAAATATTGAACAATATAGTACGATTTTAAACAATATTCTTAATATTGCATATTGTACAGTATATTATAATGTTATATAATATCGGGCAAAATTGTACAATATCGTGCAATATGTTGGGTACCTGGGTATTGCATTCATTTTTTGTAGTTTCTGCATCGTTTTTTTTAATATTTCTTAATGTTCTTGTGAGTGTATGTGTTCAATCATTGCACTTTGTAATTGGATTCTTGTCTTTTTAACGTATGTTTTCTTCTTTAAATTAATAAACAAATATGTAGAGTTATAGAGTTTTTAACAGGTTATCTGGGGAACTTGACATTTTCAATATGTCATTTCGTGTTTTTGAGATTAAATATTTACAACTTTTAAATTCCTAGCTTGTTTCTAATAGTTTTGTGATTGTGGTATTCAACTTTTAATCCTTTATGTTTTTAAAACTTTTTAAAATTTATTCATTTTAATTCTTAAATATTTAATGTGTTTTTATGTTATATATATATATATATATATATAATATTTAGCTTTTAATATCGTAGGAGATTTACTATTTGCTATTAAAACAATTCCGTTGAGAAAAAAATATTTTTATTCTTTTTTCATAATAAAAATATCTCATTCTTTATGGTATTTTTAGTTTCTCGTATACGAAGTATAGAAAGAGAAAGTATTCTAATCGTAAAAAGATTCGACCTCCAGATTGTGATGAATCTCAAAGTTTTGAACCTCCCTGAGCCCAACAATACAGATTTGGAATTATGTCTGTCTCTCTGTCAGTGTGTCTGCCTGTGAACTCAATAACTCGAAAACGGTTTGAGCTAAACGGATGAACTTCAATATATGATCTTCACATGAAATTTGTAGGTTTCTACCAAATTTCGGACAAAATCCGTCCAGGGGACGTCTGTGTGTCCGTGTTCATGTGAACACGAAAACTCAGAAACTTAAATAGCTAGATTGATAAAATTTGATACACAGTTTTATCATCAAAATTGTAGATCTGTCTCAATTTTTTTTTATCAAAGCCGTCAAAGCGTTGGCTGTCTGTCGGCCTGTACAATCGCATGAATGTGAACACGATAACTCCTAAACGCAGTGACTTGGATAAATAAAAATCGGTATGTGATCTTCTACCCAAGTTTCAGATGTGCGTCTAATTTTGTTTTCAATCTGTTGAAAAAATGGCGCTCAAATTGCACATTCGGTTTTTTTTCATCACACTACGACACAAAAATGGCGGCATATTGTGCACTGGCGCCCGTTGGCACATTTTACTGCAGTTTGGCGTATTTTACTCCCGATTATGTTCTTACCCCTTTCGTGTTGCCGCGGTATCTGAGGACAATATAAATAATCTGAGTTCTTCCTATTCCGTGAGCCCCGGACATTCCCGAAGGTCTGCAATTTTTATGCGAGTGATGACATCTTGTAAGGAAGTATACGAGAAAGTTAAGGGAGATCACCACCACTGGTTTAATTTGATTCAGATACAATTTTTAATTTTAAAATACGCATTTATTTACAACTCACATTTCGACTATTTCCAGTGTCGAGAATGTCCCAGTTTCCTTAATATGACAGAATATGTAAATTCTAGACTAATTGCAAAGCATTTGAAAAAAGAATTGATTTCTGAAAAAGTAATAAGCGTATTCATTTGATATTTCATTAATTTTTGAAAAAGAAAAATAACTTATTTTGCAATAATAATTAATTATAAGGTACTCTTTACATATTTTAGAATAAATAAATATTTAAATTTTCTACGGGGTGTTTTAAATCATCAAATTCCGAGAAGAAAATGCTTGTTATTGCTCATTCAAAAAATAAACGGTTGTTAATAAGCAAAAACTGAATTCGACAGATCAAATTACGTTCATGTGCCATCGTCTATTACATAAATCGCTTTTTTTCTACTCATATTTTTATAAACATTTTAATTTAGTATTTAAACATTTCCAATTAATTCCTATTGGAATTATTAATATTCTTAGGATTCATTCGCAAATATTTTTAAGATTATTCTAGCACATGTAAGGCATCATTATCGAAAATATCTTTTTTCTTTTAAACATTGAAATCAGTGAGATGATTTACATAAAAAAATTAATCCTTTTATTTACTTTTAAGGAAATAAAAAATGAAATCTTCTCTCTCATATAAATCATGTCAAATTAAATATAAGAACTGAATATAAAACAGATTCATGCAATAACCTTAGATATGCATAAGTAATTTATTAGATTTTCTAAAAACATTTGGAAAATCAATTAATAGATATAAAAGGTTAAAGGAATAGGACTTAATTCAAATGACAATTAAATCAAAATGAAATGCTATGTGTAAATTCAATTGCATAAACAAAAATAATTATACGAAATTTTTAGTTCTAATTTTTACTTCATGCGCATGTATTTAGAAGGAAATTAAAATAAAGATATTTTTCTGTAATATTCTTGCATACATTTTAAAACGCATTATTAACATTTTAATTAACATTAACTTTTTTGTATGCATTTTAATTGCATATAAATTATAGGAAAATCCTTTTTACGAGAACTATTAGTAAGGAACTGTGGTTTTGAATTTAATTCTAAGTGTTAGGAATAAACTGATTTTTTCAAATATCCACTTGGTTGAAACAGAAAGAAAAAATGATTTACTTTGGGAATATTTAAGGCTACATTTTTTATTATATTCAATTAAAACCCATTGAGTTTAGAAAAGTAGTACAATATTAGGTTATAATGAATATTTCAATCCAAATGTTTCGATTAAAAAAGCAATTAGAATGATAATTATTATAATGGTGATTCCTTAAATTTCTTAACTGGAATTTACAAAATAAATTTAGACTCTTATTAAATTCGCTTATCTGTCAAATTCTTTTTATATCCTTTCAAAATTGGCTATAACGCCATTAAAAATAAGAAAGAGAATGAAATGTGATTAGAAAATATATACTTTATGCTTGTAATTTAATTCATATCAAGTCAAATTATTATCTAGATACACTCCTAAATTCTCTCCAATTTAAATCTGATCATTTAATATATGCTTCTTTTTCTTTTACTAAGTAGAATCAAATTTATTTTTCAAAGACAACAGAAATTAATTTAAGTATGCTTTGTCCACATGTACGGTTTAATATGCCATTTTATTTACATTTTTTCTAATTATTATTCTATAAAAATTTATTAGAAATTTCTCCATTAAAGAAGATTGAATAGTTTACGTTCAAAAAAATTATATTAATTAATCCTTTACTTAGCATATTCTATTTTGATAGAAATTAATTTCGATCCTCAAACTCAATTTCACTTTATTCACTCCTTGATTGAATTTTTCCAATTACTTACTAGCTAAAAAAATTATATTTTAATTATTTCCAATAATTGTTCTAGTGTTGAATCATAATGCTCAAGCAAATTACAAAAAATTAAATTTAAAGGATTGAATTTTCATTCAATTAAATAACATCTCATCATAGGAATGAATAAACGTTCACTTCTTTCAACAGATAAAAACCACCACTTTTGTCTCATTTTAAAATCATTGTAATTGAGATAAAAGGTGTAACTCAGTTAAGTAATTTATTTTTATCTATTTCATTTATCCTTGTTTCAGGAAAAAAAATAGCTTTGTAACTCCTTTCATTAAATAACTTATTCGACTAAAAAAATTTTGTAATATAAATACGTTAATTATACGAATATAAAAGCCTCTGTCTTTGCTTGCTCACGATATCAATTCAAATTAGCGTCTTCAGCCACTTAGTTGTTAATTGCTTCCACTACAGCTTTCCGTTAAATTCTAGAATGTTAAGCTTACTTAGATTGAATTACAAGTAACAAAAAATATCACTAATTAAAAACATCCGCTTATTTACATTGCATCTAAATTAAATTTGATACTTTTTTGGTTATAAAAATGAATAAATTTGTCGTTATAGTTAATTCTCTTTCCTAGCTGCTCAGTGAGAGCCATCTGTTCATAGACGTTATACGACGTGGTAATGACCCCCTGAAAATTAGTCGGCCGAAATGCATTATGCATACTATTTAGTTTCTGTTCGGGCAGTAAATTCTCACTATATTATCACGCTTGCCTACTTTTGCAATTAAAATGACGGAAAATAAATGCCGGTGATGCTAATTACATTTTCCTGTTTTTAGATAAGAAATTTTATTATTGATATCAACGTCGAATGAGACTATAATAATTCATTCATGCACAATTTACGTAAAATAAGCCAAGAAGAGATTCATATTCATTCCTTATTCATTATACAAAATTTGAATAAAGTAAGCAAAGAAAAAGAAAAATCACTATAATAAATTTGAAGAAACCTTTGAAGTTCCTTCGAGTTCAAGGTTTCTGTGCCGTGATCCGAAATTCTTATTTTTTCTTTTCTGCCGAAAATACAGCAGAAGACTCAGGAAGTAAAAATATTATTTTGATTTCAGTATTTTGCGTTCACTTAAATATTGATTTTGATTTNNNTATTTTGCGTTCACTTAAATATTGATTTTGATTTCAGAATTTGTCATATCCTTTTAATAATTATATATCTTTTATAATAATTACTCTTGAAGGTTAAAAATAAACAACTGACGAAGAAATGGGCCCTGAAATGAAAAGTACAAATTTTGTGCCGCTGCTGTTCACTGTTGCGGAGAAATTCTTGAGACATACAGGAGTGATAATTTTTAATTTTACGTTATAGATATTATCTACATGAATTTTAAAAGCTCATTTTAAATTGCGAAATATTTTAATTTAACTTAAATCTATGTTTTTTCCTGATCTTTAATTTTAATAGATTTTTTATACTAAATTATTGATGACACTCTTCATTCAAGGTAGGTGGATGAGAAATCTTCAAACCTAGTAAGGTTTTAGTACGTGTCCAGTGATAACACAGCCGTCGACTGAAGAGTCTCCGCCAAAATTGATATTAAAAAAAGCCTAAGAATTTCATCATGGTTTTGTATCTCGACAGTAATAAAATTTCTGGAATTTACAAAATATTTAACGAATATTTTCAGCTCATTGTTAAGGTTAAAAAGCGACTAGTAGGAATTCTTAGTTCTTTTATGAGTTACAAGAAGGAAATGAAAATGAATCTTCATTAAAGCCGCTTTTAAAGAAATTTAAGAATTATTTTTAATAATGATTCTTTTATCGTCTTTTTTTCTCAGCTGTTATTACTTTTCTCGTCAAATGGATAACACTGTAACTGCCTTCATTTAACAATTTTTTATAAATGAAAAAGGATCTAAGAAAAGCATATTAAAGGCACGAATATTAAAGCCGTTTTTATGCCAACTGAATATTTAAATTCATATTCCTATCTTCAGCTCCTTATTTTCTAATTAATTCTACTAAAACGGGTTTTATAACTGTTAAACTTACATTGACATACTGAAAACATGAAAATAAGTTGTCAATTCAGGTTGACGGATAACCTCAGTCAAATCATACCTGACAGACTGGTATATACTTGTCATAAAAACATAGCAAATTGCTCCGATCAGTTGAACTTTATGTGTTCGTTGTTTTCATACTTGTATCTTGTAGAAAACAGGACGCACGAATGCATAGAGTAAATCATTTCACAAGGAATACATGACAGAAACGACTATCAGATGTTCGGAAGTATTGTATTATGTGGAACTGAGCCCTTCGGCCGTGGCGGCAACAACATTTGAACGCAATGGTTCCATCCCGCTCTAGGAAAAGCAGATTTCACCATTATTTTATCATTTTACAGAAAAAAATGACGAAGCGTTGTGCACACTCACCTTTATACATATATTCCTTCATTGCGTAGTAAGCATTCATGCATATTTAGCTGTTTAGAGTGAATCCTACAAGCTTCTGATTTAAGCTGCTTTGAAATTCAGTTCGGTCATCTCTAAAAAGGCATAGTACATTATAAAAATACAGAAAGGAATATGGTCGAGTTCCGCATCCTTTCATGAAAGTTGGGATCGATATTGATATCGTGCATGGAAAAAGTATTTTTAATTTTTGGAAAACCGAATGATATCGAAGATTGCTTTTCGGGGAAAAATTACACAACCAAAAATGCAGATGAGTAAATTTGTTCCATGAGTTTGGGTAAACCATAACTTACACATTGCCTTGATGGGTGGCCATAAATTATCGGACCCATTTCAAAATTTAATAAAAAAACCTATAATGTAGCAACTTTGTTTTTTTAAATGAGAATGTAGCTCAAGAACTTTATATATACATATATATAAACTTCTTACTTGGAGACCGACAATTTCGATACTCTAACCGCATAATCCTTTCAGCTGTTATAATCGATTTGCTTTCGTGCAACCAGAGATGTGCCAGACATACCTTCTGCTGCACGGTAGCCATTTCGACACTTAAGTTGGAATACGCAGATTCAGTGCTCTCTAACGGCGCGTTACCTATCTGAAAAAATTAAAAATCTTTTTGAGCTACTCTTTCATTAAATAAAAAGCAAAATTGCTTCATTATGCATTTTTTATTAATTTTTGAAATAAGTTCAATAATTCATGGCCACTCTCTGTAGTTCTTTATTCATGATTAACTTAAGTTGCGTTTTTATGATCAAAGATGAAAGCATGCAGAATCGATAAAAGTACCTAAATTGTGCCATCCCGTGTCCAATTCTTCCCAAATCGATTTCATGAAATTATGATTATTCCAAATGAACTGACTATCTGTTTTTCTCCTTCCCACCGATAAATTTTGAAAATAACGGTTTCATTTAATGGAAAAAAGTCACAAATGAAAAATCACGAGTTATTCACATTATAAGTAGAGTCATTATCGTTATCAGTTATCACATTAAGCCACCTCAGCTCTTAATACAAATTGCCATGAAAAATATGTCATTTGTTAGATAACGCACTTGAAATTTGAATTAAGAACAGCCTAATAAAAGTAGTTTTGCACTTTTAAAAAAGCAAATTTATTTGGATACTAGCCAGTGTTTCTTGATTTAAACATTCTCCAACAAGACTTAATTGGAATTTTTTATAAACGATTTAAGAAAAGTCCCTTTGTTGGTTTTCCTGTAAATAAGAACTATTGTCAACAATTTTGTACGTTTTCATAAGTTTCAACCATGATTTTGAATTTTAAAATACAGACACTGAACAATGGGCTGCGGCATTGTCCTGGAGTAGAAGCAATTATTTGTTTTTCTACATATCAAGTCGTTTTCTTCGTATCCATTCACATAGAGTAGTAAAGACATTTATTTAATATTGTTGGTTGACTGATTTTCACCTACCCAATCAAAGCGTGTAATGCCTCGGGTTCACAAATGTCCTAGTCACAGAGAATGTTAGTTGTGCTATGAAAGAAAAAATGTCGTACTTGATCAGCCAGGACATGAGTCATCGTTAAACTGTAACCCTTTTTGATACTTTAAAAACAGTCAAAAATATGCCGATACGGCAATAACTCATCTACGTACACTTGCTGCAACAGCAAAAAAAAAGTGTTGTCGTGAATTCCTTAAGTTTAAAAAGAGTTTCATACATGAAAGAATCGCTTCTAAAATTGTTGAGAAACTCAAGCATATGCCGGGTTATAACGCTAGGTGAAGGTAGAGGAGGGGACACTTGACAACAGCCACGCACCGTTTGCCTTTGATTTGCTTGTCGTTCCCCTGTAACATAAACAGTACGATTATTTTCTAGCCACCCGCTGTGCATTACAAATCTCTGAACCTAACCTGAATTCACCTAACTGCTCGTTTGCAAGACACGCTCAAGGCTTGTAGTTTACCAAAATTTTCTGATTTGCGAGTGAACTGTTGCCTATAAATAACTTGGATTTGGCTATAGTGTTCTTGAGGATTCAGTTTCATAATTAAAAGATCACGGGTTCGAGACTCGATTCCGCAAAATATACGCCGTGCCGTCCAGTCTGGTGCATTTTAAACACTTCAGCATCAATCATCCTCCTACTGATCAAAATTTTAAAAACCCTCTACAACTGAGCACAGTTTAAAACGACCATATGGATCCTAAACTCTGTAATCCAGTTCAGTCAAGCAAATATATATGTAAAGATATTCCTTAGGTGAGGTGTAAGCAAGCATCTTGAATAAAAAGACAGTAGTAATCCAAATGCTATATATTCATTTGCGTTAAGATGATGAGGCAGGCTATATCAATTAGATAACGTTATCAAAATTAAATCCAAACCCATGGACAGGGGTGAAGAGTTAACGCGCAAAGTAGCTCGTCTTAGTAGGAAAGAGTCACATCGTAAAAGAAAGCGTTACGACATCGCTGCGAGAATACTAATACTTTCGATAAAGGGGAAAATCTCTAATCGGGGATGGTGAAAGGTCCAGGTTTTTTCGAGTCTTTAAGTCAAAGTGGAAGTGCCTTTATCTAATGTTGAAGTAAAAGTTATTTGTTTATAAATAAAATTTATATGGTGTTGAGACGGCTTTATTTTAAAGATACAAACATATTCTAAATCATTACATATGCATTATATTTTCGTATTTTTTCTTTTATTTTCCTAAAACAGTTAATTTCAGGTTAGGTTAGGTTATATTAACGTCCCGTTTTGAAGCAACACGAGGGCTATTTAGGGACGGACCTCGTAATTTTGAATCGCCGTCGGATGACGAGGGCGATGCCTGAGCTGGCGCGCCTTCTCCAGGCTTCCGCACCACACCAGCGGGAGGACGTTTGCCCACTATGTATGACTTAGCGTACAACGGGCCCCATACACGGCGGATCTGATGTGAAATTGGGTTTTGAACCTGCGACCCTCCGGTCCAGACCCTACCACTAGGCCACCGCGGCCTTCAGTTAATTTCAGTAGAAAATCAATGAAAAATCAAACGATGCCTTTTATTTACAACAAAAGATTTTTCATACAGTGTATCACAATGTACATTTTGTTTTCAATAAACAAATACGTGTTTGCTTAATGACTGATTTTCAGTAATTATTTCATGATTTAAAATGACATCTGCTTACGTACATAATAAATGTGTATTTTGCTCAGAATTTTACATCCATTCTTCTTTTAATTCAAAATAATCATTGAAACTGCTTTTATAAATACTAATTAACTTTTTATATGTATTTTTGTATATGGTAATTCCCACTTCATTGGCATTAGCAAAATGTAATAGCTAGCCAAACGAAGCATACGAAACATTGCCTTGAAACAATAAAGAATGAAAATTCAACGCAAAAATCTATTCCATAAAAGCTTTCAGAAATGTTTTTTGCTTCGAAGTCGACAGTTACTTAAGAAAAATATAAAAAAGGAAATGTCTGTTTAGATAAAATCACACTGAAGGAAAATAATTCATGTTTCAAGGATTCTCCAGACATATCACAAAGAAATAAAAACTCACTTAAGAACCGAAATGTAAGTGTTACTTCAGTCGAAATGATTTCACGTAAAGCGATCTGAATAATACATTAGGGAAATGATCATAAAATGCGATTCATTAGACATTTAGTGAAAAAAAAATCAGAATCGCATTTACATTTATCAAATGCAGCAGAAAGTTACATTATTTACTCAAATGAGTACGGACAAATGCATTCGTAGGTATTAGCAATTCATGGAAGTTTTGAAACTGAAACAGTTTCAATTAACTTAACCAAAACTAAAGATCGCTTTGAAATTCTACTTTTGAATGTATTGGTTTCATTTCCTTTTGAATTATTTAGTAGATGTAAATAAACAAATAAAAAATGTCGAGGAAATTATTTTTGACGAAACATTTCGAAATGTTGCAAGACCATTCATTATTATTTTTTTAATTTTAAAAAGGAATCAGAAGTTATCTATCGCAATATAAATTTAACTAGACCGTCTTCAGATAGGTTTTATCGTATGAAATAAGTATTGCATTTAGATGAAAAATGGAAATAATAGGTCCTCTTTTCTAAATACAGGATGGCCCAGCGAGAAATGTTTGAAACGAATCGGAATTTTTAAAAAATAAGAGTGATGAAAAGATTTTAATGATATATATAAAAATTACATAATAGGCAATTATTGATAAAGGGGTTCGAAGTGACCACCTTCTTTAACAAAGACAGCAGTGAGGCGGTTCTGGAATCCATCCGTCACGCGTCAGCAGACTTTGCATTCAATCGTGTTAACTGTAGTCCTTTTGTCCTGCCAGTTCTTGTTGTGAAACTCCTCCTGCAATGCTCGTTGCACTGCCTTAACACTTTCATGGCATTTCGAGCACAATTAACACTCCAATATCTGTTGAATATTTATTCGTTTTAATTTGTAACAATCACAACTGAACAACAAACACACTTAAACTCACCGCTCGCTAACAAAACACGCACCTATACAATTGCCTTCTCTAATGATCATGCGCACCAAGTTTGGTCTTACTTGCTCGCAGCTAGCGCCATCTATTAGATTGTTTTTCAAAATTAACTGCTTGGCCAACCTGTATCTGGCATGCTCTTCCCTTCATTAACAATCCTCATAAGTGACTACTTTTTCTATGACTGATATTTCTAAAAATATTAAATTCTTGTATATAATTCGTAAAATAATAAATTCTTAAAAATAATTCATAAAATAAGGAATTCTTGAAAAAATTCACAAAATAATATTTCTTGTAAATATACCATTATAATGAATATTTGTAAATACAGTGGGCGCCGCTGAATGTGATCGCGGTTAATATTATCATTCACTTTATATTATCAAAAACTTCTGGTCCAAACCGATGTATTCAAATACACACAAAAATATTCGTTCAGTGTAATCACTACATCGTTTAAGGTTAACAGTTTTGAAGTAAAGAATTGACGATCCTTCATTTTTAACCAGTGTTAAAGATTGACGTTCGTGGAATTTCTCGCTCCACTTGTAAGGAAACTTCTGGCGGTGCATCTCTCAAGAAGTTCCTTTAATCGGATATCGGCTGACACGATCAGAAACTGCTTCTTCGTCCACAGAGAATCCTATGAAACATTAGACGAAAAACTTCCAATTGTCGTTGAGGCCCCTGAAGATGTGCTAAAGCAAGCGTATGAAGAGAGGATGTCCATTGACGAGGACATTCAAATAGCTGCCACAGTAATAGACTTCGAAATTTGTCAAGCTGTTTGTGAACAAGACCAAGCAATAAACGTTAATGATTCCGACCGGGATGAATGTGTTGAAGAAAACCCTCCAACGAATGACGAAATGAGGCAAGAATTTGACAATACGAATACGAAAAGTACATAAGTGAAAAATTAAGGAATAATTGTCGACAAGCAACAATTAAGGATTTTTTTAATTATTATTTTTCAAATAAATCATAGAGTGTTTTTTATTTATTTTCCCTTGATCTGAAATAAATAGAGTTGATTTTACCCAATGCGGTTAATGTTATCAATATCTTTAAGTCCCGAAGTGATCACATCAAGCGGCAGCTAATCTATTTCATTTATAAAGATAGAAGTGTTTTAACTGTGTTTATTTATTTGCAGCAAAAATTACTGTAATAGTCAAAAAATTACAACTCCAGATTTAGATGGATATCCACGTTTTATACCTCTCTGAATCCGAAAAAAATATTTTTGGAATTAAAATTATCTTTGTGCTTATGTGTGAACACGACATTTTAAAACACAAAAAATAAATGAAATTCGGAATATTGTTTTATCACGATAATTGTAGATGTGTGTAAATTTTCAACTCAATCCATCATCGGAGTAGACTGTCGGCGTGTCTATTTATGTGTCTGTGAAACAAGCCCGTATAAACGAAACAAGTTAATTAGATCAATTTTAGAATGTTATTTAGAGTGACCAAAATTGTAGATCAATATCAAATTTCGGACCAAATCATATTCTATGTGTTTGTGTATGAGTGCATGTGAACACAGTATCTCAAAAACGCAACGATTGAAAGAAAATATTATTTTGAGTTTTCGGCATTGAATTTGTAGATCTGTATCAGATTTTGATCCCAATCTGTCAAAGAAAGGAGGTATTATTCCAATATACATATTTGATTCTTTTCACTATATGACGAAGCTAAACACACAAAGCTTTATTGTACAGAACTACTCGAGAAGTTCACGAAAATAACACGCCTGCTGGTTTTTATTTCTATAAAGGAGTTGCATCGATGTTCTTTTCCCTTCCAGGCTACTTAGTTAGATTCGTTTCCCCCTTCGAGGCAACACGAGGTCTACTTAATGACACACTTTATATTTTTGAATTTGCCTCGGAAGGTGAGTACAATTTTTGAGCAGGAGTTTATAAACTCCCTATATTTCCAAAGACAATGCACCATTATGCTTTCAGAGCTTGTGATGGCTTAGTGATAAGGTCTCGACTTCGGGATGGAGAGCTGTAGGTTCGAAATCCGGTTCCACTGAAGATACACAGTGTTTATGAATGTGTTGCATGTTAAATCATACCTAGTGGGTCAAACGTAATCTTGCTGGTGTGGTGCGAAAACTTGGAGAGAGAGATGCCTGCTCAGATGTCGAGGAGGACGACATCTGATTGTGGTTCAGGCTTACGAGGTCTATCCCAAAATAGCCCTCGTGTTCCCTTAGAACGGGGCATTAATATGATTAAACGAATCGTATTTCAGACAAAGGAAAAAATGTTTATCCCATATGAATATCCATAATAGTCATCTAATGCTTTATAGTATTGCGAATCTTCGTCTTCAGGGAGTCTTTATTTTGTACAATTGTTCCTGCAAGTATTGTTTAGGAACAATGAGCAAATGTGAAGATTTTTTAAGTTTTCAACTTCCAACATTTTTAAATAATTAAAAAAAATAACAAGAAGCTATTCTCACGAACATATTTCACAAATGACGACTGACTGTAAAGCTCGGTTATTCCCACAATAAACCCTTAAATTCTCAAATTAAAACTCACGCCAACCACTCCCCAGCCCATCCTATTAGAATCTCGCACCATCTCAGCCTTGTTGTCTCACACTACACTGCGAGTAAGCACCAGGTGTGCAACTTTATGCAGGCGTACTATGCAAGCATCCTTCACAAAATTTCTTCGTGAATTCCGCATAATGAGAAACAGAGAGTTCCCTTTCGGCTCTGAAATCCGACCCTCATTAGAGTTGCTAAAGCGTAAATTTTCATCTCACCTAGCTACTTTTCCGGAGTGATTTACATATTTTATCGCCGATCCTCGGCCCACTCAGCCTTAATATTTTCCTTTAAAAGAGGGTGCATTCTTATTTAAAAGGAAGGAAAAAATTGTGTGCGGCCCTTGGAGACCCCTTGTGTCTTTGGGGACATTCATATTTTCGAAAGTTTTCCAAACCGAGATAATTGGAAAGTTTTCTGGCGTTTTATAAGGTTGAGAGTTCTGCGTTC
Source organism: Araneus ventricosus (assembly GCA_013235015.1). Classification (NCBI taxonomy): domain Eukaryota; kingdom Metazoa; phylum Arthropoda; class Arachnida; order Araneae; family Araneidae; genus Araneus; species Araneus ventricosus. The sequence continues at coordinate 1,195,439 of BGPR01000047.1, read as the reverse complement.
GAGGAGTTAGTTTCTGGTGGGTTGTAAATTGAGTTTGCTGCTAAGTTGTGGTAGACGGGTACTTCCGTTTAAAAGTAGTGAAAGCTGCTGTAAAGTAACACTCTGCTGCTACTAAAAACTAAACAAGGTGTCCCATAAAACTCAATGGTGGTGTCTTGTTTTTAAGAGTGTTTATCTCGTAAAACTAGCAGCTTCTTCACAAAAATATGATTAGCGGAGTTGAAAAGTTGTTGTTCTGTAGTTTATGGTAAATTTTATGCTTCCAGTTTTTAATAAATATTTGGAAGAAATACTTATATTTTCATAGTTTTATATAATGATTTATTCGCTTGAGTCTTCCTTATCATAGCATACAAGCTTTATATGCATTTAAACAGCTTATGAAATATTTTAAATAGGCAGATTTAAACAATTCAAGTAAAGGAATTTTAGCTTAAAAATACTTGTATTACATATATTTTCTTGAAATGAAGCAACTATGTAATTCCATTTTATGACGAATTAAAAAAGTAATTATATAAAAAAACAGTGAAGGAGTAAATACTTTTCTCTTGCGTTTGGGTATTTCTGAAATAAGAAATCTTAAGTTAAATAAATCTATTCCAAATTTCAAATAAAATTAATGCGGCATTCGTTGCATTTAATACCTTTGTAATTTCAAAATCTTCCTTTTCTAATTTATTTTATACATATATTTTCCAAGCATTCTTACGTTCTGAAATTTCTTCAACTTTTGGCTCTTGCTGCCATGATCTAAATCAAACTTCTCTGCTTTTTTGGCTGAGTCGTTTCCCGTTTGGAAGGATCTCCATTTTCAATTCCAATAAATAATGATTTGTAAATAAGTCATAATAATTTTCTTTGCTAATAATAGTTTTGAAATGATTAAAAAGTACCTATCACTTTGAATTGGACTGCAGAAGGACCTGCGTAAGTTTCATGTTACTATTCTTCATCTATTCGTAGTCGTTTATGTGACTGGTAAATAGACACATGTACTTTCTATCTTATTTTATAGATCTGTATAACTTGGAAATAAAGACTTATATGCTTAAAAACTATTCGAAATGTTTATATGTAAAAGCATCTGTCCCTGTGGAGCACATTTCAAACATATCTTCCACTTCCTTCATTGTCCCTTCCTTGTAAGTAGGATTAACTGATTAATTAACTCGTTCTCTGGCATAAGGAGCCTACAGAAAAGAGATCATATTTGATAGCCGAGGAGGCCGAGCCATGAGATGAAAGATCATTAATCTTTCATTAGTCTTTGCGTCACTTCTCCCGTCAGAAGACCGTAATTTGAAGAGCCCGAGGAATTTTGTTACCTTTCATCCATACTTCAAAATAGAGAATCATTAACTGCTGAAAAGTACTTCCTCGGCACGTGGCTCGTATAACAAAGGATTTGTACATACAGCCAGATTTGTATAAGTAGACGAATGTTTAAGAAAACATGAAATGCTTTGCAGAGGAAGTTTACAAAGGATTATTTTAAAGAGGGTTGGAAGTTCTGATGAATAGTATTACACAAGCTGAAATCGATGACAAAGAGAATAATAAGAAGTGCGAAAAGCAAAACGGATGTAAGGGGCCAGTGTCCTCTTCGTGATATTTTGTTTTCTTTTCAGAACTGATTGAAACTGGTTTTTGAATTCATTATTAAGAAGAAAAATCTTACGTATCTTGATGTTAAAATGGTTAGATTTCAACCATCTGGGAAATATATAATTATGAAAAAATAATAATAAATCATCTATTTGGTCACACAGTATACCACTCTGAAAGTATTTCACTATTATCATATTTTGTCTAATTACAAAAAATATATTGAAGAAAAAGTGCAGTTTATACAATATAACATTTTTGTGTATTTAAACGTTACTTCTTGATGACCATTTTATAAAATTAGAAATTTAGTTAACTGGTAAATATTAAATTCTTAGAGTTTTACGAAATAAATGCTATTGAATTTAGTTAAAGATCTTTCCAACTCCATTTACAAATAGTTTGCTCTTACATTACAAATATTTCCGATGTGTATACAAGCTGTGTTTTTAAAGTATGAAGTGAATATCGCTATATAATTGCAAAACTGTGTATTCTAATGGTGATCATTTGTTAATATAAATTTATCATCATTTAGCTCTTTTAAAATAACAGCGCTGAATTTTTATCCCAATCATATTTATTTAAAGATCTTTCACGAGAATATTTATTGGCAAATGTAGTCGTACAAAAGAATCTCATATTGTAGGCACTACATATTTTTTTATATCTAAGTACATTTTATAATTGTTTGAAAACATATAACTTTTGAAAAATTAAGATGATTTTTTTCTCAAACATTCGTAAAGATGTTAAGCATAATACACCTCGAAAACTTTCGTACAACCTGCATGAGAGGTTAGAGTTGCGGAATGTGGATATTTGTTTAGATTAGAATTTTATTAAATATTTGGGTGTAAAATAGGCAACTTATCATGTAACTATGTAAATGTGATTTTGGGAATAATTTTTTTACAGAAAGCACTACATGGTTGCAGTTAGGGAACAAACTTTTACATTTGGTTATCATCATTTGAGCAGTTTAACAAAAGACAAATAGCCTTACGCTGTTTTAAAGCAAGAAGTAATATTTATTGTAATATTTTCGAAGAGCAGACTTCTTTGTCTACTTGTTACTAAAATAATTTTATTAAAATAGTTCGAATATGAGATTAGATGAATTTGTTGTTGCTCAAAAATTTCTCAGATTGCGCCACAATCATTTGAATCATTCGACTCTTCAAATCGTTGGGACCATTATCTTGAGAACTTTTATCTAGATGAGAAAGCAGTTATAATCAGTATTATTCCTCATAAATTGGAAATAGAACAAGCCAAAGCAAAAAATACAATAAAGGTACATTAAAGACATTAAATGTTGATTAAAAAGAACTAAAACTAAAACTAAAGCTACAAGGTTTTGTATCATATGTGAAGGAAAGAAAAAAAGTAGAAGAAATTTTGCAGTGCATAAGATATCATTACTAAATTCATGCATCGTGTGCTACTGTGACTTTGAGAATCAAAAAATACTTTTGTTTTAATTGCACTTGAAGAAATTCATGGATCCATTCTGGAAAATCAGTTTCCTTAATCTTACCAAAGTCGCAATTTGTTTGCTATTGTCTCTACTTACATTATATTTCGCAAAGTAAATGAATTAATTTGTTTTAAGACAAATAAACTGTAAAAATATTCTACTATTTCGTGTTCATTGAAATTTCTTCTCTATCACTGTCCTTCAAATTTGGTTCAGGTAGTCTAAATTCGGGAATCATTCCTTATTTTCGAATTCCGTTAAAATATGTTTTTATATCTTTATTTCTTTACCTGTCAGGGACTTTCCCGGTAGGCAAAACTTCAATGAAGACTTGAGTCGAAAAGTGTATTACATTAGTTACCCAATCATTTGTAATGGTAAAAACTCGGCATGCGGGTTCATTTCATCCAAAAGATATTTTATTTTTCACTAGTGCTTTCAGTTTTCATCCAGACTGGGATATGTATATTTGATTCCCTTTTGCAAAAGGCGTGAACTTGAAATAAGTCTGAAATATAAAATGAAAAAAATATGTCTGCTCTCAAATGTACAGCAACTAAACTTGCCAAAAGTAGTGAAACGAAAGGTTAAATAACCCTTTTTACCAAAGCAGGCGGGAAAAAAATGACGACACTTCCGCTCGAATCCCTTTTCGACAGGTCGAAAATTTGAAACCGGTGGAACATTTTGATACCAAATCCAAACTCCATTCAGCTGTTTTGAATAAAGCCGGTAGACAGGTGGATCCCTTACATAATATCCTGCTGCTGCAGTTTAAAATAAAAAGAAAAAAAGTAAAGAAAACTTGTGGGAGTTTCTACAAGGATTGAGTAAAGAGATCGAAAATGTAGAAGACTGTGTAAAAAAGAACTTAGGATTGAGAAGTTAGCTCGTCTCTTTTTTTCAGAAGGCTTATTTTGATACGCATCCATTGGGAAAGAAAAAGTTGCGCATGCGTATATATCTATACTAAATTCAAAGACGACTGAGCTATAGAAAAATTCCTTAGTTTTCTATTTCAGATATAAAATGTTGTACAAATATTAGGCTAAAGAAAAATATCTTACAAGTATAGATACAATACAAATCTCCAGATGATTCAAGCATATGATGTTGTTGAGTGGTGAGCAATGCTTATTTACTATGATAGACCCGTGGTCGTGTACATTAATTTCAAGTTGATGATCATCTCGTACATTAGGATCCAGTTTTTTCTTTTCAGTTAATAAAAGCAGTGGTAATAACTTTAATGAAATAGTTACTACTGTGTGGAAGAAAAGAGAAGTGAAAAAAGCCTCTCCCACTCTAGATTATGTTAAGCCTTTGCGCAATATTCTATTTTAAACTAAACATGTATTTTGTGCCTTTACATTCGTAGCATGTAAAGGCACAAATACGAATTTGCTATTTCTAAGAATTCTTCGTAAATTCTAAATATCAAACTTTTTTTATGTTGCTTTGAGTATTACGTCATTAATTATTTTTCTGAGTAATCCTAATAGACCTGGAAACATTCGTACTTATTTTACTGTTATTAATTGACTATTACTTTCTTGTATTCGAAATATAGAAAAAGAAATGCATTGTAATTGACTGAAAGTTTAACTTCGAGATTTTGATTAATCTTTATTTTCCAGTTTTCTCTGAAAAAATTTGGAAATATATCTGTCTGCTTCTGAATATAAATAGAAAACTTAAATAGTTGAGCGAAATATATTTGGTGTTTGACTCTTACATCAAATTGTAAATTTTCATCAATTTATAGATGAAATACATCAAAGGGAAATGTTTCTTTCTCCTTCAGAGTGCATGTTAACTCGATAACAAAGGAACGAAATATGCCAAATAAACGAAATTTATCAAATGGTTTTAATATCTGAATTGTAGACCCGTATCAGTTTTGCTCCAAATTGGTCAAAGCTCTGACTGGCCAAAATCCAACTGTCCATTCTACGTCTTCATCTCTTCCTCATCTCACCATCATTTTTCTTTGGAGATAGAAAGTCTCGTTTCACCAGTTCAGCATTCAACTTCGCCTCCTCTTCAGCCCAATCTCCTAATGTATTCAGAACTGCTTTAGTCGTTCTTTGAGAGATCTCTTCCAAGATCTATCGTGTTTCACCTTCTTCAAATAGAGTTTCCATGAACTAACTCTTCTTCAAAATCGAACTTTTTAAAACTCTGTATGGCCCATTTTTCTGTATTTGTGTATATTTTTATTTTATTTTGTATTAATTTATTAATTTTTTCTTTCGTTTTTTTCATTTCATTATTTTTAATAGAATTTTTTTCTCATCTCACTGTTTTCCATTGCATATGGTTATTACTTTTGTCCAGATATTTCACGTGCAATCGTGTAATTTTGTGCTTTTAAAGTTTTTTATCAACATTCTCTGGGTTACCAAAAATGTTTTATAATGTAACGCACAGTAGCAATCCTCCCTAATGGAATAGCTCCTGTTAACATTTGTAAACTTGTTGAGTTTTAAAATTAGGCAGCAATGTAAGGAATTTGGCAAGGTCTAAGAGAAGTCGCCCCCTCGGGTGTTGTGATTTTTCTTCCACTTCATCTCTGCGACATTCCTTGAATAACTTTAAGGTTATAGTTGCAGGGGCATGGAGTGGTGTTATGTTATGTCTATCGTTCTATCTCTTCGTGTCTATGTAAACGTGATAAGTGAAAAATGCAAGAAGTTATAAATATGAATTTGGTATACAGATTCGTCATCACAATTAGAGTTCTGTTTCACAATTTGGGACACATTTGGTGTAAAGGAATTGGATAAAAATTCAAATTCGATATTCTTCACTTTTCGATACTCTTCACTATTCGATATTCTTCACTTTTCGATACTCTTCACTATTCGATATTCTTCACTTTTCGATACTATTCGATATTCTTCACTTTTCGATACTCTTCACTATTCGATATTCTTCAAGAAACAAAACAAACTAAGCGGCTGTATAAGTATACCAGACAGTTGAGGGGACAACTGGTTTCTTCTTATAACTAGATTTTATATGTCTCATCATCAGACGCTAACTCGATAACTCACCTCAGTCGTTTTTATACGCTTTTATTTAACTTGACTAGTTTCATGTTCCTAAAGATGGAATTCGGTTATCCACTTTTCACTCACTTCCTTACGCGCTACAGTTCTGAAATTTCGTAACTTTGTGCATTTCTGATCAGAATACACTATATTAATATATTAAGAAGAAATAATAAGAATCTTTTAATCAATAAGTTTTAATAAATTTTATTCTATACACGAGGAGCCACCTGGTAGTGAAACCGAGATTCAATTCAAGAGTCCACAACATTTATAATAATGGCTCATATATTAAAAACTAAAGACTATTAAATTATTTTAAATTCAATAGTTGTCACTAATAAATGTGAGTTTTTATAATATATATATATATATATATATATATATATATATATAGCTTTATGATTTTTTTATGCAGGGGAAATTGGGGTAGATTGATACACGAGAACATTGATACAGTCCATAAATTTTGATGATTGGAATGGCTCAAAATTTTCACATCCCCTCATATATATGCCACTGTAACCTTTAGAACAGGGTTTATTTTTCGGCCATGTTCAGTCAAAATTTAATTTACAAATGTATCAAACCGCTAATATTGTCTTCTAAGTAAATTTTACTCTAAGTAAGTGTTGTGTGATTTCTTTAACTAGTTACGTTCTCCTGACAGGGAATCTAGTCCAAAGGTAGAAAAAAACATTTATTTTTCTATATTAAGTTTTGAGGCTGTTTAGCGTTGATTTTGCGTGACCACTTGTTTTAAGTAAAAAAGTCTCTTAGGACAGATTGATTCAATTTACTCTGGGGCGCATTGATACGGATCTTCTGTGTGTAACAATGCGCCTTAACAGCAACTATTTTGCAACATCGTCTTCAGAAAAGGCAAAAAACATAAAAATGAACCATCTAAGAGAAACAAGCAATTAAGTATTTGCTTAAACAATGAAAACGGATTGAATTTCATTGAAAAAATAAAAAAAGTTATGTTGAAAATTAAGTTTAAAATATTTTTTACGAGTTTATTAAAATTGCAGAAAAAATTTGTATGGGAACTTAATTAATATCATCGAAAAGATAATGTTTTGCATTTTCAGATGGTGTAAAAATTATTTTTGTGCTATGTTATTTTCTTAAGTCATCAAGGGAGAACACGAAAATTTCCCTTAGTTTTTAATTAATTTAAATTTCCAGAAACGGCTTCTCTCCCTCCAAAGTATTTTTACAAATACACACACTATCCTTTATTATTTGTAGATATAAATTACCTTCTGGTGCATTATTGTTTCATTTTTCCAGCCTCATTAAAAAAGTTGAATTTTGATGAAAATAAAAGTTTCTTACATTGTTACACCTTTAAATCTTGATTTGGCATACAAAATTTATTGATAAAACAAATTTTGCTTTGATTACATACCTATTTATCATCATTATTTTCGATATTTCCGTTTGTATCAATGCTCCCCTAGTATGAGTCAGACTGATACAAATCCATTTTTAGGGGAAAAAAAGTGTAATAAGTATTTTATTATGTCATTTATGACGAAAACTAGACTGAAACCTATATTAGATTAACAAATGTATAAATATAATGTATTATTTCTATTGGATGGGGTAGCTAGGATTATTATAAAACGTTAAAGCAAGGTAGATGCCCAATGATAAAATTTAAATTAATATATATATATCAATTATTTAATCAATTCTTGGTACTGAAATATATAACACACAATAATATGCAATTCTAACCATACTGATATAAATCACCTACCTTTGCAGACCTGAAAAACCTAGCTACTAAATTAAATCATTTGCATAGGGTAGTACATTGGTAGTTGTGAAATCAAATTAGAGATATTAAAACAGAATCAAAATATTTGAATTTAAATCTTTTTATTATAGAATAGTTTAAATTAAATCATTTTAATCACTGCCATGATTTATATATATACAAAATTGATGCACATAACTAAAAATGTAATAACCAAAATAAAAAAAATATGTAGCTACACATATTATAAAGCACTGCAGGCTTAGAAAAAAATATAGTAATGAGGATACTAGGTAAAAACAACAGATTCAAGGAACATTTTTTTGATTCTGCAGAAAAATAATTGTGGTACGTTTACAAAGCACATCTCAGTCTTTGTTTTGCTTGTGAAAAACTTATTGAAACACACGATGTATGAAAAAATTCGGAGAAAATGGCAATATCAAAAAATTATGTTTTCAGCACTGGGTGATTCAGTTGCATTATTGGTGCACTAACACGCTTCCTTGCACACTTCCATCTTAAACACTGTTAACGTAAAGACATTTTTGCAGGGCTTGATGTTGAGTATGCAGTGCACTCATGCTTCTGATTTGTATAGCGCAAATTTAGCACCAAAAGCTGTCACAATTGCCTCCATTGCATACATGAAAAAAGAAAATGAAAATTTTGGATGACACCATTCACAGCTTGAAGATTTCAAACTCACAGAATCTTGAAGATTTCAAACTCGCAGAATCTTGAAGATTTCAAACNNGCAGAATCTTGAAGATTTCAAACTCGCAGAATCAAACATCACATCACCACACCAAAAAAAACTTGTTGGAGAATCGAACTCTTTCATTTAAAATTCCAACGGAAAAAAGAAAAATATAAAAATGACAAGCTTCCTGAAGGCCCAAAGGCCCCCAGAAGCCCTAACGGCCCTGGGGCCCTCAGCTGCAAATACACCTCACTCGTTCAGAGAAGCACAAAGGAATTCTAAAAATACATAACGGAAAAACGCCTCCAGTGAAGAACGCCAAAACCTAATAACATCTAAATTCATCCGCAACAAGATGGCGAGGAAATAATCCCGTTGAAAAATTTTGATTTAAAAATTAATAAAGTTGAAACCTTAATGGAAACAACAACAAAAGTTAAGACAAAAAATATTTAAGTCGAATACAAAGTAAATAATTAAGAAAAATTTAGATATTTAATGAAACGGCTAAAAATTATCGTTTGAATTTCAAAAATTGTCAAAGTTGCCACAAGAGATGAAATAAACTTTGGTGGCGAAGAATTAAATTAATTAAAAATACTGACAAAACCGAAAAAAGATGTAGATGCAATTTTTGCAATCTAAGAAGTTCTAATCATTACCGTTCGTAAAATCATTTTTTGCTTTCCAGAAAAAGTGTATCAATGTCCCCGGATTCCCCTTATTATATAAATAATTTTTGACATATGTTTTTCTAATCTTGTAATATTATAATAAAAACTATCTTAAACATCAATATGTTATTAATACCATAAATAACTTAAATCTGTGAGCTGAAGAATTTATTCTAATTATTTAAGGATCCTCTTAATAATATTTTTTATTCTTCTGTTGGATGTTTGCTTAATCGCTTTCTATGATGTTTAAAGGAAAAAGTATAAAATAATTTAAAAATACAGGAATCTTTTTTGGAATTCGACTTTGTTTTCCTATGTAACATTTTAAAAATTATGTCTGCTCGAATTTATTCATATTCTACTAATTAGTAAGAAGAACTATTAATTAGCAGAGAATAGCTAGAAAAATTCCAGGAACGCTATGAAATATATCAAGTTATAATACCCATTACCTAGTAAGGAAAACTTCTGAAAATGTTAATACTTTTTTCCATATATTTAAATGCTTCATTTTTTTCTTCTTTTCGAAATAAATGCGTAATTTTTCATTATTTTCAAAATTCTTTTTTATATTGAATTTCTTATGACGTTAAAGAATATTTTATGTCTTAAATAACCCTAATTTAGAAAAGGAACTTTAGAAGCAAAATTAAGTTGTTGTTTTTCCATTTGGAAAGGTTGATATCTAATTAATCCTCTGATAATTTTTACTAATAAGGATATTGTCTGTGTGACTGCATGTGTGTTGGCGCACTACAGGGCAAACAGCTGAACTTAGAGCTACAAAACATTCTTTGGAGGGTGGGAATGTGCACCTCGGAGCCGTTTTTGTTTTGAAATTTTAATTAGAATTTGATTTGATTAAAAAATAAGCGAAAGTTTGGCGTTCTTCCTTAATAACTTTCGATAATATTACAGCACAAAAATCATTTTTACACCATCTGAAAGCGCAAAAAAGTATCTTTTCAACGATATCAATAAATTTTTTATACGATTTTTTCACTAATTTTAATAAACTTTTAAAAATATTTTTTGGCGTAATTTACAACACTACTTTTCACTGTTGCAACGCATTTCAAACCGTTATCATTGTTTAAACGAATATTTAATTGCGTGTTTCTCTTCCATTGTTTAAAGCTTAGAAAATATCCTTCGGATTTTATTTTCTTCTTTTATTTCATAAATTTTTCTGTGAAATCTGTAAATGAAGTAAGTCCTCAAGATGGGAGGTATATAATGAAATAATCCAGTAAACTGAAAGATTATGTTTGCTATGTTTTAATTCTTTTTATCAGCCTGTTTTAAGCCAATTAGCATGCTGTTGCACGTAAAATGTGGCGAGCCAATTTAATGATGAAATCAAATGCGTAGTTTACATTAATGTAAACAAGGAACAGAACAAGTGCAAGGCTACGAAAAGGACGAGGGCTAAATGTCTATAGCAATTTGAATTTTAAAACTATTTTGTTATGGGCACTATCAATATAAAATTATGTATAAGAGATTCAGTTGAAATTCTGTTTCCGGCGATCAAGCTGGTCGCCGGAGGCGGCTTGTAAGAAATAAATTTAATTTACAATTAATTAAACCCATTGAACACATATCAATATGATGTATTTGGTTTCCCATGACAATATTAATTGCTTTTATATTTCCAAACTTCATGTATAAAAAATGTAATTTGTTAGCTATGTATAGGCAAAACGGGGTAGGTTACGTTCCAGAGACATCTAATGTCCTGCGGCTGGCCAGGCATGGAAGTTTGAACAGGGAGGTGTTGTCTCAAGGATCTTCTTCATCGTGTGTCTACGGTCACGTTCTGTCCGTGCGTTACGAGATATGTTTCGAAACAGAAGTCATGTTGCTTCGAAACAGGACGCTATTACAGTAGTCGCCGCTTGTTGTGATCACGGATGTAATGTTCATTCGGTTGTACGGTCAAAATAGCTTGGAACGGATCTCCTCTATCCAAACACATTACATTACACCACCTGCATCCCCGTGTTAAGAGCCATTTGGCTCCTTTCCTATTTGGATCGATGGAGGTGAATTTTATTTGTTAGAAAGGGCAAAAACATGTAACAGGGACAAAAACAAATAATAATGATACAAAGAAACATACACTGGACAAGAACAAACATATGTACAACATGGAGAAGAAAACAATATGAGAATAAATAAATACGTAGTAAAAAAAAGAAGAATCATAAGTTACCGGAATTGTGTGTCAGACTGGGTGGATGCGTGCTCAATAATTATCCTCTACAATGAGATTGTTCTCATCACATATGAAGCACATTAGGGGTCGAAGTCGTGTTCTTGACAAGTTATCCGTGAGAATGTTTTTTAACCATGCATGTTTTTGCAATTTATATGACACTGTAGGAGTTTGGAAATGCCAGGAGAGGGTAAACCGACATTTTGTGGCATAGTGCATTGGGTCTCCTTTTTTTCAGCACGAGCAGTTGACATGTGTTCGAAGATTGAACCAATGTAGGTATGAAGGGAAGGGCCCGTGTCCTGTAACGAACATTAGTTCTTTTATAACAGAGAAATTTTGCCAGCTCTAATGATCAACAATTCACTTGTAGTGATCGGTTTCAATCAGAAGAAGCCAGAGACCATCACTATCAGTCCCAGAAATTCTACAAGCCCGTCGAACTTTAAGAAGATCAGCCCAATACTTCTCTGAATCTTTTGATGACCATTATTCATATGAACGGTTTATCCTACAAATCCTTCAAAATTGAAAAAAAAAAAACGTTTGCTCTCGATGATGTAAGAAGGCTTAAAAAATTAAATTTATGCGATTTTTTTCTATTCTGTAATATTGTATCGATTTTTTCCTAATTAAAAGGAATGAATATGTACCAACAATGCTGTCTGGTTATTTTTTTCTGATATCATTGTATATTTATTGATTTGTCTTATTTTTAAGGCATTTTAGATGTGATGATCGTTCGGATGTAGTGATCACTTTGAATTTGACTCAAAGTAATCGTTACGAGTGGTGTCCTCTGTATAACTTAACCAAATCTGAATCACAGACATATTTTTTTGATTTATTCATGTTAGACTTGCATCATGCAAATGGTAAGCAGTAACGCTTGCAGTAAGAATACTAGTGGCAACATTCATTTCCACGTAACTACCACAAAGAACACTTGACAAAAATCAAAACAAACGTTTTGTTGCGAAATTCGAATGATATAAGAGGAAACATTGATAAAACCTGAAACACACTTTTATTTAACTTTAATTGTTTCATGTTTGTAAAGATGGAATTTTGTAATTGAAATTTCACTATCTTCCATTTTTTCACTCTCAGGTTTCACTCTCATTTTTGATGAGAATGCACTCTTTTAATAGTTTGGGAACTTAATTATCAGCAAATCGATTAATTTAATTAAATTTTGATTCCAAACGGGAGGCGCCAAATGGTAGTGAATTTGAAAAGTATTGTTTTGTAGATTCCACAATTATTTGTAATAATTAATTATAAATTAAAGACCAAAACAAGAAAATAAGTGAAATATAAAATCTACTTTTTAGTACACTAATAAAAGTATGCTTTAAAATCATTTTTTTTAATAAAATTTGTTATCGTGCAACATTTGCTATTTTTTTTACGAATGAATGGTTTACTTTTCTTCGGAATAATTCATTATCCAAGTTCTACATAGAAAATTTCCATCTCGCAATATCATTTGTATATTCTTTTCAAAATTTAGCTGGAAAAGTGATTTTTATTTTTCTGAGGGCTGATTTTGTTTGCCATCGTTTCATCATTCTTCTTAGAAAAGAAATAAGAAATAACGTTTCGTACCCCTGACAAATATAGTATTATCAACTCACAAATTAAAAATAAATTTTATGCTGATTGTTGCTTTCAAACAATAGGGAATAACACTGAATAAATTAAAAATTTCATATTTAGTTTTGTTTATTCTCATGATAGATATTCAAGCATCAACACTGTTTTTTTTTAATTTTTGCTATTTTCTTGCATTTGACATTATTGATTGTCTTGTTTGAAAAAAGGAAAAAGATATTGGAATCATTTGCAAACTGCATACGCATTCTCAATTGTTCTTTTTTTCCATAAAGTGTTCTTATTATTTGCAAAAATGGCATATCCATTTCAAAATAATATTTCTGGCCAAAGAATAACAGAGATTACTAAAATCCGTGAAAGAATTCGTGATTTTATGATTCACTGTTAGTCCGATTTTAACCTGATCTTCTTATTGCCAACTTAATATTTTCAGTTTCAAGCCAATGTTATCTTTTAAATCTAACCGAATGTATGCAAAAATTTCTTTTAAAATTCAATTTTTATACCAGTTTTGAGCAATACCTTCTTCTTCATGCTGGATCTCTAAATTTTATAGGTTTGATTAATTATTTTTAACGTGAGCTGTATCAATCAACTTAGGGTTACTAACATAACATTTGAAAGAGCTTTCACGCGTGTGCAATAGCACAGCTTTTACTTGCCCGCTGAACCTTCATTCCGATGCGAAATAAATCGATGCCTTTATCCGAAACAGGTTCAAAATGCGATTCAGAATTGTTATGCATGTTCGAAAATGGAAATAAAAGAAAATTTCGGATGAAGTGTCGACCATTTTCTAGAACTCTCTGCTAACACCAGTGTTGGTCGATGGATTGGTATGTCAACTGGATGATTCACAATACAAAATCGATTTAATACCCTTTCCGAAAGCACTCAGTTTCTACTTTCAGCTGGACTGAGAAGGCTATTCAAGATGAATGCTCACAAGGCGGAGAGAAATTTTAAACTGGAATGGAATATATAAATTTCAAATGCACTTTTTAGAAAAGTTAAATACGTTTCTAACGTCTCTTTAATGTTATTCGAATAATGTTTTGGCGCTTTCAGTATTTTGTTAGATATATTGTAAATCAATAACAAGCTTTTTTCCTTCTTATTACTTAGTTAATATTCACAACGCTGAGCATTGAAAAAACGCGGACATATTTAATATATTCCAACATGTTTTTAAACATGCGACATTCCTCACGTAAAGTGACTTGTAAAATAATTGCACATAAAAAATAAAAATATGTGTCATATTATATATATATATATTAATATAAATCTGAATATAACTTATTATATATGATCATACAGAAACAAAGTAAACAAGACATATCAAGAAGCATATCCTAAACTAAAAAGTCATTATTTGAACAATACAACCAAATTTTTAAAAAATCTAAAGAATTAAAAATACTATAGATACCATAAATAAAACATTAAGTATAAGCATTTATATGTCAACAAGTAAAAAAACTCTGTTGTTATTAAAAGTATTGAAAAAGGCAATCCAAGTATATGGAGTTTTGAACAATGAATATAGCAGCTTGGCTGTGGACAAGCTTTAGCCAGGTTAAACTAATTTTGCTGTACAAACCATCCTTTTTACTAAAGATGTTGAAAAAACAAACAGGGTAATTTACCCTAAAATGAAAGAATTTAGAAAGAAAAGTAGTACCCTAACCCTAACAATAAAACATAACTATATATATAGGACTAAAATTCAGGATAAAAATATGTAATACAACAATATATTGCACTAAAAACAGTAAATATATCATTCAATAAAATTCCTATACTTTTCATTAAACATTAAATAATCAGTGTCTCTACTTATCCTTACCAGAATTCAACACTTTTAATATAAACCGCCACTTAGCTTGACATCACAGATTGCCAGTACTAGATTTCCAACTATGAAACAGCATAATTGACCAAATAATATAATTAATTTTTGATATTAAGAATTAGTAAGATACCTATATTAAAAATCTCAAAACTATTTAAAAAATGTAATATAATTATTTATCTAGATAATATTTGAAAGTTGGTAAAAATGTCGATTAAAAAGGAAAATTTCACTAGAAAGATCCTGGCGCCATCTATGTAATAAATCTGAAACCAATAACTCAATAACGAAATTTAAATAAAATTACACATTACAAGTAGAATATGAAAGAACACTAACCTACAATCAAAGAAATAAAAATAATCCATTATATACCAATATGAATGTTTTATTCTAAATGACCTAAATATTTCTTATCTATATATACTCTTAGAAAACTTATTGGCATTCCATAATCCATTGCAAAAGAATAGAATTTTTTTATGTTCTTAATTCTATTATCAATGTCTGTTACTAAATTATTATTTCTAATTACATAATTTTTCCCTAAGTTCTTGAAGACAGAAATGCTAAGATTACTATCCCAAAAAGGAAATTTATTAATTTGAAAATTGAATGCATTTCTTTTATCAAAGATATCTGTTACTATTTTGTTATCTATAATTTTTATATCTAGATCTAGAAATTCTGCAGCTAATTCATTGTCATTAGTTTTTTATAAGTTTTAAATAATCAGGATAGAAGTCGATATGCGGCTTAAGGTCTATTTCTTTATTGAATAATATTAAATCATCTATATAACGGAATAATATACTACGGCTATAATTAGTAAAATCTTTCTCATAGTAGAGATGGTAAATATTTGCTAAACTGTTGCTAGCTGGACCTCCTTGAGGTAATCCTTTAATTTGATGGAAAATCCTATTATCAATATCTATCTATATATATATCCAGCAAAGGACTTGACATCACAAACCGTTCACCGATAAAAGTCCCATGTTTCTTTACATGAAATCTCAAATTCCTAAATCTTAATTTAAATTTCTCCTACTAGCAGTTGATTCTTTGAGTAGAACTTCTCATTCTCCCATTAGTCTGGTGCTGAAGTCTTGAGAGGCAGAAACCAGCTAGTTGTCATTCTCTTCCTCTGACCATGGTTCCAATATATCATTTTGTGTATCTTCAAAGTGAAATTATCAACAAATAAAAAAAATTGAGCAGACTTTCTTATCTACTCATTTAGAAGACCAATTTGATGGTTTTCCTAAAAAACGCATATGGAAATAATTTATTTTGAATCAATCCTAGGTCTTTCTTAAAATAAATATATTTTTCTCCTGTACTGTGCAAAGATTTATTTTTGCAGTATAATACTTTGTCTTTTTGATGTAGACTTACGTCTCTCCATAGTGGTCTAATGGTGTGTCGGGAAAGGAAAAAATTATGACGCTTTTCGTGGTATTTTTAAACGCTTATAGTTTCGCAACCAAATAACATGGAGAGTTGGTTTTAGTTTCATTTAACAGAGATAGGTTGACATTAAAGATTTCGAAAAAAAGTTTAGAATTACGGTTTAATGACAGTCGAGTAGCAAAGTTAGTGAAAATCAAGAAGAATTTTACATAGAAAGATAGAGTCACATAGAGACATAGAGTCACATAGTCACACTAGGCTAATAGTCACTACAGACTATAGAGTTAACAGTCACATGGAGCTACTTTAGTCACAAAAAGTCACAGTTGAATGAGGTAAGTAAGTCTACGCCCCTCAATCCCAGCGGCCGTTTCGTAAAGACAGCCTCCCGGCGAATTTTTTCAATTAATTATGAATAATTTAATAAATATTAAATAAAATTACTTATATCATTTTCGGTGCAAAGTAGAGAAGATTTAAGTGAAAAATTGGAAATTAAATAGCGAAAGTTTTTACTGATTAATTTGATTTAAATCAGTTATATGTTCTGGTCATATCGAGATACGCCTGTAACACTCCTCGTCTGAGACAGTCATTTTGAAATAAGTGTATAAAGTGTAAGTCCTGAGTGTTTTCAAATAAGTTATAGCAACGAAAATATTATTTTTAATCAAATTTTTTCACCCTGTATTCTTTCTCATATAAGGTCTCCGGTGAGGTCTCGACCTCGGTATCGGAGTGTTCCAATTTCGAATCCCGATTCCACCATAGATCGTTTCTGTACCTCGGCCTGGTGCACGTTATATATGACATCGTCTGTTAAATTTGCTTCCATTGGTGTGGTGTGGAAGTTTGGAGAAGTTGTATCGTCTCAGGTGTTGTCCTCCTCATCTGACTACGGTTCAAAATTGCGAGTTTCGTCCCAAAATAACCAACCCTCCCGTTGCTTTAATCTGAGACATTAATATAGCTAAGATGAAAACTGAAACTTACACAAATAAATGAATATAAGACAGAAAATGAGCCAAGTTTGACTTAAAAGTTTAATTTTTCATACTTACTTCGGATCGATATATTCAATTAGAAAATAGTTGCAAGATAAATTTCCATTACCTATGTCTAACCTGAATTATAATTTAATAATTTCACTAGGGTTGAGGTCTTTGAGATTCCATCTTCCATTTAACGAAATTAATCAAGCATAAATGTTAAATTTATACATGAACTTCACTATTTCCATAAATATTCTCATAAAATAAAATAATATGAAAAGAAAAAAATATCACGATTTTTGCTTTCCAAACAATACCGAAAAACTCACACCTGGTTCCAATATTTCTGACATACCACTGCAAAGAATAGAGAGTATTTGTTGATTCAATTCATCATGCCTGTCGATATTTGGCGTACGTACTTTAAATTTCATATAAAAATGAAACAATTTAAATAAAATATTTATGGGATTGATAACTGATCATTGGAAATGCGAGTATTCAAGCCATCATTTTAAAAAAAGAATAAATTTAAAAATCATGTACTCGAAGCCAAAGAATAAGGTATTTTCCATAAAAAAATTTAGATCATGTGAGGATTTATCGATATTTCTTAAATAGTCGTGAAATTTTATTCCATCTTCGTGATTATTATCAATTAATTACCATGAAAGTAGTTAATTATGATAATTATTTGTTAATTTATTTTTCTTACTCACTTTGCTTGCCTATTTAATCATTAATTCTCCATTAATGGCTTTTCGTAGTTATATAAAACATTATGTCGAAGAACTCAATGACTGACAGAAAAATTTTGGGTTCTCCGAACTTTCATGAAGTTTTCTTTCTTCACTGTCTATGAGTAAAAGCAGTTTATAAAATCATCTTCTAATTTTTCTTAAAATTTACTTTACAGTTATTTTTATAAAATGCTTTTTAGTTACCATTAATTAATATTTTATTAATGCGTCAAAGCTTTTCCGACTCAGACGGATTGTTGAAATTTGCTCCAAATTAAATGGGTAGCTGCTGAAAACTGTTTCAGGATTCCTGATGTTGAAAAACTCTGACTGTGAAACCTTTCATTAAAGGACATTTTGTTGTTTGTCTTGCTACACAAAGCATTTATTCTGAGTGATAAAAATATGATAAAACATCTTCAATTTCCTAAGAAGAAATCTGGTTCTCGACAAAAAATATTTATTATTTATATAAAATTGCATTTTATGATTCAGGTTCAGCAGATATTTGATCTTATTTATTTCTTTAAATCTGAAGCTTAAATACGCTTTGAAATGATTGGAAAAAAGATTTCTCCAAAATTTTCTACATTCTAACACATCAAATGCCTAATGTTTCCAAAAATATTCATAAATATCATCTTCATTTTATAAAAGTTACGGAACCAAAATTGAGAATAGTTCATTTAAGAAAATTTTACATATATTAACTTCAAGAATTTTGAATTAATTGAGGGATACTATAAGTTTCAGTTCTAAATATTAGATTCACTTCAAATTTTGTACGAAGTTAATTCTGAGTTATTGAATTATTTAGAATATGCTTGTTTGGAAACTGCAAAAGTACACAAATTTCATGTTGAAGGAAGTTACAAAGAACTTTTTATGTTATAACTCATTTAGCAGTTAATGAAATATTTTGCCCACCACAAAAAAGGACTATTTCTTAAATTTTCTTAAAATCTATCAGTATTCTAAAACGGAAATAAGTTTTAACTGAGCATATTTTTGTATTTCTATCGCAACAGAAATTAATGATCTTTTAATATAAAATGATTCCATTTTAACACTCAGTCAAAGTTAATACCATTCATGTTCAGTAACTTCCGCTTTAAAAAAACTGCTTGGCATTACTGTCAAAAAATTAAACATCAAGCAAATTTTCAGGATTTATTTCGAAGACTATTTTTTTAAAAACTGTATGTTGAACTACGAGAAAAATATGCATTATTTGTCAATAGTATCATTAATTATACTTATTTAAGGTAGGTGAGCCAAAAGTGGCCATAGTTAAGCTTTGAGGATTTTTCAAAAGTTTCTGGTTAGGTGTGTGTGACTGAATTTCTTTTTGTAAAATTTTTCACTTATGTTTAACGCAGATCAAGTATAGTTTTTTTCTAAAATAAAATTTTATTATTTTTATAATACAATTTCAAAATTGAAGCTTGTGAGCTACCTTTAGCGCATAGTGTTCCAAAGGTGGCCCATATATTGAAATCACTTTTAAAATGTGAAAAAATACTCGGAAAACTATTTTTACATCTAGAAGAGTATTACAATCTTCAATACTTTTTGTTTATACTCATAACAATAACTAGGCAAAGAATTAACAAAAGTTTCTTTTAGGTGTCGCGAGATTTTTCCGATATACAAATAAAACTATAACCACCATTCGATAATTAAATAAAAAATATAACTTTTATTGTTATAAATTTAACAATAAATGGCAATAAATGTTTTCAGATATTTAAGTAGAAATTTTGAAAATTATCCTTACTACATTTATTTCCATATTTGATTCTTAAGGTGGCCCGATACCCGGTCCACCCTTGAAACATGCATATGTTCGCAATTTGCACGACTTAAAACTATAATAGAGAAATTTATTTGAATTGAAGTAAATGTGGTTAAAGAGAAAGAAATAAACTTTCAGAAAACGTGCCATAACTCAAAGTTCTAATAATTTAAACACATGTAAACGAAAATTTTTCTTGCTTGGAAATTAGAACAACTACTCTTCAAAAGTGAAATCACTGCATACCAAGGAGGCCGATCAAGGTGGTCTCTTCAAATTCAACCATATGCAGTTTGCACTGCAGATACATGATTTACAATGCAGTAGCACCATGTTGCAATTAAAATGAAATTAATTCTACTTTCTAGGGGTGGGCAACCTTAGGAACACTGCCCACCTTTGGCTCACCTACCTTATATGAGAAAACACGATCCATAATGTCAGAAGAAATTATTCTGTAAGTTCTGAACGTTTCAGACAGAATTTTAGTTCTGGGGGGGGGAGAGGCGCTGGTTGAAAATGGTAGTTTTTGAATGTAGTTAAGTTCAGTTTAGTTATATTAACGTTCCGTTTTGAAGCAACACGAGGCCTCTTTTGAAACAGACCTCGTAATTTTGAATGGCAGTCAGATGCCGAGAACGATATCTGAGCTAGCTCCCACTCTTCAAACTTTCACACCATACCAGCTGGAGGACGTTTGGCCCCCTACATATGACGTATCGTGCAACAGGCTTAGTAGATATTTAGTGGAATCGGGTTTCGAACCTGTAACTCTGAGACCCCGAAGCCGACACCTTACCACTAGACCCTTGCGGACCAAAAATGTAGTTAAAATATATACAACAGTAGTATTAATTAAATAAATTTAGTAGTAGTAGTAGTATCATTGAATATTACTAATTATAGCTCTTCATTAAATTCTAAGTGTCGAACAGATTTGAAATCCAATCTTATAGAGAAAGCAGGAAGATTTCAAAAAATTATAGATTCTTAAAAAACAATTTTTATTAGGGAATTAATAATCTATATTAAACCATTTTTCATTATTAAGATATAATATAGTTTTGAAAACAGATTCGCACAGGCGGTGAATCCATGTCTTATCATGGATGGAAGTCAAAAGCATAAACGCAAACCAGCACAATAATTTGGAAGCACGTGGTAGATTTGTGAGTTTCTGAAATGACAAGAAATTCTTTATCGATTTAAAGCTTCCATTTGGATTACCGGAGTAATTTACCGTTGATAAAAAGGCCTAAAAATACCTACTGTGAATGCATCCGAAATAAAATAATTTATTTCATTATCTTAAAAATAATTCATACATATACAATGTGTCATGCAAAGTACTCAGAAAACAATACAGTATTCATTTGTCAATTTGTTGTCTCTCGTTTCTTCTGCATTCAATCCATAATGAACACCCTATTTTAATTAACTGAGGCGATGCTTATCAAACACAAGTATTCGAGACTGTGTTAAACTGCCATCTAGAAGAACACGTAACACGTTAAAGATTAGTTACAATCTTAATTGAGATCTGAATGTTCTAAGTCGCCCTGAGGAAACCCATTTGACATAAGATTAGTCCAGGTCTTACAGAAATCAACTTGAATCGAACGAAGACAATGGTTTAGAACTTAGGAATTTTCAATATAAAGACTTTATTGTAAAATACCTTAAATTTTCCCAAATAATAAAGTTTTTTAAAGGTTAAGGAACAGCTTAATAATATATTTGATAAATTTTCTCTCACAAAATTACATATCAAACTGTCAGAATTCTAAGATTTATTTTATTCATGTGGAAGAAGTAGGCGGTAACTGATACTAATAAATTGATTTGTTAATATTAAGGATCTGTCAAATGGTTAATAGATAATAATATATTCATATAATCAATTTTTTGTCTAATTTTGAACATATATCTGAAAATGGCACCTGGAATGCCGATTAACTTTAAAAAGTTATTTGACTAATGTAATTTATGAATGATTTGTTGTGATCCACTTATCATATTCATTTTAAAACACTCATTGCGTGGGTATTAATGGACTAAGATCAGACAACCAAGTAAATAATACTGTGTATTTGATAAACAGGTATAATTATTTTAAAATTTCTTGCAAAACTTGGCTACAGCCGAAGTTTTTGAATTTCAGTTTCATGGCGTTCTTCTTGAGTCGTATCAGAACTTCCAATTTTATATGAAAATGCACGTCAAACGTTTCCTCAGAAAGCAAAAAAGATATTAAAAGGTAACTGGTGAACTGTCTTGACTCGCTTTTACTGAAACTTCCGTACTCTTAATTTTTAACATAATCTTAAAAATGGCTTCATCTCAACTTTAGTTTAGAGGTGATTACTTTGAATATCACATGCTTTACAGATGCCTTTATTAATTTAAATGTTTGTTAATCTGTAGATGGAAGACATAGTTCAGATTTGTTTCATTTATCAAATTATAACCCACCAGAAATTCCACAAAAAATGTTTCACAGATTCCTTTATTAATTTAAAAATTTGTGGATGGAAGACATGGTTCGAATTTATTTGTTTTATTTATCAAAATATAACCCACCAGAAATACCACAGAATAAAATGTTTCACACATTCCTTCATTAATTAAAAAAATTTTAGATGGAAGACATAGTTCAGAGTTGTTTCACTTATCAAAATGTAACTCGCCAGAAATTCCACAGAATAAAATGTTTTACAGATTCCTTTATAAACTTAAATGTTTCTTAATCTGTAGATGAAAGACATAGTTCAGATTTCTCTCATTTATCAAAGCATAACCCACCAAAATACCACAGAATAAAATGCTTCACACATTCCTTCATTAATTAAAAAAAAATTAGATGGAAGACATAGTTCAGATTTGTTTCACTTATCAAAATGTAACTCGCCAGAAATTCCACAGATTAAAATGTTTTTAGATTACTTTATTAATTTAAATGTTTGTTAATATGTAGATGAAAGGCATTATTTAGGTTTATAGAACGAATATAATGTTTGAAATAAATAGAATGAGACCACTCAATGCTTTAATTCCTTTTATCTAGAATTTTAAGACTAGAAAAGTTAGAGATCTCGAATGAAAATAAAATGTGACATAAATGCAAAATGGCTTTGCCACATGTGGGAAAACCTTGGCATTACCACGCTCATACCATTAACTCTGACGTCTGGAGCCAGAAAAGGAACGCATTTGCACATTTACAAGTTTATGAAGTGGAAATAAACGCAGTTTCTTTTCTCGTGGCAAGAAGCACGTGATAAAGATTTTTATGAATGTCATAGTGTTCGCGAAATTTCCCGTCGAGAGCCGTTACGGTTATCGTGGAGGTATTAGAATAATGCCATTCCAATGTTTAACTCCGGCAGGCAACAGAAGTACATGAAGCGTAAGCATTAAACTGCTTAGATGGAATCTCCAGTTGGCTGTTTACTGCTGGGTGTTTCGAGAAAATTGACATTTGGCTCTGAATTGTATCACATTACCTGAAGGAAAAGTATCGCGAAATATTGTTTTCACTCAGTTTTTGCCCCGTTCATTTTTGACTATCAGGGACAAAATATGCCTTTCAACTCGCACGGTAACTTTTATTTGTTGTCCAAATGCATGGGTGCAAATATGAATAATGCGAAAGCATAAGCGAGCAAATATGAATCATTGACCATCTTAAATTCAAGAAGGAATGATATTATTTGTTATAAACTTAAGATGTTTTCGAAGGAATATTTCTAAACTATCCATTGACTAGCCGAAATAGAATTAAGGTACGTTAAAAGTACCTAATATTTTCTTACATTTAGAGCAGGACACATTATGGACTTTTGTTATCAACCAAAATAATAAATAGCTATTTTAGAGAGACATTCACAGCCCATTTCATGTACAATGACATTCGATATAGCGTCTCGCTGAATATAAAAGCACTTACAACGGCCTCTTGCAATGGCGTCGTTGACACGTAATCACTTTGCACAAATAGTACTTTGAAAAGGTCCTAGAGGGTTACTTATTGTGAATACGCGTTCATGGACCTTTTGCGACTTATCAGTGGCGTACTTGGTGGAAATGTAATTAAAACTGGGGATGGTTAGGTTCTAGGAAAACTCGTGTATTACAGATACATCTGCTACTTAGAACAACATTCGCTATTATTTTTCACAAATGAGTTGGGACTTCTCTCCTTTTTTGCGTAATTCATCAACTGAGGCTTTATACTGACTAGTATCTCTCGTACATTCAAATTATTTTACTCTGAAAAGCCAGCTTATTGTCCTGTGGACATTAATTATTTATCTGTGTTTTAAGTTGCACTTTACAAAAGAAATTATGAGAAATAATGACAAATCCACGTCGAAATGAGCATAATAATCTCACGAAACGAAGTACAGAATACTATAGGTTATTGCCTTCGAAATAATGAAAAATAAATTTATTAAGAATTGAGACACCTTAATCACTTTTTATGTCTTCTTTGCACGATACTCTGTTACATTAAGAAATACCTTTTACATCACCTTTTCATTCAATTTTTTTTCCTTTTCACATTCAATTTTTCAATCACTATGTTTAACTTTAAAATCTTCTCATAGTTTTATAAAACCTACGCATACACAATAGGCAGTGTTTAAAAAAGCAAATGTAAAATTTAGCATCTGATTTATTGCTTATTAGCTTCCGTAAAGTTCCTAACTTATTTTAAAACTTACAGAGTAATGTTAAATTGTAATAGCCTCTGTGATGGTATGGGACGCATGCAGTTGGCGTGATATGGAACCCCTGATACGTCTAGAGACGTCTCTGACAGGTGACAGGTACTTAAGGATCCTGTCCGATCACCTACACTCATTCATGTCCATTGTGCATTCCGACAGATTGGGACAATTCCAACAGGACAATGCGACACCCCACGCGTCGAGAGTTGCTAGCAAGTGGCTCCAGGAACACTCTTCTGACTTTAGACACTTCCATTGGCCACCTAAATCCCCAGAGATGAACATTATTGAAGATAGCCGAGGTGCCTTTCTACATGCTGTTGAGAAGAGATCTCCACCACCTCGCACTCCTATGAATTTGTTGACTGCCCTGCAGGATTCGTGGTGTGTAAAACCTCCAGGATGCCTTCAGACATTAGTCGAAACCATGCCACGTCATGTTGCAATACTTCTGCGTGCTCGTGGGGGCCCTACACGATATTAGACATGTGTACCTGTTTTTCTGGCTCTTCAGTGTAGTTAAGTAGGATAGGGAAATACATGGTATAATAATATTTCTATTGATAAAGTTTACTATTTCTCAACGGACTGAATGCCAAACATAGTAAGCAAGTATATGTTCCAGTTCATTTAGGGGACATGAATTTGAGCAAGCTGTATTGAAAATACACAGATAGAAAATCTTCATCTAAAATTGGAAATGAACTCAGAACATATATTTCGGTGGGAAAATGCAGTCTGCTGCTCAATGAGGAGTTCCAATAATAGAAATAGAGTTGCTTAAACGACGGATAAACAATATTTTTCCATTTCATTTCAGCAAAATTTCACTGTATGTTATACTAGGAAAATGTTAACATATAAAACTAAATACTGTTTTTTTCCGTATTGATATGCGCAATATGCTACAGCGCAATATATTTCGTAGTGTTGTATATATTTCTAAATATTTTTCATTTATTCCAATATTTAGAATGCTTTTTTCCTTCTTGTATAACAGTTTCTTATGTATTATAAATATACACCTTTATTATTATTATATAATAAATTATTATTATATATTATAAATTATTATTATACATTAATTATTATTATATAATTTATATATTATAATTTTGTACCTTCCATGCTCCTTTTTATACTTTAGCTATTGTACCGCGTTCTTGTTCTGTAACAGTTTTCTAAATTGTGTTTGTCATCCATCTCATACAGTATACCTCAAGCATCCTGACCTTACATTGTATCCCTCATGTTACCATTCCCTTGTTTTCAGTATAGTTGCTTGGTAGTCTCAGTAAGCTTAGACTTCCTGTCTATTCAAACCACTTATATAGAGTCATAGGGACTCTAGACACGGGGACAGGAGGTGGTGTTATGTATTCATATGAAGAATAATCTTGTATTTAAATTTAATATAATTGATACCTGAATTTGCTCGTGCAA
Organism: Araneus ventricosus; assembly: GCA_013235015.1. NCBI lineage: Eukaryota > Metazoa > Arthropoda > Arachnida > Araneae > Araneidae > Araneus > Araneus ventricosus. The sequence goes on along the minus strand of BGPR01000047.1, from coordinate 1,169,347 downwards.
TTTTTCTACTGATTTTGTAGTTCCTAGAGAAAAAAAATTATCTTCTACGTTCTGATACTATATTTCTCTAAACTCATTTAGTTACTAATAGTATCTTTCAAACAAGAATATTTATAAGAAGGTATTTTCTTATAATATGAAATATAAGAAGATTCGTATAAATATATTTTCAGTCAAATTTTGTGTCAAGGTAAAAAATCACTGACGATAGCAATGGAGTCAATTCACTCGACATCATATCACATAGTAATTAGGCAAGTCATTTTATATTTAGCTGCACAATATGACACTCTGTGACGTCATGTTATTTTTTCTTCATGAAGAACTCGAAATAGATTTAAGTGATATTTAATGCTTATCACTGGGGTTAAAACAGACAGCATTATCATTGTTTCTATGTAGGGATGGAGGATATTGAAAAAAAAATCGGTTTTCGCTTAAACCTGTTTTTTTCACCTCCGGTTTAACCTGGCGGTAAAAACCGCTAAAAATAACTAGTTTTTCAAGAAACCGTTTTTTTTTAAGCAACGTTTGTGGACAGAAATTTTTATTAATAATAATATACAATAAAAAAGCATGAATACAATCATTAATTAATGTAATAAGTAATGATTATAAATAAGTAATTAACACAATTTGTAATAATAATAAATGAGTAATTATTGCAATAAGTATTATAGACAAAAATTTTTATTAACATTTTTTTCACAAGAAATTAATTCATTGGCCAATATTTATCATCTAATCTGCTCATAAAGACTCTTTCAGCAATGTGTTGATCCATGAGTCGACACCTCTCATAGGAAACAACATCATTCAACGTAAATACTAATATTTCGGACGCCACAGAACTTTCAACTAAAGATAAATATTTTTTGGCTACAAAAAACAGACGCCGTTTGCAGACAAAATTTTTTATTAGTATTGTTTTTGCAGGAAATCAATCCATTGGCCAATATTTATCTGTTAACAAGGACTCTTTCAGTAATCCGCCAACCAACAGACGCCTCGAGGAAGCGGTTGTCGGTGATTGACTTAAGGTGATGAAATTCAAAGCTTTATAACTTGGTAAATTTTAGTCTAATCTAAAATCGAGCCTATTTTCCGACCCCGTTTTTCCCCCGGTTTTTGGATTTAAAAAGAATAACTTGTTTAAACCGGGGCAAAAAATAACCGAAAAAAAACGGTTTTCGGTTTAAATCGGTTTTTCTCATCCCTATTTCTAGGTCATATTTAAAGTAAAGTTCCCTTTTATGCAAGATTAGTAGAATTCTTTCATATATTCTTTCATAATGTTATTCCACTGAAATCCATAAAATAAATTCTTAAAATCTTTCAAATACTCTCAAAATGCACTATTGAGAGTATGATGGCAAATAAAATGAAGTCAATTTATTTAAATTATATCGATAATCTTTTTCAATGAATATGTCACAACAAAACATTCATTGCATGAACTTTTTAACTTCCTCGCATGTGAAGTCTATAAAGAGAAATTGTTGTAAGCGTCAGAAATTTGGACCTCGAGATTTTAACGAATCTCCAAATTTTAGATCTATCAGGATCAGGAAAAATTATTTTGGGGAGAAATGCAGGTCTGTGACCACGATGATTCAAATGCACAACAGCTAGAAGGATGAAATTTGGTATGCAGTCTTAACACCAAAATAAATAAGTCTAACAGCCCGTGTATACATGAGCACGATATCTCAGAAACGCAACGAGATGGATGTATAGAGAAAGTCATATCGTTAGGAAACCACAATTACAGTTCTAAGTCAAACTTTCGACGAAATTCACAGAAGGGATGACTGTCGGTCTGTATGTTCTTGTGCAAAAAGTTATATAAGTAGAAGTTGTTATACCGCCGTGACGAGCGGTTCTTACGAAGACCCCCTACCCTTTTTAACGGGATGCGACCCATCATCGGAGATGGGCTCTAAGAGCCACACTGCCATTGCTGTACCCACCAAGGCCGCTTACTTATCAGACGGCTTCTAATCCGTGAATTCGCGGTACCTCCAGTGGGATTGATAAAGAAGATATATGTATTTTGATCTACTGAAACAGAGAGAAGATCAGCTTCTGTTAAAGTGCATGTTATGCATTTTCATATATCATGTGTTTGACATATATAATGCAGTTTTGCGTTTCAGAAGGAAGTTAATTAAAAAGAAACTATTAAGAATAACTGTTTCTCATATCAAAGAGCGCATATGTTTGCGCCAGCAAACAGATAGAATCAAAAAATGACTTCTGTTTCGAAAAGCAACGCGTCTGTTTTTAATTCATCATTCATTTGAAGTCATTTGATTTACAATAGCTTTTATATACTACACTTCATTCCGTTTCATTTTCAGTGCAAAAAGAGAAGGGAAAAGAAGCGATAATAGAAAAAAAATTCTTTTTTAGTTTCTCTATATCAGCTTTTCTATTAGTCGGAAATCTTTCTTATAATCCTACTCCAATGAGATGACTTAATATATGCAGATAAAACGGATTGGGTGACTAAAATAAAAACGAAACCAATTATCACAAAAAACGAATAGCATCGTTTATGTTTTATAAAAGGCTTGAAAATAACAGTTTGAATTCCAGTAATTCATCGCGTTATATATGGGGTTATTTAAACTGTTGCTTTATTTTCGATGAAAGATTTTTTAACGATTTTTGGATAAAAATCGCAACATGCTTGACTATCGGTTATAATTTTTCAGAAACTACAAATATCGTGCGTCAAAAATAGTTACTTTATTAAAAACTACTATCTTACAGTTATCTTTCCAGTTACCTCCATCACATTTCCCATCTGCCATTTAATTTCCAGATAAAAACCAACTTAATTACCTGATTGAGAAAATTGTTCAACATCCATCTAAAAAGTTTGCCAAACATACCATAACATAACAGATAAATCTATATTTAATTGATTTAATTGAAGAAGCACAAGTTAGAGATAAAAATCGGTATTTCTCGCCAAACTAACCGAGGCTCATATTTCCAATAAAACCATTACTCTTCACCGAAACTTAGATCTTAGAAAGTGCGTAGGACGCCTACTCCACTACCTACCTAACATTTTTCTTTTCAGCCTTCATGTCCTGGGGTCCTTTTTTATTTTTGCTCTGGAAGGGTTGGACTTACTTAGATAAATCACTGACGCTCATCTTCTTTTCTTGTTCTTCTACTTCTTTAGTCCAGAAATTTTTCTTCCTTTTTTCAGATCCTCCGAGCCCACCGAAGATTGTTGGCTACGAGGAAGGCACTCCAATTAAAGCTGGAGATTTCCAGAGGTTCACTTGTGTCGCCATCGGTGGGAATCCTCTGGCAACTTTGCGGTGGTTTAAAAGGGATAGAGAGGTAAAGAGTTTATCAAATATTCAATAAAACACTCTTATTAGATTCCATTACTGACATTATGTCAAACAGAAGACGAAACCTCAATTCCGTCATGGTTTTTAATTGATTACGCAAAGATACATCGTCATCATTGATTTAATTCCTTCCTTTAACCTTTCCAAAGACCGTGGGAAGTATACTTACCGCCGAATTCATCCATTTTTAAATACCTGAGATATTTGATCACTTGTGATTAAATAAGTATATATTTGTTAATAACTTTAGATACAAAAATTATTTACAAACACTAAAAAGATATGTGGTTTTAATAATCAATTTAACTGCCAATTAGGTATTATTTTGAGATATTAATGCAAGAACACTTGAATCAAGATTGACATAAGTTCTCACCTAATTTTTCGATGAAGCAAAAACTTGGATGTTTTCAACCCCATAACAACATTTCTTCATTTGTTAATTAATCATTAATAAACAGAACGTTTATATGATAAATCAAAGGAATTTCTGGTCTGAAATAAATCTCAAGTTCAAAAACATTTTAATACGCCATTACTATAATGAAAATGGACCTTTTAAGGGTAAAGCTATAAAAAGGTTTATACAACTTTTAAAATTCTCTACTTAATTTCAGTTGGAAAATAGTCTGCAACCGCCATCTACCAAAGAAATTAATTTTCAAAACAAGTTAACACATAAGCAAAAAAAAAAATGAAGCACTAATTAATGTTATACAGAAAGAAAGTTAAGTATGTTTGTTTGCAATATTTTATTAAACTCTTATATCCAGGTATCTTTCTTTAGCATAGATTCATAAAAATATTTGAAAATTTGTTGTCTTGTGTTTTAGTGACTTCAAGATTAATTCCCGAGATCGGCACCTAGATTGTACGGTTATCATAACTTCAATTCTATTAACTATTTGGGACACAAAATGGACAAATTATGTTGTAATAATATAAATGGGTGTATGATATCCTTTTTAAGAGAAAGCGCTACATGGTTACAATTAGAGAACAAGGGTTTAGATTTAGGCACCAACAATCGATTATTTTAATAGAAGAAAAATAGCTCTTACGCTGTTCAAAATTAAGTAACAAAATATATTATTATATCGTCAAATATGAAATTTCTTCAGCAACAATTTATTATAATCAGTTTATGAAAACAATTTAAAATGAATTTTAGGGAACTTTCTTGTCGTTTTTGTCCAAAGGTTGCCTAGATTAGACCATTTAAATAATTGGTTTATTTTCTTGAGATTCAGGAATAGTTCAGAAATCAGTTTATCACAGCTAGGAGTCATCAGATTGGTCTAGGTTTAGGTTTAGTAGAACGGTATGTATGAGACGTATGCTTTCTATAAAGATGCTTTGTCTCTAATTGAGAAAAAAATTTAAGAACTATTCTGGAATTGAGGACTACACATCTCACTTGAGAATTATAGTCCTAAGGAAGTTAGATTGAATCAAGGTAAAGCAAAACAACAATAATAGGAAACTAAAGCCACCAAATGTAGTTTGATGTTTTCCCTTCCCGCGAGTCGAGTCTTTCGCTTCAGCAGCAAACCGCAAGCCAGTAACACACCTGGTGGTCACCTATTCGCGAAGGTAATAGCTGCAGGCGGAGAGCGACCACAATGCACAGGGATAAATATCTGTCAGAGAGCGCATCTCGGTCGACTATCAGGACATTAGCGGTGCTCTTTCATGTCACATCTGCATGGCTCCTGTGGTTATGAAACTCAGGAACCATCCCACGGTCGGAATTGACGATTGGGGACATGGAAGTTTAGTCGTTGGTCGCCAGGGAGTCCGGTTGTCCAGTGGAGTGAAAGGAAGGCGGAGCTCCACCCCTTGAGGTAGGGACAAAAAGAGGAGGTGTTGTAGTTGGAACGGGAGAGAGGTGGAAGAACCGATTTAGGAAGTCTCGAACGTGGTTTCAGACTCCGGAGCGCAGAAAGAGCTGTGTGATCAGCTCTGATCTAAAGTCCCGAATTGATTCGGACTTTGACAACGACAACCGAGGACAAGCATTATTCAGAAATATCGGTTCTTCGAATTTCGAGCACTCCTTGTAGTCTCGTGCTTAGGCTATCACTCTGATAGGTGAAATCTATCCATCCTACATTTATTTCCATCTCTTGTGGAACTTCAACTCCATCGAACTTTAATGTCAAAGAACTTTTAACTCAAATGAACGAACTTTCTATATAAATATTTATTCCATATTTCTATGCAAGAATTGTTCTTTAAATTATAACTGTGTAAAATAAAAGTACTTAGGTCCACCTAAGCATTGCATTTATTTGGTCACTCATAGGCCAAGATACCACAGTAGGTTCAAAAAGTATAAAACCTCAGGATACGTATCATTTGTGTTATGTGTGAAGAAAAACTGGGAGAAGAGAAAATGAAACAGTGCATAAAATGGCATACTTGGTTTCATGCATTGTGTGCTGGTGAGAATTTGAGAATCAAAAAATATTTTTGCTTTAGTTGTGGTTAAAGAAATTGGTGGTCAAATCTGGGCAACCGGTTTCCTTGAGTGGACAGATGACACTTTTTTAAGCTAATTTTTTTCCTAATTTAAACTATATCTTATAAAAGTTAATTATATTGTTCTGACTATAAAGGCATTTTTAAAAAAATATACTATTTCACTTTCATTAGAATTACTTCTCCATCGCTGTACATTAAAAAATATCCAAGTATTACGAATTCTGTGACTCTACTCTATATTATAGTTGAAAGTATGAAACTGAGAACAAAATTCAAAGTGCCTATTTCAAGATAAATTTCTTGGCCAAAAATATTACTTCTGAATGCTCTCATTATTCAATTTAAGTAGTGTTTTCTGTAACGGATTAGAACAAAAATTCTTTAAAATTATTTGTAACCAATCTGCATACAATTCTGTTTATACAGTATGTTCTGATTTAACTATCATTCATCATTACACCACAAGTGAAAGTGAATCAATATTTATTGTAAAAATCAATCTGATATAGTGGGCTTCGCAAAATCATTTTATAAAATTTCTGTTATATTCCTTGTTAATACCATTTAACGAATTTTATCACCGTATTATTTGAATTCAATCAAATAGGCTTAATTGATATCTTCTTGCCCCCCCCCCCCCGCAATTCACACATCGGCTCACCGAGTCCATAGATTACCCTGATTTAGTAATGGATAAAAGACCAGAAATTGGTGTCTCAGCTTTATCCTCCAATCACCTTCAGACATAATCCGCTAAGCCCTCAGGTATATTACATCCATTCTTCCCTTTTTTTTACCATTATTTTCTTACTATCCCAGCATTCCTGGGATAAAGGCAACGAAATCCCCGCCAAAATAAAGACATTCCACCTTGTGGGTGCAGTTAACCCTAAAACGCGCCTTTGCGTTTGACTATGTTATATCCCACGGCACGAAAACCTTGCCTTCATCGTGACACAATGTTTTACAGCCTTCGAATGTTGTCCCGGTTTTATGACCCAGAAATCTTTTATGACTTTGGAAAGTCTTGTTACGAACATTGGCGGGCATTGTCTTCGATTAAAACCATCTGTTGAGATTTTATTGGGGTCTTTTCTCCATCTATCGACAGAAATTGATGCTTAAATTTTATCATCAGCGGTGTCGAGGTTGTTTTTATCTTTTATTCAAAGTCCTCGTACTTTCTGTAATTTTAAATACTTTTTCAATGAATGAAATTGATATGTTTGAAACAAAATATGATTTGATTTTAGACACAACGGAAAAATATGAAAAAATCAAATCCTTCATAAAATTATATTTCATAAAAGATTCTAGAAAATTAATTACTTAAGCATTTTTAGCAAAAAATTATATTTTTCAAGTATTTTAGCAAGTATAAGTTTTTAAAAGTAAATATGTAGAGATTTAGAATTTTTTTATGTTATTTTTAGATGTATATTCTTATTACAGTGGACGCAGCTTAATGTGATCGCGGTTAATATTATCATTCGCTTTATATTATCAAAAACCTCTTGTCCCGAACCAACGTATTCAAATGTACAAAAAATTATCACTACATTGTTTAATGATATCAGTTTTGAAATAGAGAATTGACCGATCCTTCATTTTCAAACAGAGTTAAAGAGTGACGTTCGTGGAATTTTTCTCTCCACTTGTGTGCATCTCTTAACTAATTCTTGGAATTGGTTACCAGCTGACACGATCAGAAACTGCTTTGCCCACTGAACTTCTATAAAACATTGGACCGAAAATTTCCATTTGCCATTCAACCCTCTGAAAGTACGCTAAAGCGGGAGTATGAAGAGTGGACGTCCATTGAAGAGGACATTCCAGTATCTACCACACTGACAAACTTAGAAATTTGCTAAGCTGTTTGTGAGCAAGACAAAGCACTAAACGCTAATGATTCTGACGGGGACGAATCTGTTGAAGAAAACCCTCCAACGTACGCCGAAATGAGGCAAGCACTTGATATTTTGAAAAGCAGCTTGAAGGATCGTTCAACAGAATTTAAAAACAATACGAATGCAAATAATATATGTATAAGTGAACTGTTAAAGAATAATTGTCGACAAGCAACAATTAATGAATTTTTAATTTTTATTTTTGAAATAAATTATACAGGTGTTTTTCCCCTTGATGTGATAAAAATATAGTTGATTTTACCCAATTAGGTTATTTTTATCAATGGGTCAATGTTATCAAAATTCTTAAGTCTCGAAGTGATCATATTAAGCGGTGACTACTGTATTCCAAATTACATCCAATTAGAAGACCTCATATCAAGTACGAATTGCTCAGAATTTGTTCATTTTTCTATTCATTGTTAATTTAATATAAGCCTTAGATCTGTTTTATCTGTGATTCAAAGAAGGGTGAAATTTCTAAAATGATAGGCAAATTATTATTTCGTTATTTCTCTTCTCAAATGGTTATACACTTCTTAGAAATTAAATATTAATGTAAATCAATTCAATTAAGACCGGGAACCTCAGTTCAAGAACCCCTGCTGTAGAACATTCTTTCAGCAAGAACAGCTTTCCTTCTAAGATTTCTGTAATCCATGAAATAATGAAATGGAATATTTATCGAGAATATATGATATTTGTTGAGATGCAAATTCCAAAATGAATTTCTGTCTTATTATTTGTATTTAAAAATAAGTCTGTATTTGCGAAAATATAACTAAAAATAAACTTACCTGGAATTATCAGCAAAAGACACTGAAAAAAGTTCCACGTTAAAATATTTTATGATTTTTTAAAAATTTTAGTTTTAATCCTATACTTTAAAAAAAGAACTTTAGAGATGCTTATTTTTAAACAACTGTTTATCGATAAAATTTTTTTTCTTTTGGAGTTTCCCCCAAAATATTTGTTTAAAGGATCGTTGACATCCTCTTTACACCCATTTTTTCTTAATAATAAGTTAAAATCAAATAAATGCGTTGAAAAAGATCGGCGTAAATAAACTTGCCTAAGTGGAAAAAGAGCAAACTTTGCCTGGAGGAAAATATATCGGTTTTTCTTCCAATGTGTGCATAATTTATGCTTAGCGTCAAAATCTAATAACTTAACTGTTTGAAATATTGTTATGTCTTCTCTCTTTAACAACTCAATCGACTTATCCTGAAGGTCACCGTTTTATTGAATCCATATGTTTACTCTTTCTCTTTTCGTTCTTATTGGCTTTATTTTCGTTTTAAAACAAATGATTCAGTTTAAAAACATGAGGATAGAAGTACATAAATATTTGGGATTTTGACTTCCTTAACAATGTTTTTACTGCTTCTTATTGCTTCTGTATTGGAATACTTTACTATGTAAATGAGATCTTCAGAAAATATGTTTATGCAGAATTTTTCTGTCGAAAATAGCGCTTAATTTATTCAATGGTGTATTTATTTTGGCACTCTTTTAAGATTCCAATGGCGTTAATGAATAATTTAAGAAAACATCGTTGAAATTAGCTATATTCAGCTCATGTTTTAATAGCTAGCCTTATTTTAGCAAAACAAATGTTATTAGAGCATGCAATAAAAGATAGTAATAAAAAAGTTATTTTTAAAAGTTTACGGGCCAATGTTCCCAATTGGAAACATCAGATTGAAAATTCATTTAAAAATAAAATATCATTCATATAAATTTGAAAAAAAATGGTTATTTATAATTGAAAGATAGCTTGATATTTTGATACCGAAATCATGCTTAGATATAAAATTGACAATGTACAGAAATTAATAAAAAGATGCCTTTTAAATTATGTGCAACATAAGAATTTATATAAAATTGAAAAATGATAAAATAATTCCTAAAATTCAGTAGACATAGTTAAAAAGACGAATTTTTAGCAACATACTATATATAATTATATAAATAAGAAAATTATTTGCTATAATTCCTTAAACTTCCATGTTCCCAATTCGAAACATTGCCCAGTTTTTACTATAAAGCTAGCTATTCACTGTTGAACCATTTTGGAATTTTTGGAAGAGAGGAAGGAAGAACCAATCGTCAGGGTGAAAAACCGATGAAAATTAGCAAAACGGAATGGAAGGGTCGGAATTCAGAATAGTTTGAATTCTGATTGGAATGGCCGGTTAGCTATTTGAGGACCTCGCTGCGAGGCTAGCGGGAATACAATAGTTCTGCCTAGATTGGGACCTCGCGTCGAGGCTAGGAACGAAACTCGAAATGTCCCGTGTTCGAGAAGAGAACTGTGAATGGGAAAAAAAATTGGGTTCTGCGACTTTGAACCTTGTCTCAAAATAAACTTTGGAGCATCCGTGAATGCTTTGCCTAATTTTTCGACTAAAATGGGGGGGGGGGCCCCTGCTCTTAGGACAAATGGCATAGCTTAGCCTTCTCGTGAATGTCCAGCGTCATGTGTGAAAAGGAATTACTTTTATTTTGTGTTACAGATATATTCTAGCAAAATATTTAATTGACATCAATCATCATAAATATATCAATCACGTAGTAGAAATGTTTTGTTTCTCACTAGAATTCCTTGCAGATATTTTTAGTCATATTTTGCCTCTGAGTTTCAGGTGCGAGCCATCACAAGTATCAGCGGTAGTGGAGTTTTTAGCGAGCTTGTTTTGAGAGCTGATGCAAGTGACAATGGAGCTGTTTACAGATGCGAAGCAACCAATTCAGCTACGGAGAAACCACTTGTGACTAAGATCAAGTTAACAGTCCACTGTAAGTTAATATTGAGTTAAAGAATCTATACTTTTTATAGTCGATTTCAAGAAGTTATTTATTATTTTCATAAATGCTCTTGGAAGAAAATTTGAAATAAAATTATATCGCGATTTTTCAGAACTTTCTCTTATAAGTTAATTTTTTAAACCTACAATGATTATTTTTTTAAATATAATTTCAGTTTAACTATCCCAATTTCTTCCAATCCAAAAAATTCATAATTAAAAAAAACATTTTTAAAATAATCAAAAAATAAAGACCCCACCATTTTTTAGGGCATCTGTAAAAATGCGGGAGTGCTCTTCCCTGGATTTTCCCGTATTCTACCATAATATCACAAGTTTTATGTTCAGCTTCTTCGTAAATTGAAAAGAATCTCTCATGTATTTTGGTGCATTACGTCTGATATTTGACTTATTTGGTCCAAACTCTGTCACATATCTGCAAGATTGGAGTTAAGACCACATCTAGCTCGTTGCGTTCTTGAATTAACCCTCATTGATTTCGCAGTGAAACCACACATTGATCGTTTTTTACTGCGCATGGGCGAAACGTAGCGAAATTTTTCTTTGATAATTTAAGAGCTAGATATATAGGCCAACTTATATAAAAATTCCGGTTCAGTACCGTTAATATTCACAAAGATATCAGGCATTGCAAGAGCTGAATTGCTTTCGATCTCTAAGAGAAACAAAATAATGAGGGTTCTTTCACAAATTGATATTTTTTCAAATTGAATCTTCGAAAGTAATATTGAATTTTGTGAAGGGTGAATGTCCTGAATATTCACAAATACTTATAAATTAAATACATAATTGAAATTGAATTTCGTTGATAACTTGTTTGGAGGAAAAATAGCCCGTTACCGTTCATTGATTTCACTGTGAAACCACAAAGTTCTTGAAAATACAAAATGCTAAATTCGTTTCCTTTACATAAGTATTTGTGATCAGCTACATGTCTAATACTCATTTTTGAAAAAAATTTAGTAATTTTTAGAACAAAACGTGTAGTGAACTTGAAAGGTTTAATCGTTTACATATACATGTAATGATTTTGAAATTTTCCCATCTGTAAACTAATTCCTTTTTAACGCCAGTTAATTTTTAATTACGAACGAATTACTTCTACTTCAATTCTATGATACAGACACTTTTACTTTAACTTAGACTCTCAACAGTCGCACTAGTTCTCGAACCTCAACTGTGGTACTTCGCAGTTCCTAAAATACTACTTAAGCTCGCTGCAATATTGTAACTTCCTCTTTCACAGTATAATTTTTCCCTAGCAAGACGCGCGCTTGGCGCATAGTGTTTTCCGTCATGGCCATGAAGGAATTTATAATTATTCAGTCATCAAATAATCACTTTACCTGATTTTATTTAAGTGTATCTAATTTGAAAATAAACTATTATTCATTCTACAAGCCTGCATCTTCATTGGATATGTCAATTTCTCACCATCGTTTCAAATGCCTTTCATACATACGGAAAGACATTTTTTCTGTCGTCAGACTGATCATAAATTTGTCAGGTCTACAGCTTGGGTGTAAAAATAATGTACCAAATGAAATTCGCATTTTATTTGCAAATTGCAAGTTATCGTCTAGCAAACAAGGATGACTCCAAAAATGCGATATTCGAACTCTTTTAAGACTCTTTAAAATGCGAAGCAGTTCCAAAACATGGTGTCGTCAAAATTGAATTTCTATACTTACTCTTGATGTTCTCTTTTCAGGAGAAAGTAAATATTAACAACTGATTTCTTAGAATTTCAAATAACATTATATACTGTTGGGGCCATAATTTTTACAATACCTGAACACAAAACGTTATAACTTATGTTATAGCATAAGTTTCATGCAAAAAAGGATTTATTGCGTTTTAAAAATAATTTCTTTCTTAGAATTTAATACCTAATGTAAGTTCAAATTAAATGTATTTGTATATAGTAACAAGTAAAGCAAAATTTATTCATAAGATATAAAATAAATCGACCTTTTTTGTAAATCCCACTCTATATTATTTTGATAGTAAGCTCTTAACACTTATCCTTTTATACCTTTGTGCTTTTTTAACAAATGTGTAAGAACTGTGGGACATTATTTGACAACATGGTCCCTATTTTAAGCATGTCTACAAACTACGATAAAATTGATAGCATAAGGATAATGTAAATCCAGAGGAGACCAGAATCCCTTTTAAAAATGAATATCTCTATATGAGGTACCTGAATGTTTATTTGAACCTATGTCTGTATATCGCTGACGTCAGCCAAACCATTATGCTCGGTATTACTTATCCTCCATGAAAAGAGAATACATTTTTTGAATTAAATTTTTACTCAAGAACGTTAACAGGAATTGTCAAAGAAAGTAGAAACTGATATATTTTTTATTCTTTATGCATGTTAAACAATTAATTAGTAAACTTAAAATACCATTAATCACTCGTCATTATCGTCCACATAAAATTAAAGTATAGTAAGCTGACTACTTAAATCAATACAGTCTACAACTTAGGAAAAGCATTAATCAGTTTCTGTCACTATTCGAGAAATACCTATCCAGACAATAATTAAAAAGTTTTGTATGCGTCGTGATTGCAATTTTCTGACGCAATATACTTTATTCTCTCTGAGAGGCTATTGGAAATTTAGCTGCGGTATTGTCAAGCAAAGCATTGCATTGTTCTGGAAAGTAAACAGTGATTGAATCAAAGGTGAATAAATGTGATTCAAAACTCGAAATGTGAAAGAAGCATGCCCCAATCAAAAGTAATTTATTCTGGTTGGTTCAATTTCGAGAAATCAAATGAGAGTTTGAAATCCCTCACTAATCAGCTATTATGCCCTTTCGGTTTTAATTTGTTTGATGCAATGAATAAAGCATTGATTATCTCTAGTTCTGAACATTTGAGGTATCCAAAAACAAACCCTTTGCTAAATTTATCTGAGTATTTCGTTGGCAAATGCTATCGAAAATGCAACACAAACGAATATGGTATACATATTCGTTCACAAGTATTAATCATTCTAACCTAATTAATGTTTTGGGGTTTACTAAAATTGACTCTTTGATCTAATGGCAGTTGAATTTTTGAACATGAAACTAGACTCTATATTTTGTCAATTTATTTCAGGAGACGGAAATGAAGAAAATGACCTAAATAGTTTTTTTATTATACTTCTAATCTTACGCAAAGCGATAAGAAATTAATATATTTCTACAAAGATAATTCAATCATTATACAAACCAAATTGTGAATAAATACCTATTCAAATACCCATTATTAAATAAAAAAAATGTTCATAGATATGCAATCTTAACAAAGATTTTAGGATTCTGAATGTCTGGACATTTCTAAGAAATTTAATAAACTAGCAAGCTTCAAACACCCAGTATCATTTTTTAAAATCTGAAATCATTTAATCATCATCGTTATCGATGGTAAGGATTGAATTTAGAAAACAGCCAAAGATAACAAGAAACAAAAGTTTCATGTTGCGAATTAAAATATTATATTGAATTAAACATCGTATTTATTATCTTTACATATTCTGATTGTGTTACTGTTTTTCATTATGAAAGAAAAGCTTTAAATTTAGCACTTAAGTTTATAGCGGTAGTTCTATAAACATTACATCTCGGGTTCTTTCTTTATTGTTCTCTTTTAAAGTTTAGCATTTCTTTCGAATGTGACTTATTACCATAAATCTCTGCTTTCATCAGCATACACAAAATTACAATTAAATATCTGCTTTTATTAACAAAATTACAATTAAATGTCTCTCCATTACCAAAATAACTCAAATTTTTTAATGGTAGCAAACTCCCCAAATATTGAAACCATTAAACTGACCACCATCTTGAAATGCAATAATAAAAATTCCTTACACAAACGTCGTTTTTATTGACCTCAAGGAATATTCATACCAAATTCAAAGAAAATCGAACAACGCCCTTTATCGTGACTGCGTAACAGAGAAATTTACACACAATAGACGCTCAGTGAATAAACGAATATTTCTGAAATGCAATAATAATATTGAAAGAAATCTTCAGTTTCTTCTTTTTTCACCCTCCGAGCGGCGCAAACGTCTTTTTACGTTTTTCATGTTCAGTTCAAAAATCAGATAGCTCGTATTTATATGTATATTTTCTGAAAAAAATCATGGATAAAGCATTCTTAAGATTTCAGCGATATAATTAAATACAAGAAAGATCGATTCATTTACTTTAAAATCTAAGTTTTCTAACCTGATGGCTAAAAGTTCAAAATAAATGGGCTCTCAGAGGGTTAAAGAACTGTTAAATTCAATTATTATTCTTAACAGATTGCTCTAACTAACAAAAAAATGTTATTATTGATGCTATTTTCAGACAGCCTGAGATTAGAACTGCAGCACTCTATTTCTCATTAAATCCTCTTTAAGACATTAGTCATTTGATTCCTGAATGCAATAAATTTATGATGATATAATTTCTTAGTTATACATAATCATAGCATTTTAGAAGGTTTATTATTTACATCTTGATTACTTGATGAATTATTAATTTCTGTTTCTTAATATCTATGTATTTAACTATTTCAGTTCCTCCATCTTCGGTTACAATTAAAATAACCCCGAGCAGACCAAGAGCCGGAGAATTGGTAATTTGATATTTCTTAACATGTTATTAAATTACCTAATGTACCATTCGAAGAAATAAGTTCCAGACACAAACTGCATAGAACTCTAATAAATAGAAGAGTAATGGATAATTATTCGTAAGATGTTATCATTATTACTTGGAAGATACGAAAATCATATGAATTCAATCTAAGAGATGATAGCTACACGAACGTCATTTGCGTTTGATTAATATTATACTTTGTTGATAAGTATTATAAGAGTTAAAATTATTTTTTGGATTTTTATAAGAGTTATTCGAATCATTTCAGAAAACGTACCTTTTTTGATTACCACTAATGAAGATCCTCTAAAAGTATTAAAAATTACTTTTTTTAATGGCGACATATCATGGCTGATTTTTCATTTCGCTATGTTTGTATTTTACGGTTATAATCCTGAGACTATTATCCGAAAAAATTTACATCATCGAAACATTTTAGCATACCTGCAATTAATAATTATGTACCTGAAATAATTAATTTGAATTCCACCTGAACGACGACATTCAGGCAGAAGTCACTAGTCCAAAACTGTAGTTTCGAGATGTGTTCAAACTATACTTAATGGTTTTGAGTCGTTATTATAAATAGAAAAAATTATTTTATAGGTTTCTAGCTCCAACAGTTTATTTACTGATGTTCAGAAAGCAGGTTTCTATCACGAAAGAATTAATTGCAAATTCTAATTGACTGCAGTAGTCCGTCAAAAGGTTTTTGTGGACTTGGTGACTTCTGCCTGAATTTACAACCCGACCCGGGCCAGCCTACCCAAGAGGGTGTAAGGCCTTCCACAGGCCGGAGGGGAAACATAAAACAAAACAAATGAATTACATTAAAAAAGAACTTACAGAACGTGAATTTGTGAAGAAACGACGACGATATTATGTATTAAAAAAATATTTTTAATGGCGGCAGACAGCAGATAAGTACATTAATTTAAAATCTTCACATGTTATGAAATTGCAACGTGCATGTAAATCAACGCATAAATTAAATTTACATGGACGTTAGTGGTAACTTCAGGATGAAAAATGAGATGAAAAATCTGTATAATACAGTTTGTATCCTAAATTGTAATACATGAATTAAAATGTTTTTGTAATATGGATATATCTTGTTTAATTTATTTATATTTACGTCCGCAACACATGAGGGCTATTTTGGGATATTTTGCTTCTAAGCTAAAAAATCGAGTTATGCTTAGCAATAATACATCTTACAGTTAATGGATTTATTTCAAAATTAGTTACAGATCTACAAATTCTATGTAAAGTTTATTTGTCAAAATTCTCAAATCTGGACCTTTGGGGTTTTTTTATGTTATCACGTTTGCATTTATACGTATGGATTCGCAAGAAAAATGCCAAATATAACTTTTTTCCGGACGCATGAGGGTATAACATATCGATATTCACCAAAATTTCATGATCGAAATCTGCATTAATCTCTATATTTACTCAGTATCGGAGGAAGCAAAACAAGTATTGGAAACCTGAATTAATTACTTTCATAATTGCCTACTGAAAAGACTAATCTTGCATCACATTTCTTAGATACATTATTTTATTTTCACAGGTTAGCATTCTGTGCGATTCAGGCAGCAGCAACCCCGAATCCACGCTACACTGGTGGCGCAACGGCGAGGTGTACAAGGGCTACGACAGCGAAGTGTCAAACGCAATCTACGGCGGGAAATCCACGCACAGCAAAATTGATTTCAATGCCTATGCGAAGGATGACGAAGCAATTTTCACCTGTCAGGCCACCAATAATGTGCTGCAAAGGAGTGTGCACGACAGTGTTACTCTCAGAGTTTTTTGTAAGTCTTCTTCGAGTAGAAAGGGTTTTTTTTCGAGTATTGCGTGCGGAGTAATCATAGGTCGATATCTTTGAAATGTGCAATCTAAGGTTGTGGATATTCCTTCAGCAGTTTTTTTCAAATCAGCGTCTAAATATAAATCCATAAGAGTTGCTATTATTTTGATGTGAATTGTAAGAAACCAGAGCAGTTTTATATATTTTGGTTGCTTTAAAGCTTTGTATCTTTTAGCAAACAGACTGAATCTGAAGAGAAGAACGATCATTTTGTTCGTTCGCCGTGTTTTTAGAGGAGACATAGGAGTAGGCCTGATTAAATGCCGCAAAGTTAATTTTTTGTAAAGTTTGATATACTTTCTTTACAATACAAATATATATATATATAAAGCCACCACATCTGTTTACGAATAATTTAAAAAAGAAATAAAAATTAATCATTTTTATCATAAAAAAATGTGATTGCGTTTTTGCAAGAAGGGGGATATAAATTGAATGATGATAATAATAACAATGTTATTTTAAAAGATTTTCTTTAGGAAAAATTTTCCAACTCAAAAGGGGTATTGAATGTAAAATGTTTAAGATATCTTGTTGTAGACGGATTTACCTTTAAAGGATTTGATATTATTATTGTTGAAATTACCATTTTTCTTGCTTCTCATACTTTTTACTTTCTACTATGCAAGAAATATACAAATCACGCTAATCTTTCTAGTGAATTTTACAGATCTTATATGTTTAGAAAAAAAATAAAATTTTTAAACCGCTTTTCTGTATAGTTAAGATAATGAATTAATTGTTTCTCGATGTAAATAACGCAATCCATACTCAAAACTATATCTGCCTTCTCACCTGTAACAATATAAAATCTTTGTTCTGTCAAATAAATCTTATCAGAATAATGTGATGAAAAGGCTCATGTTCATGTCAAAATGTTTTCAGAAAAAATGACAAGATTCGCATTTCTATGCTTGTTTACATTATTTAATCATTATTCATTCTTTTTTTATTTAAGTTTGTTTATGTTATATATCATACACTCAGAGATGAATTACATTTTGTGATATGAAATGAATAATCTTAACAATGTTAACATTTAGATCTCTATTAAAACAATAACTTAATGATTATTCAGAGAACTGAAAGCCAATGCAAGATTGAAAACAGAATTGCATTCTTTTGTAAGCCATTTATTAGTTTCATTACACTTCTGACCAACACCCACACTAAACAAACGATCATTAGCAACGTAGAATAAGAAACAATTGTTATTGTTCATAACCATAAATGAAACATTTGCTGGCTTTCCTCACTCGTTACTACTCACTACACAATGCGCAACCATTGAAACAACGGAGTTTCCTCACCTCCCAGAACCACACCATTAGCACCATCACATTATGAATACTCGAATCAATCATTCAGAATGCATCGTTACGACAAATGAAATGAATGATAAATGGGCCTACACGAAAAATGCATTTTCCAATCCTCACTTACTGTCTTTATTTATTTTTTTGTTCCTTCTCATCATTATTTGCTTTACCCTTTTCGTCAAACATTCTTCCCCTGCCTTATCTCATTCACACCTAATTCATAATACATTTGCAAACAAACATATGGACCACCAACCAATCCATCATTCGGCAACCAGGAACTTCGGATCTTCAACTAGAAACCTTAATTTGAATGCGATTTCATTCTTTTTTTGCAGACAAACCTGAGTTCTTGGTGGCAAGCCTGGAAAAATTCGATGTGGTCGAGGGAGAGACACTGGTCGTTAATTTGACGGCTCGTGCCAACCCTCCCGTTACGTCTTACTCTTGGAGAAAAGGCCTAGTGTCCCCCATTCCATCCTCCCCCTTGAGAGGGGTGGGGGAGGATAAGATCAATCTTCGAGTCACTTCCAGAGGTCCCCTGCTGGAAATCAAAGATTCCCGGAGAGAGGATGCGGGACAATACGAATGTGAAGCAACTAATTCTGAAGGAACAGGCCAGACCATCATTGTTGTCAATGTTCTGTGTAAGTGATTTTCTGTGCCACAGAATATTGTCGAAACTTGTTTCGCATGTTTTAAAGCTGTATTTCATTAAGTTATTAGAATCTTGTAACGGAATATGCTAGACAGTTAAAATTTTAATTTTTAGTTTTAGAATCAAAGAGCATGGTTTCAGCCGGTCTCGTTGTCATATAATGTTGCAAGAGAAGTTTCAAGCATGTTTATTATTGATTGATTGATATAATCATATAAAATAGATATATTTAAATATCTTAACTATTCAATTTTCTCTTCTATCTCATCTGTCGACACATTCTAGTTTGGAAATATGTATTTCTCTTGATTCAGAAAAGAATTTATAGAACATCTGTAATTTATTTCCATGTAAGTTTTGTTTCGGATTTAAACATTTATGTGTGACTTAATTTAAGCTTACAAGTTTAAAATGCTGGAATTCGATACACGGACAAATCAATTAACACCTTAACTAATGACGACATCTTACGCGATTCACTTCCCAGTTCCAACTGATACAGCATAATCTACATTTATTATCAACTAACAGTAATATCCCTCTGCACTATTTTATAACACAGGCATCAGGCATCGTCCAGGCGAACCCTTATCCAATGTCCGTTTATTGCATTCCAGTGTAGTGGGAATAGTTATACGGAGAGCAATGTGTTTCAGAGGAAGGTATTCTGTTAAGACTTATTTATTATATAAGCATTTTATAAGTGATGCACAAATTCCGCAAAGCGTATATATAGTTCAGGGCTGTTAAAGAGTTAAGTAAATAGTTAAAAATAATCCCTTATAACTTTTTCTTCATCAAAATATTCGAAACCTTAATTTTATAAGTTTTACTCTGAAATCTGTTGTTAATTTTGTCTCTGCAATGTCTGCATATGCAACTATGTGTTTTTATTCACACCAAGTGTCTAACGAAATTCCTACAGTAATTATTTAATATTTGAAAGGCACCATCTACTATTAAATTTGTTTTCTGGTGTAAATTTTCTTCTTATTTGTTTTTTTTTAAATTATGTCATTTCGATTTCAAGGAATGTTGATATTTGAAATATTATTTATTTATTAAAATCTGGCACTGATATAATTTCGCTAAACAATATAGTGTGCTAATTGGAAAGTTATTTTAACGCCCGTTGAAGCAATACGAGGTCTATTTTGGAACGGACCAAGTAATTTTGAGACGTGGTTAAGTGACGATAAGATCACCTGAGCTTCCGCCCCCCTCCCCAAACTTCTTCACTGCACCAATGGAAGAACATACGGCCGCGACATCAAACTTAACGTGTACTAGACCAACATACCCGAGGAATCTTCGTGGTAGCCTGCTATTGAACCTGGAACCATCGGTCGTAAGTCTGAGAGCTTAAAACCATGTCACTGCGGCCTGGGGGGTAAATGCTTGAACTGTATGTTTCACAACGACCAATGTTAATTATGAATAGCATTTCTTATTTACGGGATGGTGATTTGTTATAAATTTTCAGTAACTATAGCCAAAACAATTATTAAATTATAAAAGATTTTCATTATTATTAATTATTGATGCATCGACTACCATCGAAATTAAAGTATTAATTAATTTAAATTACGAATTAATTATATCCTACTTTGTTGAAAATCTGAAAGCATGATCCTTTCATAGAAATCAGAGAGTCCCTTTCTCATACTTTTTGATACTGCTTCTCCAAAAAGATTTCTTTTTCTTTAAATTGTAAAGCTCAATTCTAGCTACAATCCATGAGATGAGAGCAGATATTGAAAGTCATTGATACAAGCCCATTTTACGTCTGTAAATTTCTTTTGAATAGTAAACTCCCTATAGCGCATTAAATTTCTTCTCCCCGTCCCCGATATTCTTTGCCAAAAATGTATACTTTTGTGCATACTAAAATCTGTTAAAGTTTGGCACATCTTTTATGAATGCCCCTGTATATTTCTTAAATTAGATTTTATGCTTGCATTTATTGATTTCAAAACACAAAATAAAATCCTATTTGAAAGTAACAAGTTTGAAATATATTATGTGATGACTATCATATTGTATGAGTATTCAGTCTAGACGGAAAACAAATCTCACATTTTAAGTTGAGAGAGCGAACTGAAAATATGCATGTCCAAAGATGAAGATGTCCTGCGTAGCGTTTCCTTACTGTGAAAGACAGAAAGTCTAACAGCAGTTCAAAGACAAGTATCAACTCTGTTTTGATCATACGATATTTTCCTTAACTTCTATTCCAATAATACAATATTTATTTATACATCGTTACTAAACGCAATATAAGAATCGTAGTTTTAATGATGAGTGCTCGACAGAAATTCCACGAAGACATCATTATCGTTTTATAATTGCTCTACAATCGAAATAAATCCATCATCATTCTCCGAGAAATCCATCACGAAACTCCCAGAACAGCTCGAAAGGCAAATATATCCTCTTACAACCTCCCTTTCCATCCCAGAAGAGCGCGTTGCTCCAAAATTCCTCCGAATTAAGTTACAAGAAAAATCCTTACGCGAGCGGAAATTCTATCCATAATGGTGGAAAATTCTCAAAGTGTGTGGGAGAGGAGGTAGAAAAGGATTAAAACGAATAACAAAATGCATAAATGGTGTTGTTCTAGAAATCTCAACACATTCTTCAAAGCATTTCGACATTGGGCCGAAAATTCCGGATTTTCATCTTTTTCCGATGCATTAAATCCTGGCAGAGGAGGTTCTCCTGCCAGGATAATGAGGTTCCAGGAAAAGTGATTTTTATCCTGTATCCTTCTTTTTGGAAAGCGCAATGCAATAATTTGGGTGATGAATGCCCAGCTAATGGTTCGCTGGACGGGGTATTTTATTCGGGTGATTCTTTCACGTTCGTTCGGGTTCGTACAATGGGGTGGTATGATTGGGTGCAGAGCTGGTTTTCGCTGCATTGTGTGCCACGCTGCTGCTGCGAATGCAGTGGATGCAATTTTCTGGGAGAAGTTCCAACTGTTCCCCGTGCTGGGACGGAATTGGGATTTATTAAGCGGCTAATTGGGTGCATTTAGTTTCGTAACAAGTTACTTTTCTTCGGCATTGAATCGGGGAAATGTGAGTCGGTAAAAATGTGTATTTCATTTATATTCGTAAAGTTCTTTATTGAGTTTCTCCACATAATTGGATTGATATGCATTCTACGAAGATCGGAATTATTGCGTTTGTTCATGACCAGGGAAGAAAACATTTCCTTTGCTTTATTACAACTGCTAATGTTTTCTTATTTTCTGTTTTCGGTGTCTCATATCTTGTTGCAAAATGTAGAAAATCTTAAAACCATAAATTTTCATAAAAGAAGAGATTTTTGCAAAAAGAAATAAAATGTGTTAAATTTTTGTTTTATCAATTTTTATCATCATTGAAACTTCATCATTGTGTGCATAACTAAAGAACTGAGCAACGTATCATCCAAAACATGTAGCGGATGTGAAAAAGTATTCATGTTTTAAAAAAGTTCTTAGTTCAAATTTTTAAGAACTCTTTGCAAATTCTATTATTGCATCTTCGAAATGTTTTTACATTATTTTTCAATGAATTGAAAATAAAAAAAACACAAAACTAAGTTTGATATAAATAACTTCATTTGTGCGAAGAAGAATGTACACTTCAGAAGAGTCGTTTGACATTAAACGACATACCTGGGAAGTAAATAATTTCTATAAAAATATATTTTAACATAAGGATATACTAAGGCAATTTGTTTACATTAGGTGTACATTCATTTATATCATAATGCAATCAAATTATTAGATTACGTTTGAAGCGGTAATAGTATTCATTGTAATAAAATGTAAATCAATTAACTTTATGGACATAATGCTCTTAGGAAATGCATACGAATTAAAATAAAAACCGCTGTTTGTTAGCCTTATTTCTGGAAAGAATTTTTTTCTCAATTTCGTATTACAAATTTATAGCCAAAACCGATTCATGTAATGAATTATATGAAGCGGACAAAGACATTCATGAAATAGAAAGAAAAAAAAATATTTTCACTTGCTAAGAAACTCGTACTTTCTCAGCAACATTTAAGACTTCTAATTGAAATTGTTATAATGATTTTTTTAGTCGCGCTTCTTTATGGTTGTAAAGGCAATATGTTTAAATACATAAAATTGTTTAAATTTTTGAATTTTTATTTTACTTACCTGATATTTAAGTAGCATTAATTATAAAATATGTCGTTTTCATATAATCCGGTTTGTATTGTGTTAAAGGCAGTAATTTCAGTACATGTTCCGTCTAAAAGATTAGCTTATCAATGACAAATCTTCTACCTTCGTGTAACATTTTACAAATAAAAACATATGATATAAAACCGAAATTGACTAATAAAAAAGTAAGTAGCATTAAATAATTTTTTAAGTTGGAAGAATTTAAGTGAAGTTTCACCCAATTCGGTCTTGTACTCTTAAAACGGTGACGCTTTCTACAGTTCTTCAAAAATATGTTGACACTTCACATTCCTGAATAGCGAACTACACTAATAGCTTGGAGGAAGGCCGAACAGGGAACCGGGTAGCAGATTGTTTATTCAGTAGACTTTGTTGAGTTAATTAAAAAGTATTCTTTCTAAAGCTAGGTTAATAAACACATTATAGTTTATTATAAGTTTTATGTTGAAGCACAAAATTATTAAATTATAAAGTGAGAAATGTCTCTTAAAATCCTTTTCCATGGAAAGTCCATCACCTAAATTGCTTTATTGCAAGTATAAGAAGTGTATTAGATACCTAAGAGTTTCTCTTTCTTAAATATGATCAGGGTTTACTTATGACCTTTCCTTTAATCCCCCGCGGTGGACAAAACATACGATGTGAAGGGCCTATACATGCCCGAGTGTCTTGTTCGACAGTTTGGGACAGAATACATGGAGTAATTTTAGTTTGTTATACAGGGTTTTTTATACACTCCAAGATTGTCACCTGGTTGTCTGAACACCAGGCGACAAACTTAATGGGATTTTAGTATACATCAAGAAGAAAAGAAATTGCAATACAACATCATGTCTCATACGACAGAATATCTATACATCGAATACACTTCCAGTCACTGTGAATATTCAGTCTTTAAAATCTTCAACAGAAACAGATGGGATTAAAATGCATATTGCTGATTCAACAGCAATATGGATTTTAATTCCAGCTGTTTCTTTTGAAGATGTTTCTTTTGTTTGTTTTGATATAGGTTACATGTTTTGGATGCCATATTGTTGTAGGTTGTTTGTTTCGCTACCAGTTCCACGTGATTCTTTTGATACCGGTGGTACAATTAAATAATGCAAATTTCAGAGCCGGTGTGACCGTGTTAGAATCCTTATAGACTGACTTCCTGAGATGCCTACACAAAAAGTAAACACCACAATTTGTGTGTTTATAATGTTCATAATTCTATATATTTTGTGTATTCCTTTTTTGTATCAGATTTGTATTTAAGCGTATGGAGTATTTATATATACCGATTATATTTGCAGATCCAGCCGCTGTTACAACAGTTACAAGAAGCGCAGCACTAGGTGAAGGTGAAAACGCAACATTTGAGTGCGCCGCAATCGGGAATCCTATGGGTAGTGACGTCATCAACTGGAGGCGAGAAGGATTCGATCTAGTGCATAAAACTCAAATAAAACTGGAGTATGGACGAGCGTATCTCACAGTTGTTAACGTAACAAGACAAGATACAGGTGTTTTTGAATGTGTCGCATATAATGGTATTGGATCAGAAGCCGTGGCCAAAGCTCATCTAATTGTTAAGTGTGAGTTGTGAGTGAACGTTTTAAAAAAAAGCTTAAACATATTCATTAATAGCTTATTTTGTAATACAAATGAGTTACCAAGCAAGTAATAATTTCTATAAAGTATATTCGGAAAATATTCAAGTTATTTTCAGATAAAATTATTTTAGTACCCATTAGATAGCGAATTTCATCCAAACAATTTTTATAATTGATGAATTTTCTAATTTTTCACTATTATAGAGATGAAAGTTTTGATTTCTAAAATGTAGCAAATTTAAAGCTAAATATATGTTCTTCATTATCTTAAGAAGCTAATATTATCTTTCAAGAAATACTCGAATTTGCCTGAGGATAAATTATTAACTTTACATTACATTGGTTTTCTGTAACTCATAAGTAGTTAAAAACTACCTGCAAAGAAAATAAGCAATATATTCATAGATTCAGAAAAATCAGACAAATACAAGAAATTGTTTTGTTAGTTTCCTGCGGATTAATGAAAATTTTTATGAGTCATTTTTTCAAAGCTCAGATGCAAATCCTTACATATTTTTAGCGACGAATAACGATTTCCAATACATTCTGAAAGTAAATTTTTAATCAGTAACGAACATAGTTGCTGTAATTCACCAATTTTTTGCTTCTTCGAGAAATAATGCTTGACTGCACCTTTCAGTCTTTCTTAAATTATTATTAAGAATAATTTCTTCTTTTTTATCAATTTAAGCGTACAAATAAATATGCTCAGCTTTTGAACAAATAACATTTACCAATTATGCCATTGAAATGTGCGTAGGGGGAAAATTGCGAGTGTATTTTTAATTTCAATGGAAGAAGAAATTTAAGATAATGACGATTGTTTTCTTTTCTCGCCTTTTCAATTTTTTACATTTATTTTGATAAAATTTATTCAAGATATTCCGAAAAACACGACTAATGAAATGCTGGATATTTTTTTAAATGGTATTTAAAAATTTTTTAAAATATTCTAAATTTTTGAACGTCGATTGAAAGCTTATTTCATTCTTTTATAATGTTATTAGTGCATCGAAAAGTATTTTTTAAAATTCTTGCTTGTAGATGTAAAAATATATTTCATCAATGAAAAATAGGAATAATATTTGGGATTCCATCTTTTAAAGGAGAAATATATCTTATTTCAGAGATGCTTACTACGATTCATAATTTCCAATTATCACTTTTATTATGCTGTTTTTCGAACATTAAACTTGTTGTATGATACTTAAGATGTGGAAGAAGCTAGCAGATCCCAGATCCCCAGATCTCCATATCCCAGCTAAAAAAAATCTGTAGAAAATCTGAAGGCATTTGGAACATGTTTTCTTCAGATTTTCCACGGATAAAAAAATGTAGAATATCTGAAAAGAAATATTTTAAAATATCTTCAGATTTTCGGTAGATTTTTCTACACACACAATCAAGGTTTATTTGTTAATTTCATTAATATAATTTGTGATTGAAGTTCCTTGTACGATGCTGATTCAGATTGTGACAAAACTTCAAACTTATCCTGTCCGGGATTCGAAACCGCATTCTTATACTTAGCAAGCAGGAACGATAACCACAACGCTGCGCAGGAATACACGAGATGAGTACAAATTAATCTATTTGAGTTTTAGTGTCACCATAGCTCTCGTGGTGCCATCTAGTAGTGTAAGAATCAGCCAAGGTCAGAATATGTGTTTCATATCGTAGAGATGAGTAACAGATGAGATTAGTAATATTTTTGTTCAATAATTTAGATTCTCTGTAACAATATATTCGTTTTCACATTCTATCTTTCTGGTAAGACTTCTCTCCATCCAAAGGGCGCAAGTCCCACTTTTCCCTTCTTTTTGGAGGAAAATAGCTAGTCAGAAAGACAGTTGGAAAACTAATTGGAAAATAATTAAATAATGGGGGAAAAGTTTAAAATGGTAAAACTTCAAATATCTATTTTGAAGATTAATTTAGTATTCATTTTTTCAGTGGCATATTTAAAAAATTTAGTGCCTAAGACAATTTCCGATTTGGAAATTTATGGAAATTCCTGTCTGCTGTAGAATTAAATAATAATTACATTCTAATTTTCTTTTATATCCTTTGGAAATAAAGCTGCAATATTAGAGAATATGGTGCAAAATATGTATTTAGAGAAATGCAGATATTATGAAATTGTAGTTAAATCTTCAAGAAATCAACAGATTTTGGGCAAGTTTAGTGATTTTGAGAAAATCTGATAAATAACTGCAAATTGAATTGAAGACAAAATGCAAAGTCTTAAAAAATCTTCTGGATATTTAAAGCAAAAAATAAAAATAATTTTTTTTTTGCAGATTAAATTGAAGAAAAAATGCAGATTTTTTACTGTCTTACAAAATCTGCAGAATATTTATAGAAAAAAATAAAAATAATTTTTTTTTGCAGATTTAATGCAGATTTTTTCTGTCTTCAAAAAATCTGCAGAATATTTAGAGAAAAATATAATAAGAATTTTTTTTCAGATTTTATGCAGATTAAATTGAAGAAAAAATAAAGATTTTTTTTCTGTCTTACAAAAATCTGCAGAATATTTTTAAAAAAAATATAATAAGAAAACTTTCTGGAGATTTTCTGCAGATTAAATTGAAGAAAAAAATAAAGATTTTTTCTGTGTTCAAAAAATCTGCAGAAATCTTTAAGAAAACTTCAAAAAAAAATTCTGCAGATTTTTTTTTAGCTGGGATTGCTTTGAAGTTATACAATATTGCCTTGAAGCATACTGTACTTGGTTAGTTTTAAGAACAAAACAGAAGAAAATAATTTAGAATGAACAATTTAATATCAATGAAAGAATTCTAGATCTAATTTAATCAGAGAACTGAGAGACCGCTTCTAAAGTCATTTGATTATAGGCTAAATATAGAATATATTTTAGTTTCTGATAATGATATTTTTCGGCGATTGGGACTGAATTGTCAAAATACCATTTTTTAAAAATTTTTTTAGCTATGCTAAGCGTCGGATTCCGCATTAAGAAATTTTCTTTTCGGATGTATCTGAAAATTATTCAGTTTCAATATTTTAATTCTTGTGATTTTAATTACCTTTATTTTAGAACATTTTTAAATAAAAAAATCATTGCAAATTTCTCAAGCTTGATAAATACATTTTGGAGATTATAATAAGTAAGTAATTTAATTAAGCACAAATAATATAGAAAATTATGCAAAATTCCGATGGAATAAATACTCATCGTTATTACCGTTTTCCATATCAAATTAAAATAACTTATCATAAACAGCTATTTGAATTATGGTCGTGAAATGACACCTTCATATTGCTAGATAATTTCCTGATTACATAAACGCAAAATAGGAATTAGCTCTAAGGCTTTTGCCTAACTAAAGATTTTCTTTTAAATTTTTGCTACAACTTACCCGAAATTTATTTACGAAATTTTACGTCGACAATTTATTTCATAATTACTTAAATAAAAGATTAGTATAAATTTAAATTGTTTTGTTTAAATTATTAATTTTCACTAAACACTCCCTTATTTCCGTCTGCAAATTTATTATTTGTACTGTTGATAATAACTCTCAACAATTAAGCATTATTTTCCTTAAATTTACGCTTATATCTTTTAGTAAAGTTGCATATAATATCTTAGCGATAAAGAGTAGGACCGTATTAAAATAGTATATCTGATGAAGTTGTATGTTATATCGGAATAATCTACTTATTTAAAGTAATTCTAGTTTACTTATTTAAAACTTTACTTATCTTACAAATTTAATCAAGTGAAGCAAATAAGAAAATCTTACAAACAGTCTTGTGTGAAGTCACTTAGAAATACCTGATTCATTGGCGGTTCGGTGCACACATTTGGTAATACTGTGAAGAGGAACAAATGCCTCCACATCATAGAAATTGCTCTTCTAATGGAAATCAAGTGTATAGGAACTCCAATGATTTTCTCATATTTTAATGCACCTTTTTAGTATATTCATCTATACCAAACACAGAAAGGAATTATGTTCTGATTAGTAATTCTAGGTAATTTTCAAGTGAAATTGAAGTAATCTTATTCCCTTTTAACTCATTAAAGTTGTGTCAGATTTATCCTTACTAATATGATGTCTGGAATTGGCTCTGAATTTAAAAGCGGTGGTTGATGTGTTGTCACAAGATAACTGTTGGGAAAATTAAGATAATGATACTTTCGTTTAGATTATCCAATGTTTTGGTGAAATTTCTTTGTCTCTTGAAACAAATTTGATTTTATTTCCTTTTTGACGTAAATGGAGTGCAATATACATTCAACTGAATTTATCTGCCGAGTTCCTATAATTACCTTTACTTCAAGTTGTTGTTGTTCGCTAAACACGTTTGGTCTAAGCGCAACAAGCGAAATCCGTCAGTCAAGGACTTGTGATAAAGAGAAATTGTGATAGCTTCTATTGGTCAAGCCAACCTTGGAGCACTTAGGTAACAGCTAAAGTATAAATCTGATATACCTATTATATCTGAGGGAAAATTGCCTTCCGGAAGGGATTTTAAGGAAAATGACCCACATTTGTATATTTGTTTGGAGGAAAGCAAGGAGAACCTCCAGCACTAGCCCTAATGCAAAGAGCAATATTCTGCTGAAGTTCACAGTGAAATTCCTATGTTGAAATAAATTTGATATTATTTCTTTTTGATTTGCGTAGAGTACATTGCTAGTTAAACTGAATTTATCAGGCGAGTTACTATAATTACTTTACTTCAAGACGGTTCTCTTGTTTACAAATCTTACTTGGTCTAACATACGAATAACTAGACAAGTCCATCCGTCAAGAACTCGTGATAAAGGAGAATTGTGAGATAAATCATGGCAGACATCTTTAATGACTTTCCATTAGTGTTTATCCACCTTTGTAAAAAACTTCAGAGTAAATTTATTTAATAAAATATAAAATCTTTGAGTTTATATACTAGCAAACTATGTAATTCAAAAATTATACATTTTATTTAATAAATTTATTCTGCATTTGTAAATTATTTGTAAAACTGTCGAATAAATTATTAAAATATCTATAATTCATTCTATATATTTTAATACTTATTCTGCATAATATTAAAATATATAGAATAAATTATAAATATTTTAATAATCTATTCTATATGCTTTAATATTAGAAAAATTATTAAACAATTATATCATCATCTCTTAATTACATGTTTTGCTAGTATGTAAGTTCAAAGATTTTACATTTTATTTAATGAATTTCTTCTGCTAATCAAACCAACCTTGGAGAATTTAGGCAGCACCTAATATAGAAATCTGATTTAATTATTATATGTAAGAGAAGGTTGATTTTACTGAGGGATTTCAGGGAAAATGACCCAAATTTGTGTTTTGGCTTGGAGGAAAACCAGGGAAACCTACAGCACCAAGACCCGTGACCGAGAGCAATATTCTGCTATAAGTCTGCAATGATGTATCAGTTTTTGAATGATCCTGGTTAAGAGCACAGACCAGTATTGAATCCATGATCTTCTTCCACCGATTCAAATTCCTTTCCCGTGCCTTCTCTCAATCCACTATTTTCAAAAGTTATCGAAATCTGTAATAAAGTATTACGTATTTTTGCAACCTTAATGGTATTATTTTATAAGTATCAATGATTTAATTTATAGCATTTAGTATTTAATTTATACCTTCAACATTACACAAAATTCCATGATGCAGAAAGCCACAGATATTATTTGCTTTTTTATTTAATAAAAGTTATTAAATCTATATTTTACGATGTGAAACTTTTATGAAACAAATATTGCATATTTTCCCATTTAATGATTTTTTAAAAATATATTTTACAATAATTTTAACATCTTAAGTTGCTTTCCACGTAGATTAACGAAAATAAAAATAATTAAATGTTTGTACTTGAAAGAAAAAAAAAATTAAATATTTTATTAAATAATATTATTACATAAATAAGTTCTATAATTTTTAAGAAGATTTTACTTAAAGAATTCATATTCCAATTCCAAAAGTGCACCACCATATCAACTTAAATTGCTCTGAATTAATAAAAGACGTTCCTTTTAATATTTTCATCATCTGAATTCATTAGTAGGTATCTATATCCTAAACGTTATTTCAATTTACGTTGGGTTAATATCAATTAGTCAAGATGCATATATTGTCTTTGCATAGTCATTGCAGCATGTCATTAAAATAACGAGCTTGGCGATGAACTTTTCTTTAACAGACTGATTTACTTATTTAAAATGACGACCGTTTTCAAAACTAAGTACTTTATTTAACCCTTAGTACTATCCTACCAGCAGGAGAAAACCCTGAACAGGGTTGCCTCACGTAGACGAGTCGAAGAAAGGAGGGAAACGGATATAAAATTAGCCGCAACATTTGGCAAACTAACCGCTCTTCGGTAGGCGAGAATTCGTTTTCGACCGAAGTACAAAGCGAAATAAGACTTCCGCCAAACGAAATGAAACTATTTTCTTCACCCCCAAAATGCAGTAGAATATCCCGTTTCCATAACGACAGCCATCGGGATGTCTAGTGTCTAGGGTTTTTTCATGGCGGTAAGACAGTAAGAGGTGCCGCCGTACAGAATACCCAGTAAGTTATTTCTTGCTGTGAATTTTCGACTATTCCTCCCTGAACTCTCTCCCTCCCTCTAAAATAATAGGGACATCCCTCGAGTACAATGCATCTAGCCTATTCGTTCACTCTCATCCCTGCCATTCAATCTAAGCATTATTTTTCGCTCGCGTCATGCCAGCGAAATCGTTCCGCCAAAAACTTGTGCGCTGCCATCAGATTCGAAGACAAAGACTTGACGTACACATGCAGAAAAACTGATAAGTTAGCAAAAGTGAGAAGATTTTTCGACTCTTTCGATGAAAACTGCTAGAAGTTTTTAACATCTGCTGACAAACTCACGATCGACGAAAAATTGGAGCCCTTTCGTGGGAGATGCTCATTTATTCAACATTTGCCGAATAATCTTTCTTTTTCTGTTTTATCAGTAATTTTTTTCCTCCATTTCTCTCTATCATGGTTCCTGAACAGATTAAAGTAATAAAATAATAAAAATGAGTAAAAATATGACGCAGAGGCTGGGAAAAACGACCTGGTGTACTCTATACACTGCCACTCCCAAATTGTTCCATAAGCTAGCCCCTCCAACGAAGAGTTAAAAAGCAAATTTTACAAGCACCATTTCTCATACAACCAACAATAGCACAGTACACAAACTTCGTAATGCTCACAAGAGGAGGTGTCGGTACTAACATTTGCTTCCACATATTGAAATTGGTTCGTCTAATGGAACTCAGATGTATAGGAATTACACTAGACTTCTCATATTGTGCGACACCTCCTCAATGTAATCATCCTTTGCGGAATTCCGAAAGGAATTAGCCTTTGATTAGTAATGCTAGGAAATTGTAAGATGAGATTGGAGTGCTCCTATTCCCATTCAAATGATCAAAATCGTGTCAGATTTGGCTTCAGTTTATCTCTGCTGTATATCCTCAGTAATATGCTGTCTGGAATTGGCTGTGAACTGTAAAAGCAATGATTAGATTGTTGTTATGAATGAAAAAGTCATGAAATAGTTGTTGAGAAACTTAGGGTTTAACCCCTTACCAGTGTATCCTGACATCAGTTCGTGCATTTTTATATATATGATCTAAAGTTAAGGGGACCTACACCCTTTAAACCTCCAAAGAATAGGGGGCAATGTCAAATTCGATACATTATATCTCTAGAACAAAACATTTCAAAAACTAACTGTTTTTGCTATAAAATATCTGTTCTTTCTATTATTGCACACAGATCCAATGCACTTTGCCACAAAATGTTGGTTTACCCTATCCTGGCATTTCCAAACTTCAACAGTGTCAATTAAATTACAGTGGTTGAAAAACATTCTCACGAATAAATTATCAAGAACCCGACTTCGACTCCTAATGCGTTTCATATGTGATGAGAACAATCTCATTGTAGAGGATAATAATTCAGCACTCATCCACCCAGACTGACACACACTTCCGGCTACTTATGATTTTGTTTTCCCTCTAAGTACTTTTTTTTCTCTTTTTGTTTTGTCTTCTATGTTGTTCTGTCCAGTGTATGTTTCTTTTTCATTTTTATTTGTTTTTGTAACAGTTACTTGTTTTTGTCCTTTTTTTAAAAAATAAAATTCACCTCCATTCATCCAAACCGGAAAGGAGCCAAATGCCTCTAAACACGGGGATGCAGGAGGTGTAATGTAATGTAATATTATTGTGCACACATTTTTAAATCTTAATATTGATATGTATTTATTTGAGATAGTAATAAGTATGGGTATAATTTTTTGAGAAAAATGAGATAGTCACCTTCAGCGCATGATTATGGATAAAATATTGGTCTAAACACAATATTTTGGATATCTGAATAATCCAAACAGTCTGTTTAGGAAACTGAACCTCAATTTATTAACATTTAAACTTAATTTCTATTTTATATAATAATTTAAAATAAAAATGTTAAAAATTGTTAAATTTTCAACATTTCTACCCCCTCCCCCCAAAAAAACTTCTTTGGTAAAAATATGTACAAAACTGTGGTTCAATTTGTAGAACATAACACAATGCATATTAGGTACAAATTGTACGTAAAAATATTAAATATTTCTTGAGATATCGTGAGAGCAGTATCAAAAAAACACATTTTTGATATACAGCGCTTTAAAGATATGGCCATATTCAATGCTTACGTTGAATAGCTGATACATTTTCCTTCATAAATTTCATAATTATGGGAATTTTGTAACGCGCGTTGCTTTAAATTATTCAGAAAAGAATATAAAGGAAAAAGAAGGGAAATAATATATATTTTTTTTCATAAAATCGAAAAATTTCGAGGTTTAACAGTCGTATGTCCCGTCATTCATAGACGTTATCATTCGTTACAAAAGTGACTGGTAATCCATTAGCATCCCAAGTGTTCTGTTGGCTCTTAGTTGAATTAATAGAACACATTCCCAAAATATAAGGATCATCTAATTAGGTGGAAGTACAAAATACTACACTATTATAGGGTTAATTATATGTTTCATTTGAATGTATTAATTACGTGCCTGAAAATCCGATCTCAGAATACACTATATATAAATTTATTAATGCTTTTGGAAGAATATGGTCTTCTTATTATTGACTTGATCTGAAGAAGTAGAATATCTACCTGTATTTTAATATGCTAGAGATATATGAAAGAAATCATCATATCATTCTATAATTACAGTAGAACCCCCATATATCAAACTTAAAAGATCTCTGTATATTCTTGGAATTCTATGGAATCTTAAATTTCTAATAGTAAAACAATCTTTTTCTATCTAATAAAATGCCTATATTTCGAACAAACATTTTCGTATGCAGAAATCCGTATACCTATTGCAGTCAAGAAGCGACCTTTGATTTCGTTCACAAGAAGAAATATAAATTAAATAAGAAATAAATTGTTTCGCTGATTCTTACTACAGTACAACCTGTATATAACAATTTTGTAGGGGCCTAGATAATATATTTTTACAGACCGGATATCGTTATAGACAGCTTGAGGATTTGCGTATCCAATGTTCATGTGCGTGTTCACGTATTAATATACTAACATATGTTATTGCGCCTTTTGATTCATCTTCCAAATAATCGACGATATAAAATTGTATTTTATAAAGAAATAAAATATATAATTTTATATATTGATATAAAATTTTATATTTAAACTTTTTTTCAGTACTTCAAAACGAATATTATAGCTGAAAACTTTGTCAGTATCAGCATTTACGACACACAATTTTTAAATTTTTCCACACAATCTTCAATGTCTTTTCTTTCCTTTTTTTCAAAAAGTACCTGTTGTCAACTTAAAACCACAGCATATCTCCGAATTCAGATCCAGGACGGCTCCCTGTCGGTTGGTTTGATATTTATGAAATTTTATTGAAAAAGCTAGAGAAAAAAATTACATTTTATACATAAGGACGCAAAAAAGAGGACATTTAGGACAAAAGAATATAATAGTTAGTAATATAACTGTTAGTTCTTTCAACACATTGTGTTGTTGACTTTGAGAGGTTGGTGCCTTATGTATGAGAGAAGAAAATCTCATTTTTTTAGCACTAAGAACTTTTTTTTTATGGATTTCAGAAAGGATTTATAGATTTCCATCAAATGCGAGTGTTTTAAACCACGTCATCCTAGATTCAAGGTGTTCAAACATTAAAAGAGAATTTCAAGGAATAACTGATCAATCCGAAGTTTTAAATGCGAATGAACAGGTTAGAGTCCACCAGGAGTCAGAGGCAACAAACATCTGTGCAAATTCGAATCGCTAGCCCTCAGGATCCCCCTGCTACAACAAGCTCTGGTTTCTAGCGCCCCCAGATTCTCCTGTTATCTCGCATTTTTGAAAATAGGGTGTAGGATGTCGTTTTCCAAGAAAACAATCGGTATTTTATTCTACCGGTTTTCTAGAGAGGTAAAAATAGGTAGGTGAGTCTAAAAAGTGAGTATCGTTGTAGTCAGGTTGAAAATGCATTGATGAAATAGGAATTCCTCCGGGACCAAAGAAAATATCATTATAGGCAGGTTTATCGTTATAGACAGGTTTCACTGCATAATAAAACTTCTCAGATAACTGGAAGTCGTTTACGAAAAAGCAATGAACGCTTGCCTTAGGTTCATACGTTATTCTTAGCTTCTGTTCTACGAATCCTTTTCCTAATTCTTGGAGCGAAATTTCTAATTTAAATTCATTGTAGTTTTAAGTTTCTTATTGTGAGGATGACCCCTAAATGGAAATCTTTATGTGTGAATGAAAAGTTCAGCATAGTAAATTTAAAGCACCTTACAAACAAATTTGAAAAATGATGATGCCGTTGTTACACCCTTTGAAATTGTTGTAGTAGATCGGAAAG
Organism: Araneus ventricosus; assembly: GCA_013235015.1. Taxonomy (NCBI): domain Eukaryota; kingdom Metazoa; phylum Arthropoda; class Arachnida; order Araneae; family Araneidae; genus Araneus; species Araneus ventricosus. The sequence goes on along the minus strand of BGPR01000047.1, from coordinate 1,133,525 downwards.
ATTTACATCATTAAAATCTGATAAGGTCGATGAAGCAGTATTGAAATGGGTGAAAATGTACTACAGAAGAACATTCTTGTTACTGGAATAAGAATAAAACGACTGAATATGCTGTAAATTCGGGAATTTCGGAATGACTTCGGACATACAGACAGACAGACTTCCCTTTGACGGATTTTGTCCAAAATGTGATAGAAACCTACAAATTATGTTTAATGACCACATACCAAATTTCATCCCCGTAGCTCTAATAGTTTTCGAGTTATCGTGTTCACAGACAGACACACATACACATACAGACAGACAGACATAATTCCAAAATTGTGTTTTTCGGACTCAGGGAGGTCTAAAACGTGGAGATTCGTCAAAATCTCGAGGTCGAATTTTTTGACGATTACAATACTTTCTCTTTGTATACTTCGTATACGAGAAAGTAAAAAAGAACCATTACTATCAATTATATTTGAATGTAATTAAAATTATTAAAAATATACTTCGCAACACAGGCAATTTTTCCTTTAATTTTTTTTCAAATTCTATCAGTGGAAGAATATAATTAATGTAAACGGTAATTATTAATTAGAAAAAATTGTTTTAATTTATCATATTTTCGAGTCAACGAATATTTTATTTAATATGGCAAAATTATAAACATTAAAGTAATTTTAATGACACAGTTCATTTCCAATTACAAATGTACATAAAGAGAAAAAATTCCTTTGCATTAATTAGAAATTTCCTTTCAATATACAATATCTTTAAATTTATTAATAGATTATCAATACTCTAAGCATTACTCCATTAAAAGTTTGGTTAATATCTTTCAGTCTAGACGCAAATAATTTCTTTGCAATAAAAACTAACATGACATTGAAATGACGAGCCCGGCAAATTATTTTCAATGTCAATCCAATTTATTTATTAAAAGCAATGAACGGTTTAATCGCTAAATGCTTTCTTTACGATGCAAATTTTACTTGAATCATTTGGTAAACAACAATTTCGAAATAGCTGATATAGTGGCAAAGCAATACCCTAACTAGTTAATACTATCTCAAGAAACCCGACTGATATATTAACACGGTGCTTCCATATTAATGAAACGACCCATCTAATGGAACTCAAATGTATAGGAATTACACTAACCTTCTCATATTGCACGGCACCTTCTCAATGTATTCATCTTTTGCCAAATGCCGAAAGGAATTACCTTCTGATTAGTAATTCCAGGAAATTCTAAGATGAAATTGGAGTGTTCGTATTCCCGTTAAAGTCATCAAAATTGCGTCAGACTTGGTTCTAGTTTATCCCTGATGTATATCCTCTGTAATATGCTTTCTGTCATTGACTGTACACTTTAAAGCGTTGGTTAATTTATTGTTGCGATGGAATGGGACATGGAATATTATGTTCATGATTTAATAAAATGGCCCTTTCGTTTGGACTTATTTATTGCCTTTGTGCATTTCCTGTTCCTACTGCACAAAATATAGTTCGTCAGATTGTAGTAGTAGCAGCGATTAAACATTCTTGATTTGTTCCATGAATTTCGCTCGGCATGAATCTAAATATTCCAGTAAGTAGCACACTTTTATAAAAAAAAATTCCAAGTATTTAAAGGAAATAAATCCCTTGTACTTATTCTACAACGAAACGCAAATTAAAACGCTTCAAACATATTTCCGAATTTCGAAAAAGTAGTCCTCCGATTTACATTTCATATGCTATGAGCTGAATTAACATAATTGCGAATTAAGAACAATCCATATGATTTGGCACTTTTTTAAAATTATTTAAAGGAATGCTCAACTGTGATTATTTTATGCTGCAATTTTTTCTAAACAAATTATTAGATACCCATATATCACATTATATGGGTATCTAATAATTAGATATTCGCTTTACCTATTTAGCACAGTGGTTGTGTCGTAAAAAAAGGCCGAATTATGAATTAATTAGGGGAAAGCTGGGAATTGTTTTAATCCTTTCAGTTTAAGTCTGGAATGAACATACTAAGTTTTCTCCCTCCGGCTAGGTGAGCTTCAGCCGCTGCGTGCAGATTTGTAGTCAGAAAATAGGACTTTTTTTCAATAATAGACCAATATCTCAAAAATATCTCATGCTGTCAAACACATTTCAATACAAAAGTTGTAGAGCTCGAAGTTCCGATTAAAATGAGTACCAACAAATATTATATTCAATGACAATTAAGCTCACAACTCCGCTTAAAAGGTTTGTTTAAATCGCTAATGAAGCGCTTGAAGCGAGAACAGACCAAGTTATCTGTTCACCCTTCCCCCACTTATTATATACATTTTAAATTGGTTCAAGATACTTTTATAATTATTTCAAGATTTTATTTAGTATATTTTGAGGGGAAAATTACTGTTATTATAATTTAACAAATTTAAACATCACATGAAAACTTCAACAATGGCTGAGAGCATAATGAAAACAACGACTTTCATTTTAACACTTATTATTTAATTACGCAAAACAAAAGTGATATTAAAAAGATAATAATTTTTGAGATCAATTACAATTTTTTAGATGTTGAAGGTGAGTCATAATCATTAATGTCGATTTGCTTACTGTTACTTTCCTCCACTTGCAATGTTTGACATTCTTCCTCCAAGTCAACTTCTGAAATTATCTCCTCCATCGTGATATCGATTTCAGCATCTTGGTGAGATGAGTTTGTAATGATGTTATCAGATTCTGGAGAATTGGTACACCCTTGCCCCTTGCAGTGATAGCAAATTTTAGAACATTTAATGCCAGATTTCCTACAGGTGCAAGTTAAATTACACCCTTTTGCGCACTTGCATGATATTATAGAGAGAAGGGATAGAGGAGCTGGTTCCTTGTAGGTGGTGAGTGGAACAGTCCTTGTTTAGTTTCTTTCCAAAAACAATATATGGGGCTTTTTGCAAATCTACTTCAAAATTGAACCTGTAGGTAAGCACGGAGAGAGTGTTCACGTACAGTTGCTGTAGTGGGAGGGAGAGACGCTAAATTGAAATTATTTTTACTAGTGATTCTTGAATGAAAATGTTTAAATCTCAGCGAATCCAATATTTCTTCACTGTTCGTTCCCCCCACAGAGCTATCAAAACTTTCTGTCCTGCTTCATCTATGTCATCCGGGCACGCATTTTCATCATGGAAAATTTTCACTACTTGATGCAGTTAAGTTCTGTTCAGAACATCGGTAAATTTCTTCTTCTCCTGCCTGAAAAGAGCACATGTGGTATCGCAACCACGGAACGCATGCAGAAACAAAATATTGTCCCTTATGTGTAGAGCAATGTTCAGGGTTGCTGCGCATTATAAAGTATCTTCTGCTTTACTCTCCCAGGTTTTTAGAACAAAATGTTTTCGGAATTAGTGGATGCTGCCATTATAACCGAGATATCGATATCTTCTCCAACAACCACAACACATTGTGACCTTCTTTCTATTTCCAAAGTACTTTTGATTATTAGATAACCAGCATCTTTCTCACTTACTTAACAAGAAAATTTTCTTTTTGAAACTTAACACGTAACATATTTATAAGCATTTGCTTGTTCTTATCATTTAACAAAAATTTCTATTGGGATATAGCGGCCGACATCGATTCAACAAACATAATATTACCAGGTATGTATTTCTTTGTTCGCCTGGTACGTTATACTGATTTTGTACTTTTCGCTACATCTTGAGGGTCAAGCTATTGTGGCCCCTTCATTGAAGTGCTTTTTGGCACAGTCAACATATTTCTTCAGGATGAAGGAAAATGGTTCCTTTGCCTGCCACAACACACGATATAACATAAATCCATCATCAACCACATAACATGCTGGTGTGAAATGCACATTAGTCGCAGTAGAAAATAAATCATAAAATACTGACTTGCGGGTCTTGCGCAGTCGTCTTTCATCAAAGAGTGACAATGATAATGGAGCCAGCTCAAATTCAAAACATTTCTGTAACTCTGCATCAGACTTTTACAGGAGAGAGATTCTTCTGAATATTGTATCAGGTTCACAGGAGTTAATTCATTATGAAATTTAACCTTGAAAGTGAAACCACCAATAGGCAATACTCGGTTTTTCCGTTTAAATGCAACATTGGCAAAAGTATTACCAACCAATTTTGACAAACAATATACTCCTATTTCATAAGCGAGGCCGCGGTGGCCTAGTGGTAAGGTCTCGACCTCGGGGCCGGAGGGTCGCAGGTTCGAAACCCGATTCCACTGAAGATCCGCCGTGTATGGGGCCTGTTGCACGCTAAATCATACGTAGTGGCCAAACGTCCTCCCGCTGGTGTGGCGCGGAAGTTTGGAGAGGGGGGTGCCAGCTCAGGTGTCGTCCTCGTCATCTGACCGCGGTTCAAAATTACGAGGTCCGTCCCTAAATAGCCCTCGTGTTGCTTCAAAACGGGACGTTAATATAACCTAACCTAACCTATTTCATAAGCATTGTGGCAATTTATACTTTCATCTGCCACAATACAACTTGCTATAGATATGAGGTGTTCATATTTTGGAAACAGATCGTGGGATGAGAACATTGTACATTCGGAAATACCTCGTCCCTGAGTCGATCCTCCTGTAGTCTTCATGGATCTCTTAAAGGCTTGTTCTATGGTCATATCTAACCACAGACCGCACCAAAATTTAGCAGAATGTCTAATTTTAAAAATTCGGTAGAGGCAAACTTGTTGTATTCATCCAGATCAAGTCTGTCTTTCAGATCAATCATATCTTGCAAATAAAGATAACAGCATTTGGTATATAAGAAATGACCACTGGCATGAAAATAGTGGAGCATTATTATCATAATTACAGTAGTTTTTCCCTCAAAATGTACTAAATACAGCCTTAAAATAATTATAAAAGCGTCCTAAACAAATTTAAAATGTATATATAATAATTGAAGGCAGGGTGAACAGATAACTTGGTCCGTTCTCACTTCAAGCGCTTGATTAGCGATTCAGGCAAAACTTTGAAGAGCACTTATGGGTTTAATTTTCATTGAATATAATAGATTTTGGTACTCATTTTATTTAGAATGTCAATATCTACAACTTTTTTTACTGCAATGTTTTTATAGCATGAGTTGTTCCTGAGATATTGCTCGATTATTGAAAAAAGTTTTATTTTCTGACTACTAATCTACACACAGCGGCTAAAGCTCACCTTGCCGTAGTGGGAAAACTTAGTATGTTAATTCCAGGCCTAAACTAAAAAGATTAAAACAAGTTCCAGTTTTCCCCTAATTATTTCATAATTCAACTACTCAACCACTGGGCTAATTCTCTTATTTCATATTTTATAAATTTAAGACTTTATTTAATATTCAAGCGCTATAATCACTATGATCAATTTTACTTTAAAAATTTATTTCCCAATTTGCTAATTACAGGATAAGGATAAGATTAAATCCTTATGACTGGCTTAAAAATTTCCCTTATCATACTCTGATTTCATTTTCAAAAACTTATTGATAAATTATCTCATCAACGCTCCACCTTTGGCTATACAAATCTTAATATCTTTCAGTCTAGACGCTTATAATTTCTGTCCGATAGAAATGGAAATCTCTTTCAAGTAAGTACTATGAGGAAATTCACTGAATGTCGAATTATTAGAAGTAATGACCTGTTCATTGCTGGAATAATTTATTTAAGAATGCATCTTTTATAATCAGTCTTGTGTTCGGCACTTTGCAAATACAGACAAAAATACGCAGTTTTAAATTTGATCAGGAGAAGTATATACTGTCAGGAAGATGCTGTCATGACTGACAGAAAAATACTGTATCATAAATAAATAACTGATTGAAAAATACTGTCAGGAGAAGCTAATGATACCGTTACATTGCGTTCAGGTTAATGAAATTACCCGTCATACGGAACTCAAAAATATTGGTCTTCTCATATTGCATGACTATTTCTCTATGTATATATATCGTTTGCCGAACTTCGAAAAGAATCATCTACTGATTAGTAATTCCCAGATATTTTAAACTGAAATTCGAGTACTCCAGTACCATTTTAAGCTATCAAATTTGGATCAGGTTTATCTCTACTGCATATCCCCTGCAGTATGTTGTCTTGAATTGGCTATATATTTTAATGTGATGGTTAAACTGTTGCTACTAGTAAACATGAAATAGTTGCCTGTAATGTTAAGTTTATGGTTTAATGAAATGGTCCTTCCGTATGAGTTTACGCATTACTTTAATGAAATTCCTACACCTACTTGACAAATATGGGTTCACAAGATTGGTTAGACGCAAACGCAGAAGCTTTTCTTCTGATTTACCAAGTTTCATTATGGATTAATTTAAATATTCCATTCAGTAGCTTATTATTATAACGCTCGAAATGCGAGGCATTTAAATTCTGACTTTCTAGTCATTCAAAACTAGACTTTTTTAATTTAGCTTTGAAAAATCATTTTTATGTAATTGTATTATAAAATTTGTTTTAAAGTTTGATGCCAGCTTAACCGAAAAAAATTATAAATAAATTATTAAATAAATTGCACGTATTTGTTTTAGAAAAGCCATACGAGTTTATAAAAATCTTACTGAAAATATGCAATCCATTTCATTTGTCTTTTTTTCTAAAATAATCTACAGAGTCATTTAATCTTTATCTTTTCACATTGTAAATATTTTTCCAATGAAATAAACACAATACATGCGCTTAAATATTTTGTATTAATTTTGAAATTTACATTAAGCATTCCCGAATTTCCTATTTTAAGAATATAATAATCTATTATATAATATTGAACTGCCATAATCATTACAATCATTTTAATTCGCACTTTTATTTTTCATTTACCTAAATGCACTCTTAGAATCAGAATTAATCGTATTACATAAACTTTTCTTCCATTCTTTACATTTCACTCTTGTGAATTTATTGATACATTATCGTAACAAGAAGTGTAATTTCCATGAATATTAACTTAATATCTTTTAGTCTAGACGCATATAATGTGTTTGCGATAAAAATGACATGTCTTTTAGTTAGGAAATATAACTAATCTCTTTTCAACGGCACAGACATTTTCTTATTAACAGTAATAGTCTATTTAGTTACTAAATAATTTATTTATGAATTACTACTGCATTTCACAAATCTATTTGAAAATACTTGATGTAGTAGTAGCAATAGAGCACACAAATTTGGTAGTTCTTTCAAGTGGAACGATGTGTAAGAACACTCTTCCTCCAGATTAATGGAATTACCCATCCAATGGAACTCAAGTTCAGCCTTCTCATATTGTACATCATCTCCTCGACGCACTATCCTTTGACGAACGCCGAAAGGAATTATCTACTTATTAGTAATTCTGGGAAATTGTAGTATGAAATTGGGCTACTCCTTTCCTTTTCAAATCATCAAAATTGTGTCAGGCTTATCCCTGGTAATATGCCGTCTGGTATTCACTGCAAACTTTAAAGCGAATGTTTGCGTGTAGCTATGGGGAAATAGGATATAAAATAGACGTCTGAACTATTTTATGGTTTAATTAAAATGAAATTTCGTTTGCATTAAATTAATTCCTTTCAGGTGTAATATGCTGCTTTTCCTTTACAGTTAGAAAACAATATGTGCCTCGTTACTTTGACTTGATATGCCAACTTAGTGCGGTCGGTAATCTCGGAAAAGTGGAAGAATATTTCACTTCTGGCAGAAATTGTGAACTTTCGGGAACTGACTCTGTATCATTTTTTGCCTTAAAAACAGCCGCGACCCCAAGTTTTAGAGGCCTTATTTATCTGATCTGACGTCATCAAAATGATGGCCTGCAATAATCTTAAAACGTTAAATCGTCCTACCTTTTATATTTCACTCGACTTATTTAGCATTTTTTTTTAATTATAGGGGATTGTCAGATTTTTTTTACTGTTAACAAGCTAAAAATAATTAATTTATCAGTTGTTATTAACTGTGGCGCCAGTTATGGGCACCAAATACGAGTAAATTATTGCTATGTTGTTGCATTCGATAGTAATACATTTATATTTGAGGGATGCAAATAAATTTTCGTAACATAAATATAATCAAACACATAATTAAGAAACACTTCCTTATGAAATATTTAAACTATATTTTCTGTAAACTTAGAGTGAAAAACGAAGAATACATTCCTAAGGATGAGCAATACAAAAGACAACGTAATAACGCGAACATTTTCAGTACAATAGATAAAATTGAAGAAAACTTAACTCCTCATTTAAGCTTACCATAATAAATCTAAGTTTTTTCTTAAATATGAATTTGGGAACACTGGCAGTCACAAGAGCATAGTTGGGTACACTGTAGTCAGTTTTTAATGTATTTGCATTTTGAACACTGTTTTCTGCAGCAGTGATGTAGTTGCAAAATAAGCAGTGGCGATTTACAATGTTCTTCCACTCTGTTAATTCATGCACAAGAAAGAAAAGCTCTAACAGCACAGAGTTTTCCGCGTTGGCTTGCATTTTTATTGTACAAAAAAATTAGTATCCATATTTGGCGGCCATATTCTACTGAATAACTATAGTATATGTGATAATGACACACGCTAAATCTGACGTTGAGAACGAAACGACCTCTCGCTAATGTGGCGCGGAATTTTGGAGCCGGGAATGCTTGGTCAGGTGTCACCTCCTCGTTTCCTGACCAAGATTCATAATTATGAGGTCTGCCACCAAATATCCATCGTGTTTCTACGAAACAGATCGTAAATAATACTAAAATCGAAAACAGTCTTTCGTTTGACTATCATTTTGATGACATCATTGCTGATCAACTATACTGCACAACAATTCTCGAATTGTCCTCTTATGTTCTTAACAGCAATATTTAACCTTTTGGAACAGATAATAATCAAATATAACAAAATATAAGAAAAACAATTAAAAACAAGAACATAAGTTTGGAAAAAATGTTTGGTGACCATCATTTTGATGACGTCATTGCAAGCTCAACTATGACTCTAAAACTTAAGGTCTCGGCTGTTTTTACGTCAGAAAATGATACAGAGTCAGTACCCAAAAGTTCACAATTTCTGCCAGAAGTGAAATATTTTTCAGTTAACCGACCACTCTAACTCAATTTTAACCCTTTGCACTCCGGAAAGTAATGAGAAGCATAATTTTACACGTGTGAGTGCAAGGATAGATTTAGCGCTTTAGGAAGCAGAAAAATATCGGTATTAATTTGTTTCAATTCCAAAAAATTAATCTGTGTGTTTTTGCTATCCTATGGTTTTTATAATAAGAGCTATCCAATAAGAATGAAAAGATGCATCATTCAAAATGTCGAGTCTGACTCGACATAAGAGTGCAAAGAGTTAAGATATTAGGTTTATTTCAAATAAATTCTTTTTTTTTGTGGTGTAAGAAAAAACGTATCCGAATTCAAGTTTAACAAATCTTATGTAGACAATATTGTGATCGATATCACTTACTTTAAGGTTAAATTAAATTTATTTAAAGAGTTATTCAATATTAATCATTTTACATTCTTAGTTTCTTTTAAAATTATATAAAGCACGATAACAATCAACTTATCAACTTACTGATTAAAATTTTTTAATCAGACTGAAATTTCCTGTAAACATTTTCTTATTTCACATCTTTAGCATTATATAATGCAATTTTTTAATATGTTAATGATATAATCATTTAGATATTTTTACTTAGTGAATTAAATTTTAAATAATAAAATGCTCTAAAATGATTCATTTAAATGGTTTGCTCGTATTAAAAAAAATCTGAAGAGTGTCTGTCGAATTTATTAATGTATCATTTAATCACCAAACAATATTTTCATAAAAGATACATTAATGAATTTCAGTCGCCAAAAAAATGTAATGGCTTTGGAAAAACATATATTTATATTTCAATATAGATGGAATCGAAATTTTTTAATGCCAGACAGGTTTAATTGAACCACTGATTGCAGAAACCACATGAGTCAATAATATCAAAATGCTAGAAGCTTTAAAAAAACCATTAATTTCTTTAAATCAACGATTACATGTTTTTAATTCGTAGATTTTATATAATTGTAATATGACTTTACTTGACTCTTGTCATTTCTTTATTCATTGTGAAAATACCTCTTTATAATATCAAAACAGCAAACCCAATATTGAAAAAAAATGGCTCACATGGTTTCTGGAATTATTAATTCAATTAATGATCGATTTAATAACCCATAAACATTTCACCCACGAATTTCGCACACAGTGGTGTATAAACTACTATTTGATAATGCATGATACGGTAACATCAGCTAAGTATCCAAACTTGATAATTATGTAAAGAGAAGCGATTGGTATTAACACGCTGCCTCCACATTATTGAAACTGCTCATCTAATACAACTAAAATGTATAGGAATTCCATTGGCTTTCTCATATTGCACGGCACCTTCCCGCTGTATTCATCCTCTGTCGAATGCCAAAAGGAATCAGCCTCTAATTAGTAATTCTAGGAAATTGTAAGATGAAATTGGGGTGCTCCTATTCCCTTTCTAGTCATCAAAATAGTGTCAGGTTTATTCCTGCTGTATATCCCTCTTAATATGCTGTCCAGACTTGCGGTAAACTTTAAAACCTCGGTTAAAGTGTTGCTACTATGGAATGGGACATGAATTAGTTGAAGGGAAAATTAAGGTTAGAGTTTAATCAAATGGTCCTTTCGTTTGGATAAATTTAGTGGTTTGGGGAATTTCCGATTTTGATAGATTTACTTATTTATGCTGTGGAAAGGTATATGTTTACCTTTACATTAGTTCAGTCAGACAGTTGTAAACGTGAAAAAAAGCAATGCAAAGCATTTGGAATTAAGAGTTAATGTATAATGAAATAAAGGAATCAAAATTTACGTGAACATTTTGAAAGGATGTTCTTAATGCAATTGCGTAAACTGTACGGTGGGGCTGCTTCAATTCCAAATCATAACACTTTCAAGTTACCTTCATTTAACATTTTTTAATTACTCTTCTTTGAAGGGGCTGGTGTATGGTACGAATTAGGTGGGGAGGCGAATGGAGTACGGCAGGTTGTTTTCACCACCATCTGCTTCAGGTTTCCACCCCCTTTCCTTAGTTTATAAATTTAATCTGTTCACGAACCATAATGGAGATAAATGGAAAAAAGAATACGGATAAAACAGAAAAAAAAATATTCGGCATATATTGAATAAATGAGCATCTCGCACGAAAGGACTCCAATTTTTCGTCGATCGTGAGTTGGTCACCAGTTGTATAAAATTTTTGGCAGTTTTTATTGAAAGAAAGAGTCGAAAATTCTCTCACTGTAGCTAACTTATTGGTTTTTCTGTGTGTGTCCCTCACGTCTTTGTCGTCGAATCTGATGGCAGCGCACAAGTTTCTGATTCGTTTAAGACCCATGATTACAAAGAATACTGAGAATGGAAGGCGGACGTCAGACTGAGCGAATCGATTTGACGTATTGTACTCGGGGGATGTTGCTATTAAGTTAGAGGGAGAGAGAGGGTTCAGGGAGGAACAAAATTTTCTACTAAGCAAAATATGATTTCAGCAAGACTATTGAAAGGAATAAATAAGCTTAAACCCAGGAGAAACGATCTCAATTTATTATATTTTTTTCTTATAAAATAAAAAAAAATTAAATAACATTTTATTTCTTAATATGTGCATTTTTAAATTCTGTTCATTATTGTTGAAAGATTTAAGTTTATTGCTTTGATGGTGAAATTGCTTTATTTATAAACAAATTCTAGTAAAAGGAATTATATTTTATGTACTCGGTTCGAAGTGTTCTTTTGGTATAATTTTTAAGTGTTCTTTTGGTACAAGTTTCAAATGAACGACCAATATTTTTAGTTTGAGACTATATTAAAAATAATTTTATGCATACACAGTAATTGGATTTTTTAAATTTTAAAGCCGTTACTTTTCATGCTTACAAACTAATATTTCTTTCCCTCATCTTTTTGTCAGAAGAACAAAGAAACTATATTAATGCATTTATATGACCTTTTATTAAATCCTTAAATGCATTTAGAAAATTATTCCTACACTAAAAATGATTTTTAAAATTAAAACCCTGAGGCGACTCTGGTATATGTAAAAACAACACTATTGTGTCTAGTTATCGACAGGGGAAGGGTTATAAATTATAAACATTCGTATAACTAAGTATAATCATATATATATATATATTTTCTTATAAACTGATGCTTAATTTTAATTTTATCACACTCTGGTTACAAAATAGATGTTTTCCTGTTACGAAAGGAAGATGAAGTTTTTTCATGAATCATTGGATCACGTGATGAAAATGTACTCAATTGAACATCAATTAAAATAATTGTTTGATATTTTATTATTTCTTCATCTTTTAAAAAATAAAACTTTTATAACTCAAAAAGCAACATTGTTTGCGGAAAACAGCAATTTTTGTAAAAGTCGCTCGAATGTTTTCAATTTACTCCTTAAATACACGCTACTAAAAGTTGCAATTTTTTTTCTTAATTTCAAAATGTTTTTCAAATGGAATTGATTTATTTTTCATTACTTTTTACTCTAATAATATTAAATAATGAATTTAATAATTAAATTTAAAACTTGATAATAATCATTTTAAAATAAGATTTCCATTAATTATTAACCCATTAACTTTTCAATTAATAATAATAAATAATTAATTAAATAGAAAAATTTAAAAACAAAACGAAAAAAATTTTCAATATTTTCAAGCCAGTAACATGAAATAACATTACTTAAAAATTAATTATGTAAATAACTTAATCGGGGCACAAATTAAGCAAATCGCAATTATCAAAATAATACTGAGTTTAAATTTTAAGCTAATAAGATAAAAAAAAGCATCCATTTACGCTTTAAATATCATTTTTCCAGTCTTATGTAAGAAATCGATTATTTTCTTATTATATACAAAACATTATTGACCGCAACACAATATTGATATTCCTTTAATAGCCATATTGTCTCATTTCAGTCAAACCCGAATGCTACCTTCCGAAACGACAACAAAAAGTAGCGGCGGACAGAGGCGAGACCTCTCTCCTTCGCTGTCTGGCAATTGGGGCTCCAATTGTGAAATTCATGTGGTCGAACAGCACAGGATCCAATATCACCGAATCCCCATCCAGCATCAAGTACTCGACCAGAACGTCTCAAATCGATACTGTCACTTGGGAGAACGTGCTCTACATCAACAACATCATGGAGGAGGATTTCGGATACTACACTTGCACTGGCTCCAACGAAATGGGAACCGACTCCATACAAGTCCTGCTCAAAAGACGAGGTAAGACAAACGGTGTTGCGCAGGGAAACTGTGAATAGAGGGTACGAATACTGCGTTTCGTATAATGGAGTATTAATTTTAAAGAAAGAATGAGAATGCTGGTCTAATTCATTCATTTGGAAATTGCAAGGTATAAACCTTAAACTTTACAATGATACATAAATATGAATCTTATCTAAATTGATGCGTTTTCAAAGCTAATTTTAAATAATTTAATAATTGATTTGTATAAAAATTGCTTATGTTATTCAAGATTTGAATTTAGATAGTTTTATAGATAGAAAATTTAAATAAATAATGAAGATTTTAATTGATTTGTTTCTATTAAGACTAGAGAATGAGTATTCTCTAAGACTCCCTTGCTCATCTGACCATCGCTGAAAGATACCAAACCCATCCCTAAATCCCCCTTTTCATATTATTAAAAATAAAATGCAATATTGCACGACATTGTCTCAACCAATGAAGTACGTTTTTTGTTAAAACAACAGGAAATTAACCTGAAACAATAAAGAGAAATAAATCCAAAGAACATCAGAATTTGCGCCTCCCAAAGAAAAGTATCGTAAGCAAATTTGTGACATTTTTGCATGTAAGTACCACTTCAGGCTTCTTCATCAAATAATTAACTCAAAAATTCATTATTTGTTATGTTGTAACAGTATTTTTCTACGAATGAGATTTATAGTTTACCTTCCAATGAGGAACCTTACCTTTCCAAAAATCTCTTTCAATACCGAATTTGAAACAGATTTGTTCTTTGAATTCAAATTAGACAATTTATTTAAAGATTCATATTTTATTTAGAACACAATCACCAAAGATATTAAAACGGAAATTTCCCATTTTTATCACTGAAACTTTGCTCATAATAATTAATACCTTCCTCGGCCGACTATCTTCTTATCTCCTTACATGCATGTAATAAAAATTCGATTTATATGATTAATTGGGGGGATTGGTTGTCTGAAATAAGAACTGCCTAAAATTGAGAACTGCGAAAAATATTTAATAACTATGAAAAATATTTAAAATAGGATATTAGTTTTTAAATTGTATTGTTCAATGTAAATGTAATTTCCTTCGATACCATGCCATATTAGTAAGTTAAAACTTCTTACAAATGCAAATTAGAAAGGTAAAAAATCTGGGGAAATTTTTGACTCAAGAGTTTCTGTCTCTCAACTGTGTTTGAGCAGTCAAATTTCCTTCGGTTAAGTCGGTTAATTTGATGTCGGTTAAATAAAGAGTTTACTATATTTATGAGCTTAATTATTGCTGCATACCTTACTGTTAATTTTTAAAAAGAGAAATTCAATTCCACATGCATTTTCAACTTTAAAAAACATGCAGCTGTGAAAGTGAGGAACAAAAAGACAACGCTGTGTTGAAATATGAGCCATGCCGAGAAGATAAAACCAATGAAAAAAATGCTTATTCTAGGTTCCCTTTTTCCTGTTTGTTTATCCTATTCTATATTAAGTATAGACCATCTCAGAAAATGGAAATGATATTGAGTTTCCTTTAAAACCGAGCAAACAATAATCAAAATTGAAAAGCTTTTTTTCTTTTTTGCGTGTGAAATGAACGTTGAACGTGTTCGACTGTTCGAATCGTACTTAACTGTCAAAGAATTTGCGTGAGAGGTTCGCCTGAAATGTTTTCCACACTTCATAAAAGTTTTGCATCCCATGATCAATCAACGAAAAACAGGGGCTGTCAACAAAACGCAAACGAGTCATTGGATGCTTCATTGGTGATGGATTGCTATAGTACAGTGATTTTAAGAAGTAGGGCATGACACTTAGGAGATCGTCAATTCACAGGATGGCTGCAACGATATTAAAAAAGAAGAAAAAAGAACATTGAAAAAAAAGTTGAAAAAGAATCAATATCATTAAAACCAAAATAAGAGACAGTAGGGTAAACAAGATAGTTTTTGACACCTCGAAGAGTTATTGACTCCCTAATTTTTAATCAAAAAAGTTTACATATCAATGTTTAGTTTTACCTAACCTAACTTCAGGCAGACAGTTGAAAGAAAACTAAATAAGAATGAAGGGATGTCATTCACTGTGGTCATCCATAGGGTGTCAATAATAGATTTTGCACTATTTATTCTCGATATATTGCAAAATGCCCTCTAGGTATAAATTTTTATGAAAATCTTTATGCAGCTTAACTCTTTAATCCCGAGGCGACATTTTTTATTCTAGCCCCTTTAAAACGGGAGTGTTTGGCAGGAAGCGACATGAATTGGACTCGCCCAATCTGGGTGGTTATTTACTCCACACCCCACCCCTTTCTATAACCTTCCCATAAGGCGCACGGAAATGGGCTGTGGTTGGCAAGGATAATTGGATCCCCTACCGCGCTTATATCCTAAGCGATCTCAGAACCTCACCTCCCCTCAGAAGAAGCCAACCGCCTCAAACCGGCCTTCGTAGCTGTTTAGGGAAATTTTTAGACCGCCCGGGACCGGCTCGCTCGGTGTGAGAGTGTTAAAGTACAGCAATTCAGGAAAAGTTAAAATGAATCACTGTTTGATTGAACTATTTTTGCTATTTTTCCATGAAATACTTGTATAAATACTTCATTAAGGGTGCCAATAACTATCTTGTTTACCCTATGTTGTGTTAATATAAAATTAAAAATGCATCAAAAGTAAGCCTTGCAAAGTTTTTATAACTAAAATAATCACAGCACTGTATATAAAAGAAGTCAGTAAACATAAGAACATTCAATCTCGTTCGGACTTTTCGTCGCACGACAAAAAATAGAATTAGAACGGTTACAATTACACAATCAGGAACTAAATACCATTTCGGATTCACTACTTTAAATTGAATATAAAAGTATTTTATTATGGGAAATTGAACCAACTGTCAAGTTAAGTAACAGATTTCTTGTAATCCAATACTTAATTTTTGAACAATGGAGAATCCGTAATGTTTTGCGAAAAAAATTGCGACTCGACATGACGGCGGTGACTTACTGATAAGGTCTCGGCTTTGGATCCGGAGGCTTCACGGGTCGAAACTCGATTCCAGCGAAGATCGGACTTGTATGTGAGCCTAAACAAGGCTAAATCAAACGCCGTGCGTCAAATACAACGGTGTCATATGGAAGCCTGCTTATTTGTCGTCCTAGTCTTCTAACCACTGTTCAAATTTGCGACGTCAGTCCCAAATTAGACTTCGTGTTGTTTTATACCGCAGTAGCACGACAATATTGTAAAATATTTTGGGCAATATTGAAGAATATTGTGAAAACCGATGAATACCGAATGCTGTATCTAAATTTTTAAAAGTTTTGTAAACGTAAAATTTTCGCACAAATATATTAGTTTTAGCTTAATAATTCTTGTTATTTAAGATTTCATTCCAAAAAATTCAATGGAATAGTTTTCATAAAAAAGCCGAATACTGCAAAACAATGTGTAAACAATATTGGAAATCTTATATCCTCACAGCGTTTATCAATGACAGTATTGAAGGTTTGGTAAGCAAATTGTCCTGGGTTCGAATCCATGGCTCGTAAGCGTAACAAATATCGATTACAGAGTAATCAAATGATGCGGTATGGAAGCAAAAATATTAATCTCTAATAAGTAATTAAATTTAATATTAGGAATATTTATAATTTTGGGGAAATAAATAGTACATCATTGAAACCAGGTTAAACTATATTACATAATATTGAACAATATTGAAACCCAATATTGAGCAATATAGCAAAAGTCTTGCATTTTACACTGTTTCAATATTGTAAAACAATATTATACAATATTGACTTTTCGAATTTTACAATATTGAGCAACTTGGATTGTGCTACTTGGAAAACGGGACGTTAATATAACTAAGCAATAAACTGCATCGCACTATGTGCATATTAGCATGGTTTCCAATTGCATAACTGCCTTCAAATTACTGTAAAAATGATAATCTTTGATTTTAGACGTATGCATTAGTCAAACTGACAATTTAGTATTTATGTAAATTTTGAATATATAAATCATTTTCACACCACATGGAAATTCTCAATTCATCAACATCACATATATGACGAATTACTATGCAACGAAGAGTGAATTATGTTTATAATACAGATTATTAGATTATCTTTCCCTGTCATTTTATTTTCTCAGATTTGCAATCATTCTTTTCCTCATGATTTGAAACGCTAACCACCAAGATTCGGCATGCTTATGAGAATTGATTTTTTTCTCTGCAGTGAAACAGAATTTAATCCTATCACAATGCACTTGAAATAAAATATGTACATTCTAAAGGCGTGAATACAAATACCTATTTATAATCCGCTTACGCGATGCTTTTATTTATTAATTTTTTTTTGAAAAAATATGCCTGGCTTGTAATTAGAAGTGGATTTATTCTCTTGTTAATCTCAAAATAATAATATTTCTCACTTGGAATTTCATCCTATTATTCACACACTAACACTTGTGACAAGAAACAGTTTTTATTCTTTCCGTCTCTCATCTCACTTATACACGGATAGCACAAAGGAACAAAAGACGTTAATTATTTAAAAATCCAAAATTAACCGGAAGGAAAGCGGAACTCAACACAAATTATTGAAAAGGAGTTCAAACAAAGGTGATTTGGAAAATTCGTTGCTAAATATTGAAAGCTTGATAACAGTTACTTTATGGGATTAAAATAAATGATTTCTTTCTTGATAAGATATTTTACGAATGGTTTGTTTCAGTTCCTAGTAACATTCTATCTATGACTGATTTTAGTTATTTAAACGAAAATAAAGAGTGTCAAAAAATATTGATATCTATTAAACCTTTTCATGATTTTACAACAAAATAATTTCATATTGCTAATAGTATGGAAATTATCTGTTAATAATGTACTACTTATGATAAGAATCTGAGACATTTTTAAAAACAAAGAATATATCTCTTCTACCAGTACAAACATTATCAGTTACAATTGTGGGAAATTTTCTCCGCTTCTTGACAAGGAATGCATCTTTCGTAAAACAACAAAAATGTGTTCTAATTAAGAGGCTTTCAAGAAATCTGATAGAGTCAAAAATAAATATTAGCTGAACATATTTAGTCACCATCCAATGCTAATTCGGGTTTTAAACATTTTTATTTAATTTGACTTGTTTCATGTTAAGACGGAATTCTATAGCAATCTGATCTAGAGATTTGAAAAGTTGAACACCTCTGTATTCTCCATAATAGTAAACTATTTAATAATTCAGATCTTTAGTATCAATAAATCGATTAATATAATTAATTTTCATCTCATGCCAATGGCTCCATCTAATATTTAACTTGAGAAAGATTGATTTCAAGCTTTCATAATATTTATAATAATGAATTATAAATTAAAGATTAAAAATAAGAAAATAAAAAAATAAAGTTAAATAAATATAAATCAGGAAAAAAGCATTTTCAAAAACCGAATTAATAAATGTATTCTATAATGGAATTGTTTTCGATATTAAATTATTTATGAAATCGCTGCGAAAGTTGTATTCCAATCATTTGTTAAAATTAGAGATTACTGAATATATAACGAATTTCCTAGAGATTTCGGCTTAGCAATTTCCACTCCCTGTTTTTAAAATAGCATTAGTGTGCTCATTTCCTCACATTCACAAAACACACTCCGCAATAAATACATAAATTTAAATAATTTATTTCACTTTTCTATATTTTCGAAAAAAGGTAAATTTGCTCAGAAGAAATATCTGAAGAGAAATTATATGAACAAAAACCATCAGAAATAATTCTGTATCGATCATAATTTGGTTATTTTTAATTCTTTCATATTCAGATCAAATTAATTTTTCCTTCCTTTTCAATGAAACTTTGTAATCTTTCAAAACAAAGCAATGTAAGCTTTATTCAACGTAGAGATAGCCTCTATATAAATCTTCAGTTTCTATAAGAATTCGAGTCTCAATAAAGCATTCAGTAACATGCTGGCCTCAAACACTTGAATGCTTACATTTTCGCCAATATAAATGACACTTTATAACTTTGCATTCAAAATATTATCATTAATAAAATTGATTTCGAAGTTATAAACGCTTAATTCAGTAAAATAATATTTTTTATTTATTACTAGCCGCCTTTGGCGGGCAGTTTGATCGCCTGAACAGAATCTGTTATAAATAATTTTATATTCATGGTACCCTTAAGAAGTAATTTTAATCTTCAAATTGCTATAGACATTTAACCCGTGTTCATGTCGTAGCCTTGCACTCTTTTTCTGTCACTTGTCTACATTAACATAAATTACGCAGTTGATTTCAACATTACATTGCCACGCCACATTTTACGTTCAGAAGCATGCTAGTTGGCTAAAAACACGCCGATAAGAAGAATTAAAACATAGAAACTATAATCTTTCAGTTTACTGGATTATTTCATTATATATTAACTGCCTTGAGAACTTTTCTTACAGATTTCACAGAAAAATTGATCAAATAAAAGAAGAAAGTAAAATACAGTAAGATATTTTCTTAGCTTTCAAAAATGGTAACGAAGCACGCAATTAAATATTTACTTAAACAATGAAAACGGTTTGAAATGCGTTGCAAAAATGAAAAGTATTGTTGTAAATTATGCAAAAAATATATTTAAAAGTTATTAAAATTAGACAAAACATTGTATGGCAACTTAATGGATATAATTGATAAGGTAATTTTCTGCACTTTCAGATGGACTAAAAATGGTTTTGTTGCTGTAATATTTGCGGGAGTTATTAAGGAAAAACGCCAAAATTTCGCTTAATTTTAATTCATTAGATATTTTGAAAAACGACTCCGAGGTGCACTTTCCCACACTCCAAAGAATGTTCGTGCCAAATATCGTAGCTTTAGGTTTAGCGGTCTGCCCTGTAGAGGACCAACACACAGATACACACACAATTTCCTTTATTATTAGTAGAGATAATTTATTGACCATGGTTATAATGCTTTATTTTTATATTTTCAATTTTTACTTTTCCAATGATTTTAAATATTGATAAATTGAGAAATGTTATCTTCAACTTACATTTTCATAAAATTTATTGGTATATATAACTGATATATATAAGTTACAGAGGTAGTTCGTTTAGTTTGAATGTTTGAAATGGAATATTCTTATTCCTGCTAACTCAACAATTGCTAAATCATGAATTGAGTCATAGATCGAATTTTGCACGTTCGATGATAAGAACATTGAACAATCTTTGATCCAAAGCTATTATTAATATGTGTATTGATGTAGAAGAAGATTGAGAGAACCTCCTACCTATGTTAATTTTACAAAACGCATTATTATAATTAAACTGTTAGAAGAGATTTTAAATTAAATTAATTGTTAAAGTTAAAATGTTAAAAGAGAGTTTGAAACAATGACAATCAAATAGAACATTCAACGCACGACAATATAAATAAAAAATATTGTTTATATTATGTAACATATCTTTCACAAACTTAGGAAACTGCCTTTGTAGGAAATATATTCAAAAACAAGACCTTACTCTTTGACAATGAAGAGAGAGAACTCTTAATTTATAAGCATCGTTGCCACAAACCGCCCGAAACGTCATTACGGGGTTAAACTCACTATTTATTAAATAAGTAATTAAAATAAAGAAAATCCCTTTGACTAGCATTCTGTAACCTAAATATAAATGTTAATCTAAAGATATATATCGCAAGAAATGACCAAAGATGAAATTCGTATTAAATATTACAGAATAATAAAAGCAGCAGTAGTTATATAAAACAAAGGTAATGCTTAATAAAATAAACATATGTGAAAAAGAAAGATAAATAAAAAATAACTTCCCAAGGGAAGATTTCTTGTTGATATAGGCAATTGCGTAAATATATTGCATTTTATATTCCCCAGTTATTGAATCATTTAAAGCTTCAAATATTTTCTACCCTGTACTTGAGAAGCGGGAAAATATGTTTACCTTCTTCTTGAAATACATCTTGAGACCCTGTACCACTTCTGCAATCACTTCCTCTCGGCTCTCAGAAAAAAGGAACAAAAAAAGTCTAGCGACAAAAAGAAGAAGAAAGGAGAAAAAAGAAGGTGTGAAAGCATTGTTGTCCGAAGAATATTCTTTTATTTTTATTTTCAACGCCAGGAGAAAGTGCAAAAACTTAAATTACCTGAGATACCAACGGCAAAAAAAGGCAAAGTGAACACGGTTTCTTTGCCCTCTTCTTTCCTCCTTCCCCCCTCGAAAACATTGTTTTATTTAGGTTATTTGTTTAATCTTTTCAGTATTTCGCCATTTTGTTCCTCGTCGCCAGTACGAGGTGGCATCGTTTCACTTCGTGAAGAAAGGAGAAAAATGGCGGGAGATGTTGAAATTTTTATTCCCAAGTTGGGGCAAGAAAATAAAATGTTAACCAGATGTCAGACAGTGTATTAAATAACTTCTGCGTGACATTTGAAGAAGACTTTTACGGGGAGGCGGAAATTGAACTTCAGATGAATTTGCTACATGAATTATTTTTATTGCCATAACCTATTTTTTCTGAGCTGAAAGGCGATGCATCTTATTAATACTAGCTGCTAACCTGTCGAAATTGATCAAAACAATAAAAAACATCTTTTGATTCATATAACTTTAAAGGTTTAAAAAATTGTAATCTAGTGTGACTGTGAACTTTTTTTTGCTCCATGAAAAATTGAAATGCCAAATGCAGTTTTTAATAGATATTCCGAAGGAACTGTGTTTAGTGGATCATAACATATCTTTTAAATTACAAAAGTGGCAACTATTATTACGGAAATTTATTATTCGTAAGATTCGTAATAGAGTATTAGTTTTGGGTAGACTTTATTACGGTTTTACAAAAATCCTAAATTCATGCTGTTTCCAGAGGAATTTTTCAAAATCTCTAAACATGTTAGAAGTCAAATTTCTGAACTAATTTAAAGAAAAATTGAACCAAAATTAATTGCATGAATTAGATGCAAGGACTTAATGGAGTTTAAAATAACCAGCAATAAATAGGATTTTCGAACAATTATTATAAAAATGTCTCCACATTTTAATGTCATTTTTTGAAATGAAAGCTATAATTTAAATGCTATTCATTCAATATAAATTATTCTACTACATTCTCAAGATAATTTCTCATAAAGTTTCAAACCAATTCATTATTAAAGTCTTGAACTATCATGTTTGAAATAAGAGAATAAGATCTAGCTTTGAGAAATATGCATTTTTAGTTTAAATTACAATAACGAGAAATTTTGCAAATAGTTTGCTGGAAATTTTAAAATTCAATAATAGAATAGTCTATAAGTTAATTTTGTTCTGCTTTATCAATTTTTTCATTCATTCGATTTTTATTTTCTGGCCGAAGGTAGTAATTTTCGTTTAGATTTGCAGATTCGTCCTTTATCAAGATCAGCAAAGGTTTTCAATGCATTAAGATGTATACCAATAATTTCTAAAATACCTAATAGTTCTTTAAAGCCCATATCAAATTGCATTACAGCTATGAGTGCTTCAAATATTATGGTTTAGTAAATCAAGCAGATTTCTTTTGAGTTGAATTTCCAAAGAATGTAGCTAAAGCGTTCGTTAGCGCTATAAATATTTTCTTCGTTATTTGAAACATCTATTGGTGATTAATCATATTTCAATTTTGATGAATCGTGGTAATAACTACTATGTCAGAGTTATGTAACTTGCAGCTGTTTGAAACACGATTCAAATGTCTATTTTCCTCGAACTTATGCTTGCGATTAGACAACTGTAATTAATGCTAAATAAATAGATAGTGCTCGCTCATTTGAATAATAGTTATCTTAAAAGTAAATTGGAAACTCGGTGAGTTGAATAATATTACCAAGTTATGTAACGTAAGTAACTGTCGCCATATAATTAAATTCCATATTCAAACTTAAAATACTTACTAAAAGTATATGCACTTAAAAAATGCAGTTTGAATTTTTTTCAAATAATTCTGTCCATTTAAGTACCAATTTCTGGTTATTTATATGTCCAATTCCGGTTTTTTAGTTCCGATAAAACATTAAATATTTCTGCTTTCTAATTCATGTTGAGACAAAGAAAATTGTTTCATGAACGTAAGTAAAAGTACTATCCAAAACAGCAATAATAGCCGTTAACTGTGTTACCCCTGTCCTGTATAAGCATCCAGGGACAATTGAATGATTGCCTCTGCAATAGCTCGAGTACCGAGGCTGGAGTCTTAGTAGCCATCACCGACCACGGCCCGACCCCTCCCGTAGGAGATACGTACTATCACTGTAGGGGGTAACACAACCCCACCATTATTGTACCTCAGAAGAAGCGAGACCCCGCTTACTTATCCGGCGGCTTCTCATCCTCGTACACGTAGTGCCCCCCGGGGAGATAGATGATGATGTTATTTTCCCATAATCTGCTTAAGAGCAATAATAAAAAATAGTAATGTTTTTCAGAAAATTATCTTTGACAAATGTTCTCATACCTTAAATTCCTTAGAAGGTTTGGAAGAAATGTCTTTCAAGAAAAAGCAGCTGTTTTCATTACATTCTGAAATGCATACCATGTAGATTTGACGCTCTTCTCGTATTTTTTCTCTCTTTAGAATAGTCTGAACAGTCTTTGAAATAGTCTTTACTTCTAACCACTCTTTCATTCTATAGCCAATTCTCAAAAGTTTTTCCTATTTGTCATGTTATCTGACTATTATACTTTAAATCATACTTAATAAAAATCTCAAAAATGGGCAAAATTTTAAGATAAAAAAGAAATTAATCTTTTCGATTTTTAAAACTGCTCAAATTTATGGTTTTTAGATAATAATCTGAATCATAGAAAATAACTCGCAAAAGTGGATTATTTTTAAATAATTAACCTTTAGGAAAAGATATTTAAGGATAAAATTGGTCTGAATGTCCATCTCGCTCAATAAATTCTGAAAAAAGATTCAACTGTACAAAATTCGACAAACTATTTGAGAGACGTTCATCTATTTGATCCGGTATTTAAACATTGGACAGTAATAAATATAAACCCCATATCCTAATTACTATCATACAAAATCTCTCTAACCATTATGGTACGGCCTGAATAATTTGAGCCACAAGAATAATATAACTTATGGAATATAAATAACTTGATCACCATTCCATCGTTATATTTTATCGCCGAACACCTCCAATCTTGATTTGGATGAGAAATGACTGATATTATAACAATTACCCTCGATATTTCGGAGCGATAGACGGAATTGATTGCCAAGTACTCCATTTAATGACATTCTCTCTCTCTCTCTCATTCTCTCTCCGTAGAAGTACTTGTTCTCAGGAAAAGAAGAATAGGAAAAATGTTTTACACGTGCCAGTTCATCAGATGCATTAAGTGATTAGGCGGTTTCTTTAACACAGCCTCGACTGGGTCCGGTATCAGATTCTTTTACGAACTTTTCTGCCGGATTGTTCCGGGAGTGAAAGTAGAGAGAGGCATTAATCATAGTATGTGTCCGGAACCTCGCAAAAATTCACTTTTAGAAAGGATTGCCTTCGTTAAAATGCGTAGTGGGGACATTTCTTTCATCTTTTTTTTATGTATTTTTTTGGAAATGAGGTAGAATATCCATTAAGATATTTCAATACAATATTCAATTAAATGGGGAAACTTTGTTGTTTGATCAAAAGTATGATTTTTCTTTCATTAATGCATCTTCTAATTTCATCGATATGATTTTATTGTATTTTTACAAAGGATTCGACTTCTAAAACAATAGGTTTAAAAGGAATTCAAGTTCAGAAAGAATTGCATTCGTTTAAATGCGTAGTGGAGATGCTTCTTTCACTTTTTTATATCTAATTTTTGGAAATGAGGTAGATTATTCATTAAGATATTTCAGTATAATAATCAATCAAATGGAAAAACTTTATTGTTTGATTAAAACACTTGCTTGATTTTTTTCTTTTATGAATGCATATTCTGATTTGATTGGTATGATTTTAGTGTATTTTTACGAAGGAATCGAATTCTGAAACAATAGGTTTAAAAGAAATTCACTTTTAGAAAGAATTGCCTTTGTTTAAATGTGTAGTGGGAACATATCTTTAACTTTTTCAATACAATAATTGGAAATGAGTAAAATATCCATTAAGATGTGAATTCAGAAGTTTTCAGTATGATATTCAATTATAAGGAAAAACTTTAATGTTTGATTAAAACTGTGATTTTACTTTTATTAATATTTCTTTTATATGATTTTATTATACAGCGTGATCATAAATTAATGGACTCATTTAAAAAATTAATTAAAAAATCCATAATGAAGCAACTTTTTTAAATGAGAGAGTAGCTCAAAAAGTTTATTTTTCAGATGAGTAACGAGCCGCTACGGCGCTTTTAATCTTCGCAATCCAACGCAAGTGTCATAATGGCCACCGTGCAGCAGAAGGCAAGCATCTGATTCCACGAAAGCAAATCAATTGTAACAGTTCAAAAAATTATTATTTTAGAGAATGGAAATTGTCGGTCTCCAAGTAAGAACTTCATTAATTGTTGGAATGACAAA
The DNA here is from genome assembly GCA_013235015.1 of Araneus ventricosus. Lineage (NCBI taxonomy): Eukaryota > Metazoa > Arthropoda > Arachnida > Araneae > Araneidae > Araneus > Araneus ventricosus. The sequence goes on along the minus strand of BGPR01000047.1, from coordinate 1,107,651 downwards.
TTAAACGGAACAGGAAATGTGCATCAATTAAGGAGTAAAAGTCTCCTTCACTTTTTCATCATCATTATAATCATTTAAAAAATTTTTTTATAAAAATATATTCAGAACTGTCCTATCTTCAATTATACAAAAAGATTAAAAAATCAAATAATTAGGTTAGTAAGTCAATAAAATTAGAATCTTCTGAAAGTAACGAATTAAAACAGATCAGTTAAAAGATTCAGAATTAGATAAAGAAGCCAAAATTCAAATCCATCATCCAAAACTTTATTAATTACAGTTTTAGCTAGACATATTTCAGAAATATGATTTTTGACAGAAATAAAGAAATCAAAAGAGGTCAGACTAGCTTAAAATTTTATGTAATTTATTTCATAATATACCAATAGAGAAAAAAGGCAATCTATAAATGAAATAAAATCATTACGAGACACTTATGCATTCTAATATTGCTGCCTCGTTCATATTACAGTAACGAATGAATGTGAAGTTTTCAGTCATAATTATATTTTTATATGAAATGATTAAAGCATTTCTTTACAACACGAAAAATTAAAACTGTAACATTTTGAAAGATGACATTGTTAATTAAAATTAAATATCTTCATTTTTAATTTTTTCGACAGTAAGTAACCTGAGACAATAATACTTGAATTTAGTAAAATTTTTAATAAAAATATTTACTCGTAATGAGTATTTTTATTAAAAGTAAAGATTACTAATTAAATCGAAAAGCATTTATATATCACTGATTAAAAAGCTTGAATGAAAGTTTTTTTTCTTAAAAAAAGGGCAATTAATAATAAAAATTAAAGCGCGCTGCATAAGTTGACACTCTCAACTGAAATTCATTTAAAATATAAAAGAAAAATATTGAAGATCGTTTGATTATTTTTTACCCTCTAATATTACTGCCAATGAGAATATCTCGTTTCAGCATTTAATTTCGTAATTACTATTCCTTTGCCATACTTTTCATTATAATTTAGAAAAGAAATAGCAATGATGATGATGATAAAGATTTCCTCCTTTAAGCTTCAACATTATTATTTTTTTCCTTAATACCATCAACTCGAAACTTGGATCATCTGAGCCTAGCATCAGACAGTTCTTTTACGCTCCAAAATTATCTCTCTTTTTCAGCAAGGATAATTCAGAATTGGGGAAAAAAAGAGATTGGAGGAGTAAAGAATATTAAAAGAGGAGAAATTAAGAATTATCGCTTATGAAAACCTTTTTACACGACGGGTAACGCTCTTCCAATTACCAGTAATTGAAAAGTACAATATACATCATTGGAAAGGGTAATTTCAGACTTTAACGCTTCGTTCTCATTTGATTCCTTTCTGAGATGATTTTGCATTTTTTATTCCTTAAATTATGTATCGATCCAGTTTCATGGAAAAAACTTCTTTCAGTAGAAAATAAATTTAACGTATGATGTGTTATATTGTTTTAACTTTTTATTAAAATTTAAATGTATTGATACTGAAAACGATGTAGCTGAAACAGCGAATAGCATGAAGACAACGAACAGATGTCGTAAAGAAAAATAAATGGGACCCAAAAAGCACAGCTACGTAATAATTTTAATGTGCTATTTAATGAAGCGTGATGTCTGAATTAAATATATATAACATAACTTTATTTCATTTAAATACTGGTGAAAGTAAAATAAGTATTCAAATGTTACACGTTACAGAACGCGAAGAAATGACGACACAGTATTACATTGTCACTTGTCAATATTATGCAGGCTTTTTAAAAATTGTCTTTGGGTGAGAAGTATGCGAGCAACAAATAAAAAATACAACATCTTCATCTAGTCACACATTAAAGTGCCTGTCAAGAGAACGCTTGAGGTAAAGTGGTGACCGGCTTTTATTTATAATTGGCTTACTTTACCATTTTATAGTAAAAAGTGTAAGAGCTGCAGAGTTATTATAAAATACAATATGAAGAAAGCCACTCCATCAGTTGTTACAATTAGAAATCCTTCTTATCCAAATGTGCTCAATTATATATAGATGTAATTCTTAAATAAAATATACAAGATTGAAAAACGTATTATTATTAAATATTAGACAGATGATAACTTACAGAGGTACTGAATCGTGTTTCAATTAATGACGGATATTCAAATTAACAGATGGATGCTGATAACATGCTAATCGTTTTCTTACCTGATAAAAATGTCCACCAAAATTTATGTTTGAATAGGATAACCGGGACTTAAATGTAAAAATTTCGCCTTTTCCTTCTTATTTCAGTTTTAAATTGTTAAAAGTCAGAAATTTATTCTAGACACTTCCGAACCTTCTCACCCAAAAGTTAATTCATGTTTGTTTTATTACTGCTTATTTTCACAAGTAGGTACAGGTAAATCAAATATACGAGACCACCCCAACAAAAGCATGCACTAAATGAGATTTAGAGAAAGGTCAACACGAAACAACCCTCAGACATTCCAGAATCTTCTCTGAAGTGATCAAACTGTCCTTTGAAACAAAGAGGAAGATTCTTGTGATCATAACTTAAGGCACTGCTTCTTAAATGTCTCAAAAAGCGAGAGAGAAAGCTGTCTAAATAGATATCTCGTTTCTGAAAACAAGAGCAACGATTGCCTTTATACCAAAAGCGATCAAAGGAAATTATCCATGTATGCTTGTCAAAATTTTTAGTGCAGAGCTCAAGAAACGACAACAACTAAGTAGTGGCGAAAGAACTTCAGTATCCTCTTCTATCAAATTGTCGGCCACATCAGTCCTCTTAGGTCAACGTCAGACGGGATCCACTGTAAATTCGCCATAAAGATTGTTAATTTACTTTTAACTGACATGCCCAAATATAATAAATCTAAGGTTTTAAAGATGCTGTTAGAAAAACAGAATTTCCCTTAGTTACACTTGCTAAATTCCAGAAGCGTTTTCCTTTAAATTTTCGGAGGACTGTTCCTAATACCGTATAAAGAAATAATTTATTTTAACCAAATATCTTTCTCTCAGAAGTTCTTTTGAATTTCATTTAAAGGTAAACCTGATCCACCCGAAAACTTCCAAGCTCAGAATGTGACTTCTGATAGAGTGTTGCTGAGCTGGGATCCAGGATTTGATGGAGGCTCCCCTCAGTTTTTCCGCATTCGCTACATGGTGAAAGGTTCGAATGAAATCAACACAGTCGATGTCTTGCCAACGAATGCATCTGTGTTTATGATAACAGGCTTGGAGCCAGGGACAGAATATTCTTTTGCACTGATGGCTTGGAACGTATACGGAGAAAGCGGATATACGGAGAATGAAGTTGTAGCTCAAACAACTGGTAAGTTTTGCATTGAGATATAGATTGATATTCAATTCATGTGCATTACTTTTATATTTGTGTAATAATAATTTTCTGTTGAAAATTGAATTTCATCCTCCTTCCTTTTCCTTTCCTCCTCCTTCCAACCTCCTTCATTTTTTCAACTATCAACATTGTTTGCTATTTGAAAAAAGTACCTTTCATCAAATATAAAATAATTTTGAAGGTAAAAATAATATGAAAATTTGTTGAAAAATGTGTTTCGTAATTAAAAGAAAAATCGTCAGTAACAATTAAAGTTGACGGAACGCTGAAATTATCTCAGACCTCATTATCTACGAATGAAGTATTAAAAATTGGAGTCTCTACTATATGAATAAGAATCTATACCTACTGACGCTGATTTCTCTCGTTTTAATTGCGGCGCGAATCAATGTTTATAATACATTCGCAAATTTGCATGAACTTGTTACTGTTTTGTAGCCAAAAATGACTGAAAGTATTTTAGATTCCTTAACCTATTATCGAAGTAGAAGTTTGCTGAATAATCTGTATATATTCTGATACATGGTCACAAAATCGAATGATTTTATTTTTCAGACGTAAGCACGAAAAAACTCCAAAAGCACAAAAGCAACACCTAGAAATGACAGACAAATAGTTCTTAGAAGCTATAGTTTTCTGATTACACTATTAATTATGCACTTCCATCTACATCATTTTACGCTTGCTTAAAAGCCTAAACGGCGAAGTGCAGTATTTTCTATGTTTTTTTAAATAAAAACAATGCCTTGTTGGATCACCCAACGTTTCAGACCAAGGTTATTCCCCGGTTCTCAGGAGAAGGCGGTTGAGCTTCGACTTCGTGTAGACAAGCTATGAGAGAGAAAAGTATAAAACAGGGAACAGGCGCGCTCACTCTCTTTATCAGCTTATACACTTGTCTGCATGAAGTCGAGGGTCATCTTTTGGGAACTGGAGAACACAGACCTCCTCTCCACTGGACCTCTGATCCCAGATTCAATGTTGCATAGACAAGATTACCTTCTGACCTCCTCATTCTCATAATTGACTGGGTATCATCTCCCCCCGAGTTAGCTTTGGCTCGATAGTCTTCTGGACATTATACTATGTGATTGTAAAAGTTTTAGGAATACAGAAAAATTCTAATTAAATTAAACAATTTCTATTTTACGTACAAACTTAAAATAATATTCGATTCAAATTTATAAAATGTTGTTAAACGCTTTAGTATCAGATTAAGAAATAGTTACCGTAACAAAAAGGTATAATAAAGTATACTTTTCTGTGCTGTCAACTTGTCTTGCCACTGATAGCAATAACAACACTGAGAGTCATTACAAGTATAATTAAATATACTCTGTAATTTAATTAATTAAATATTTTTGATTGAACTGAATCTTTTCCTTGAGCACACATATGTACAACATGAGGCTTAAAGAAGTATGTTAAACAACCCAAACACGGAGCTAAACTCTTTCTCTTCAAAAAGTAGAAAAATAATTAAGAATAAATAAAAAATAATTAATAATAAATTCAAATAATTTCAGAAGATGCCAGAATCTCTTAGTTGTGATAGAAATAGTTTTTCCTTGCCATCAGTATATCTCACATTGACTTTCCCATTTCTTAATGGTATTTTTCATAGAACCATTTTATACTGATACACATGCATACTGATTCAGTATCACAGGAATATATTTATTATCTTAGACATCACATTAATTCGTGCTCCAGAATCTAAGAGTGTTAATGAATATACAGGGTGCCCGCTTAAATAAGGGCCAATGCCTCTTAACTTCAGAATGACGGCAGCTATAGTCATGAAAGTAGTGACTAGGTATAATAAAACGACTATGTGTTGCGCGATGACCTAACAGCTCCTAAATACAGAAGGCCTCGGCGCTGATTTGTATAGTCACCAATCATTGGATTTTCTTGTTCTGGGATTGGCTTGCCAGGTTGGATATCGGGTGTATTGCCTGACGACATCCAATATGAGACGTGGCAAGCCAATCCCAGGGCAATTAAATCCATCTATTGGTGAAGTCAAAAATTAGCGTCGATGCCTTCTGTATTTAGAAGATGTTGGATCGTCACCACTTACATCGTCACATCTGGAGTTAGCTCTATCTCGAAAATGGTTCAAAATAGGTAAAAAATCGCAATTTCGAAGTTTTTTAGCGCTATCGATTTAGTACAAAAAGACACCCTTGTGCACATTAATATCAAGGACAGAACACTCGAAATGCACTTTTGTTTGTTCGCATTTTCCGAAATTGTGGCTTCACAAGACATAAAAAATGAAGAAATTGTTATTTTTCGGAAAAAGAAATGCCCCCTTATACGTTTTCCTGTGGGAATAACTCAAGCAGCAGTATGTGCCTTTTCCGCCAACATTGAATGACTTTCGATGACGTATTACAGTTGCTTGTGCAAGCACACCATCTATGTGTTTAAACATATGCAAAGTGAAATTCAAACAAAAGCTCAAATCTCTATTGTAGATGACGGAGAGTACTTTGAACACCAGAAAATAAAGGTTTTTCTTCGACGAAAACGAAATTTTTCCTTTTTAACCCTCTTTGTGACGCCACATTTTTGGAAATTGCGAACGATAAAATGTGCATTTCAAACGTTTTCTTCTTAATATGCATAAGGTGTCTTATTGTTGCAAATCGAAAACTCTCTACAACTTTGTAATTGTCATTTACCCCCTATGTTGTTACGTTTTCGAGATAGAAACGCTAGCGCCGGATTTTGCCATCAGGTGGCGCTGTAAGTATTCACATCGAAAGCACATTGGTGGTTTACTATACCTAGATATTACTTTCATGACTATAGCTGCCGTCGTTCTGGAGTTAAGGGAGGTGACCCTTATTTAAGTGATTACCCTTTATGTTGCGTATGCATCAAAGTATTTCCTTATTAAAAGTAATTATCGGTCACATTTGTTGGAACACACATCGTCTATATTTTAACAGAAAAAAAAATGCATCGAGTCGCCAAATAAATTAGTTTTTCTGTGTATCGTCCTTTTTCTTGTTTGATGCGTAACACGTTGCAACAAATAAAAAAATATATGATTTTGCATTAAAAAATGGAAAGAAAATAAATAGAATCTACAAAAGAATACTCATCGAACATCTACTCTCGAATGGACATCAGAAAAGAAATTTATACGGAATAATACAGGAAGAACCAAAATAATTCATTTTTTTATTAAAGGAACATTTATCTATCATATTAAATGAAAATTTATTTCAAAAGAACATTTGTAGAACAAATATTCTTATTTTAAAAGCAATCCCGTCCGAGAACACTTTCGTCGTAACAGCTTTCGATTTCATGACTTCAAAATAACAAATTAATAAAATTTTCTGTTTAATTTCCATCCTTTGATAGAATATGTTGTGTCAAATAATGGATGACTTTTAAGAATAAAGTATCATTTTTATCCACCATCTTTGTAAAAATTTTCTTTAAACTACGAACTCATTATTCAACCGACCAGCTGTGAATGTAGATGAATTATTTGATGTCAAAAACTTTGAAACTAGTCATGATTTGGTTTTCTTTTGCTTCTCACTGTGATCATATTTAACGGATGTGTTTTTATCATTACTTAAAATTTTCTAAATTAATAATTCTAATATTATCCCCATTTTTTATCTGGAATGCGTCCTACTAAATCTTTGTATAACTTTATATTATGTTATTCAAATTTGATTGATCCATTCAATTCATACATAACGGCACTATTTTACATATGTGGCAATTTTATGCTTCTTAAACGTTATAATTTATTCAAATAATAAAGAAAAAGTGTTAAATTCTATAGTAGTTAAGTAAAAAGTTCTGTTTGGCTACATATTCAGAATTATTGTATTGATTATTTCAGAAAATATGAATATATTTTCATGAACTAAATTATAGGTTTCTTTCAAAATATTAGGCAAGAATTTTCTTTGGAGTGATGTCAATTCTTAAGTTATATAATTATTATATTTTCTGTTTGGTTCAAATGCTGTTATAAATACTATAATACAAAAACAGCTTTACACTAGTATGATAAAACATTTCGGCTAGTAACATAGTCTCTTTAAAACTCATGATTTTGAAAAATTTATACCATCATTGTATTCTTTTATTTTTGAGAACACGTTTCAACTACGCATTGATTTCTAATAAGATAAAAATAATGAGAACAACCGAAAGAATGCTGTTCTTTATATGTATCAGAATTTTTTAAACTTGAAACACGTTGTTTAACAGAAATTTTATGGCTTAATTTTAGCTGCTTGTTTTTTTTTTAATATTTATATTTAGCTTAAAAAGAAACCTATATCTTAACGTCTCAAGTAACCAATCTGCCAAGTGAGATCATGCATACAACGTGATCAAACCATAAACCTGCCGGAGGGCTTGAGTTGAATCCTATTCGGGAAATAATTTTAGATAATCCGCGTTCTATAACAATATATCTGAATTAGCATTTTGATAACCGGGAAATGAAATCTTAATTATTCTTTTAAAGCGGAGATTCTGATGGAAAAACAAGAAGAATCCTTTCTCTCTTTTTCAAGTCATAGAAAATGAATTCTATATATTTTTTTCTATACCCCATGAGGAAACATTTTTATCGTCCCTCATTAGTAATACGCGGAGTGATTCAAGAGAATAAGAAAGTGAAATTATATCGATAGGGTGATTGGAAAAGAGAAATAATAGTTCCAAGAGGGAAGTGAAATCCTGATAGTTTAGTAGCGCATCTTTTTATTTCTAGCATACGAAGTTTATAAATAGAAAGTATTGTAATCTTCAAAATATTCGCCTTCCAGAGTTTAATGAATCTCAAAGTTCCGCACTATCCTTCCAAGGAACACATTAATTCAGAAACATCCATCCAACGGTCGGTCTGTGATCACTATTAACCCAAAGTACAAACTAGACAGATAAGATTTGATATTTGTTCGTCATAACATCATTCTAGATTTCTATGAAATTTTGGACGAAATCCATTCACGGAAATTCTATCTGTTTGTCATTCCCCATGCGCATACTAAAAAGCTCGAAAAAGCCAGATTAATGAAATTTAATGGACAGTTTTATCATCATAATTGTAGATGGGTATCAATCTTTGGATGAGAGCCGTCAAAGGGTTGATTCTTTGTGGGTTTGTATATTCACAAGTATGCGAACGCGATAAAACTGAACAGTTCGTAGAAACTAAACCACATTATACTAGCACCTGTACCACCCATAAGGAAAATGTTAAGTTTCGTAAATGGGTAAACTGGAGGTTATTCTGAAAAATTTCTCTGTGTGAGATAATAGTTGGACAGAAACGTGTAATGAAAGTTTAGTAGAGAATTCAGACACAAAGGAGTAGTTCAATTCAATTTGCTGAAGATAATTGGTACTTCTTCCCGATAATGGGGCCAGTTCTTAACCATTTAGGATAATGGACAGTATTATCAGAAACTCTCAAACAATCTACGCGTAATTGTAATAATAAAAAATTGCGAGAAAATATGATAGAAATATGTGACAATGAAAATGTGGCATAAATGTATTTTTTAATAATGAATGAAAAGACATTAAAAAAATCATTTAAATTTTTTAAAAAATGTTGCATGGAAATGAAATTGGTATCATTGAAAAGCTAATTTTTTAAACTTTAAATGTTGTTTAAATGTTTTTTATGTGATAATATGAGCATAAAATGCGGGAAAACGTTAAAATTTAGAATAATTTTTAATCAATTAAAATTCTAATTAAAAGTTTGAAAAAACCTTTCTTAATGAGTATCTATTACCCAAGAAGCAGCCACCTGCCAATTTTCAATTTTGTACTCCTAGTAGTTTGGGAGATTTCATGATAAGTCAGCGACTGACTTTCTCTTTTATATATATAGACTAGCTGATATACCTGGCGTTGCTCGGGATAAAATATTTTTAAGTCCAAATACTTATAACTCTTTCAACTTAATAAAATAGCTTTTCGCAGCAGCGTCTTTCGTTGATTTTCATTAATCCACTGGCATGCTCTCCGACCCTCTCGACCATCAGTTTAACACCCTTCTTCTTTTTATCTCCTTAGTTTGAACCACTAGCAAGATTCTAGTAGTAATTCGTACTCCATTTTCCCCTCCCCATCATTGCTAAGGCTATAACATAAGCTATTTCATATCTCGGATTTTATTGCCATTCTCCGGACTACAATTTTCTTCTCTTTAGTGTTTGTGGCACTGACCGGAAAAAACTGCATAGCTTTCTCTCTTTTTCTCCTTAGGTCCTCTCCCTCCGGTAGGAAGCGGGCTCAATAATCTTGAAGGATTTTATACACTCATGATCATTTAAAAATTTGTAAAATTAAATAAAACATCGAGGAAAGAAAATAATTAACATCATTGGATTGTGGTGCAAACATATTGAAAGATGCAAATGCTACGAAATGAAAGCGAAAGTAAAAATTGTGCTTTCTGTTAATATTCAAAGAAAACAATGGTCTTTCACAGTGACAAAAATACGGGAATGAAAGGTTTGATAAAACGATAAATTGGTTTGAATTTAATTACAATAATAGAAAGTATTGTTACAAATTTTGTATCGAATAAATCTGAATTTTTTTAAATTAAGGAAAAGAATGCATGACATTTAAATTGAATAAATAAAAAGATAATTTTCTGCTCTTTAAGATGGTATGTAAATTATCTTTGTGCAATATATTTTCTGAAATAATTGGCGAAAAACTTAGATATAACGCCGAAAATTGGCTTAATATTTTCCTTATTTATTTATATATCTTTAAAAGTAATTTTTGGAAAGTTGAAAAAAATACAATTAATCGAGGAACGGACCCCAGAATGGCATGTGCAAATTTCATATCAAACTATTTACCGTTTAGGAGTTCTTACGATAGATAGACCGTTAAAACATCTCCCCCCTCTTCCCTTTGTCATCTTCCTACGATAGGAACCGGACTAAGAAACTTTGAAGGCTTAACACACACTCATTAGGATCATTTAAAAATTTGTGAAAATTAAAAAAACATCGGAGGAATAGTTTACTAACGTCATGAAATTATTCTGTAACTTTATTAAAAGATGTAGATGCAACGATAACCGGAAACCGATGGTAAAAAGTCTCCTTTGTTGTTTATGTCCAAAGGAAACGATATTTTCTTTCATTAACTTTAACACTGGCTGGCACGCGCACCGAACAGTAAATTGGCTTGAATTTAATTCTATAAAAATAAAAATTATTGTTAGAAATTGCGTTAAAGATAACTTTTAAACGTTACTTATAATTACAGAAAAATCTGTACCGCAATAGAATTAGTATAGATACTTTTCTGCTCTTTGAGATGGTCTAAAAATAATTGTCGTGCAATAAATATTTCAGAAGTTATTGGCGAAAGACATTTAAACATTAGGCTTAAGAGCGGCTAATTTTCTTTATTTAATTAAATATCTTAAGAACTAATTAATTCTGAAAGTTGAAAATAACACAGTTGACCTAGAAATGTACCTCAGAATGCCATGTGTAAATTTCATGTCGCTAACGTTCATCGTTTAGGTGGAATTGTTGTAACAGACACACAGACAGATGAATGTATTTTCTGTTTTATATTATAGATTACTACCTCTAGTACAAAAGACCTTAAATTTTTAGATGTACATCCCATCAATACCCTGGAAAGACGAAATAAAATCGAGAGCACCACAGAATGACACCCTCAAGATCAGATGTACGTGAAGGGAAACCCAATTCAGAAACAATTCCTCAAATGAAAACTGCACACTAGACGAAGAGACTGGGGGAAGTATTGCAAACTCTCTGGAGTGCAGTCGGTTCATACCATTGGTCTGGTAGACCCCGATAATGGCATTACGCTTATCTTGTAGAGGGTATCTCCAGGAAATCCCCTTAGTGATAACTTCAAAGACCTTTAGAGTCTCAGAGACAGCGCTATGGTCCCAGTGGGTCGACTGAAGCAGTATTTTATTTTATACTTCGATCGGCCAGGAGATGTTAAGGTGCTTTTTTTCCGCAGGAACTGGGTGAAAAACTATAGGTTTTTTTTTATAACCCGTCAAAGTGGGTCCCATTCATAGTGGATTTAAGATTGAAAGGGTAGATGTGAAGTTCACTTGGCGGTGCAGCAGGAGATTGTACTGGTGTGTCGTTCTAGTCAGATAAGTTTGACACATTCGAAAGCCGGATTGCCATTTTGGAGGGGAGCTGAGATTTATAAGGATTAAATGATGACACATGGGGCCACTACTATTGAAAGCTACAAATAGGAGAAACTATGAAAGAAAATTGATGGGTTTTTTTTGGCACAAAATATCGAGGATTCCTAAATAGTATGTAGTTTTATAATTCAGTTGTATCATGTCCGATCTGAAAGCAGAATATGTGAGTTCAGTTGTTAAGGCTGTCATCTGGACATCAGAAGTATCTCCATTATCTTCTTCACCCACACAAGGTACTTTTCAATAAAAATTATTTGTAAATAATTTAAACATTGATTGCAGAAACCACATGAGTCAATAATATCAAAATGTTGGAAGCTTTCACAAACTGATTAAACTAAATCAGTGATAATTTTTTCCCTGGTAAATTTTATGTACCGATAATGTGACTTTTCTTGACTCTTGCTATTTCTGCACTCATTATGTAATTGTAAAAAACAGAATAAACTTAATTTTGAAAAAAAAATTGTTCTTGTGATTTCTGCAATGAACGATTAGATTTTATTATAAAATTTGTTGTTGACGCAAAAATATTGTGAGATCAAAGTAGTTCACTGTATAAGTCAAAAGAGAAACTGAAGCACCAAATCATTTTCAGAAATTGTACATGTAGGAAGAATCACAAATGTTAAGCATTTAGGAACTCTAGTTTTTAATTTTAGTTTTGAAATATGAAAAAAAGTAATTTTCCAATTTTTTCCTAGGGATTTACAATTCTTTATTTTATATATATTAGTGTATCATGCTTTTATATCGTATTAGAATAGTCCTTTCATTCTCTTGAAAAATATAAAATGGATTTATGCAATTTTTTTCGAATAAATTTTGCTCCAGAACAAAACCCTTTTTAGAATTTCAGTTTCATTTAAAATATACCATAAATATCAGTTCAAACAAATTTTGTACAGCTCTGAATACTTGAGAATAGATGGAAAATAGTGCTCAGTTTCAGATTTATCATAGTTGATTTCAAAATGCTTTTAAAATACGTTCTTATATTTTGGATAAATTCAGATAAATATTAAGAAAAAAATTCACAAAATTTCTTTCTTATTATTTCATGTATGCATGCTGAAAGCAGCACATTCTTTTCAAATGCAATTCTTTGTGAATGAAGGTTTTGAAATATTAAATATAATATTTTCATTGCTCTAATAAATTTCAGAAAAAATTTCAAATACTTAAGAAAAAAATATGGCTACATTGTATTTAAACTATATCATTGCCATATCATAACTTTCACGGTTATAATTTTGAAATTGAGAAGCTAGTGAGGCATTAATCTTATATCATTGAAATTTTCATTACACATGGTCAAAACTCCGTAATATTGTAAAATTAATCCATTAGCTTTCTAAAATATTGCAGTCTGCGCACAGGTAATGAAACGTTGTCTTTTTCTAAAAAGAAAACGCAAGCACAGCTTGAATGTAGAAGATATTACTTATTCAAGAACTTGCCCCTTTTAAGAGCTTTGTAAAAGAAAGTTTCTGGACTTAATGTCATACAAGTTTTAACATACTGCACATGCTTATCTTCCTTTCATGTAATTTTGTAGTCTAGACCTTTATAATTTTTTTTAAAATTCTTCACTTACAAACCTGATTCAAAATGAACCTGATTTTCTTAAAGCGTCATGCATAGTTCTCTTCTCTGAAAATGTCTGCAAATAAATTTCCTTTTTTCTATGAAGTAAATTTGCAACATTCAAGTAAGTTGACATACTTTTATTTTCTCAGAAGCATCAAAAGAAAAATAACTAACATTTTGTCTGAGCAGGATTACTTTCAGTCTGTAAAGTTAATGTCGAAAAGTTCATGACACATAATATTTCTGTTTTGAAAAATCTTCTACAAGGTTAATAGTTCGAAATTAATTTAAAAGTTTTGCCATGAAAGTTGTTAAAACTGTGAAAACATTTATTTGAGCAACATAAAGAATAATAACATTTACTCTTACAAGAGAAAAACAACAAATTTCTATCCTAAATATTAACAAAACTTTTCTGTATAAATTTTAATTTCACATGCATTTCTTCATATTCGCATGTATTTTACATAATATTGTTATAATACATGATTTTATGAAGTTTAATTTAAAGAAATCTACGCGTGATTTGGCAAACATAAATGAAAATATGATTTTATTTTCAACTTTCAAAAATTTAAATTAAAATGAATACTACTGATGATTTCTCATCCGAAAATGTTCCTTTTACGATATACGTAAAGTATTACGATATACAGTGTGACCAGTAATTAACGCGCTGATGCTAAAAATTGATTTCTCGAAAACTACAGATTCAAAAAATTTTATTTAAATTCTAAAACAAAGTACAATACGTGGGAATTAGTGATTACATGTTCGATGTGTCTTCCATCTATAGCTATAATATGGCGCAAACGAAGAGCGAAATTCTGCATCACTCGCTGAAGAGTCGAAGTTTCAGTGCTTTCAATAACTGTCTGAATCGTAGTTTTCAGGTCTTCGATGATCTGGGGGTTTCCAGAGTAAACTTTGTCTTTGATATAACCCCACAAAAAAGAATCGCAGGGGTTCAGGTCAGGAGAATAGGGTGGCCAATCAATGCCCATATTTTTCGATTTTGGGTACTCTAAAGCCACAATCCGCTCATTAAAGTGCTCTTCAAGCAGATCAAATACTTCATTGGTACGATGATGTGTTGCGCCGTCTTGCATGAACCACATGCTTTCGAAATCCGGCTCACTTTGAATTGCTGGAATGAACTGATTTCTCAACGCTTCGAAGTATCGTGCAGAATTGATAGTCTGTTCGAAAAAAATCGCTCCAACAATGCCTCGACTCGAAAGCGCACACCAAGCGGTCACTCGTCGGGGATATAGGGACTTCTCAATTGCGAAGTGGGATTCTCTGCATCCCAAATGCGCCAATTCTGCCTATTCACATACCCATCGAGATGAAAATGGGCCTCATCGCTACATCAGAGCATATTGACATCAAATTGATCATTGTCAATCATCTCGACGATAGTGTTCGCAAATTCCAAACGTTGTTCCACTGATCGCTGACTCAGTTGCTGATGAATTTGACTCTTGTACGGAAACAGCTGCAAATCAGCCATGACAATCTGTCTGACACTTTCCCGTTTGATTCCCACTTGCTGTGCAGCTTTTCTGATCGATGTTCGGGAACTTCTCTCAAAAACTTGGCGTGTTCTCTCAATCTTTTCAGGCGTTTTGATGCACAGCGGTCGTCCCACTTTGCCAAACATGTCGTCGCAAACACTACCTGTTCTCTCGAACTTTTGAATCAAACGATTGATTGTCGACACACTCGGACCTGTTGTCTTAAGCTTAAAATAAGTCTCAAACTTTTTTGAGTCACAATTGGGTTATTGTTGTTCGAATAATACGTTTAAACAATGAAAATGCACTCAGAAACGCTATATCTCGACATTTTCACTGACAAATAAACAACATAAGCCAATTAAATGAGACTGCGCAAAAAAATCCGCCAACGTACTGAATCTAACCGCCAAGTTTGAACTTGATCCGCCAAACAGGTTTCGAGAAATTGACATTTCTTTTCAGCGCGTTAATTACTGGTCACACTGTATGTAAAATATGCGATATATGTAAAGAATGTGATTATTACAATATATGTAAAATATGCGATTATTACGATATATGTAAATATGCGATAGATGTAAAGTATGCGATTATTGCGACATATGGAAACTATGCTGTTATTACGATATATGTAAAGTATGAATTTGCTTTATTTATATGTAAAGTAGTATATATATCAAATCATGTCAAATTCATGGCCTCATAAAAAATATTTTTAGAAGAGTTATATGGATTTAGAACCACGAAATTCGTCAGTTTCCTATTTCATTCTTAAGACTATTCGCATGGAAATATTAATTCTGCACAAAAATTGCAAAAAAATAAACATATCTTTGACGAAATATTTAACATTGCCCCTGTAGATTTATTCTGCAACCCTTTTTTTCACAGTCTGCACAGATGCTATACCATTAAAAGTTTTACCTCTGTTTACAAGCTGATAGATATGATATGTCAGTATATGTTTTACCTTCGCTTGCAATTTATACATATGTTATACTACGATTCAGATATTAGGGATTGATTTTGCACTCCTCTCAGTGTCTATCTCTCGAGTCCCTATTCTTAGCGCATAGCATTTCCTCCTAGTCATATTATATAATGATGTATGATGGATGAGTTAATTGCTAATAAAGATAAAAGATAATCTCACATACGGTCTGAAGGAACCACAGATCTCACAGTCAAAACTTAAAAATGAGAGAGCAAAGCTTTCCTTGTTTTACCTTTAAAAGATCCGCCTAACAAAGGGGTATTGGATTTCGCTTTGTCGTAAAGGTTAAAAACAAAGATTAATTACTTTCCTCATTTGCGATGTTTTATTCAATACTAATACGCATTACTCTGATTTATGAGTTTAATATTCTAACGAAAGTAATAGTGAGCCAACGAGACAGATTTCGATTTTCTACATTTTATTTAAAAGCAATCCAGAGGAGGGTTAAACAAGTGATTTAGAGCTTCCATCTCTATAATTTTTATTCTATAATATTTCAGAATATTTAAACCAAATACAGAAGAAGCAAGTCTTGATTTCGTGATTTTTCAAACATGAGGGCAATTTATCAATTGGGCCATGTTATAAAAGGAAATAATATTAATCAATTGTAATAATACGAATAATAATGAAACCAGATTTTATTAAACATTTGGAGAGGAATGATTTCTTAAATATTTCCAGTATTCAAAAGAAAAATATACACAAAAAATGCATTGGAGAACCTGTTTTTGTTTTGAAAATTAGTGAAGTTTAATTTTCTTAATATATGGTTAAAATTTATTAATAAAATTTGATTACAAAATTACTATTTTTAGGTCTCAACCAACACGGAAATTAGCAGTTCTAATTTCCACTTAGCACTTTATTTGGGTATTGCCAAATTTCATTAAAACATTTCTTTTTTCTAGGTATTTATGCAATCGACTTCGAATAGATTAACTACATATCAAAAGAAGATAAAAATTTACCACTTTCCATTGATGCAATATTTCGTCGATAGATGTCAACATTATTTTCTTATAAAAATTTTAATCACTTCTATTTTGAAAAATAGCACGCAGTTTAAAATTATCGATTTACCAGAATTCTCAAAACTGAAAATTTATGGCATTTTTGAGGCAAATTACTTTTATGAGTGCCTCATAGAAAATAATGTCTTATCGAATTAACTATTTACAAGAAAGGCCACTATAAGCCTTCTAAAAAGAAACAAATAAACTAACCTCAGCAATTACGTAGCCCCAATAAATTGATTAGCGATTCACCACTTCACTATCACACATACATGCACGCACCCACACATACTCTTCGACTACTCACGAAGAGAAATATATATTTATTAATAACACAGATATAATATCCAATATACCTTATATTAAAACTTATTTATGAAATATTATTTTAGTTTCTGCTGGACAAGACCATATCCAAAATATTACATGAGTCAGTTAATAGTTTTTCAGAGTAGGGATAAAAACATTTAATTTAAAAAAAAATAGCCCAGTAAGTGGAAAAGTACATATAGCTTCATCATAGAATTTTCGTAGATGAAAGAGAACTACATCCTTTCAGAAGAGGCGTTTCACGCAAAGCAAATTATTGGAGATACTTTTTACTTCCAATGATGATGGGAGCGTTTTGTATCTATCTTATAAGAATCACTGGAAGGTTTTGAGAATCTTCAGCTCAATATTCTACTTATGCTGAATCCGGATATAAATTTGGCGGAAGGAATTTAAAATGTGAATAATTTTGCGGAGTTGCTGAGCACATCTATCTTGATTACGAAAAAATAAATTTTCTTTTATGTTTGATACCTTTTGAACACGCCAAATTAGTTGTTACTGTTGTTAATAAAGTAATTAATATACGGTAAAGTGCGTAGCATAGGTATATACAGAATGTTTCACTTTATTTTTTATTGCATCGTTTATTTCTTTTATAATTTATAGGCCGAAAAAGAGAGTATGATGATAATGTTACATTAATAATAGAAAATGAAATTCTCATAATTGTCTACTCTTTTTTAAATATTGGATTTGAAGGTAATATTTGGGAACAGAAAATTTTACTACACACTCTTTCAAAAAGTTTGGTATGAATTAACAGTATTTTGAAATCAAAATTAAGAAGTTATTTAAAATAAACTTTCTAAGCAACTTTTTAGAATTTTTAATATTAAGTTTCAATATAGTGCGCTTTATTACTAGATGGAGTTTGAGGAACGAATCAGAATGAGATGACATTACTCTTTTATATCATCAATTTAAAAGATATCAGACAAGAAAGGACAAAAAGTATTTACTAGATGAGAAATAGAATCATGCCCTTTTCAAAGTTTTTTTTAAAAAAATAGTTGCATTTTCATTTTTTCCACACAGAATCTATCTACATTTTGTATCTATTTTTTGTTTAATTAATGCCTTATACTTTTTGATTATCATATGCATTTGAATATCTAAATGAAATTAAAAAGCTACCGAAAATGGAAATTTCTACTTTTCATTTTCCTGAAAAATTATCAAACAAAGCGTTTCATAAGTATTTTGTACGAAAGTTTGTTACATTAACTCTTATTAAAGACAGCAGCAGAAAAAATAATAAAATACTCTCCTTCATCAATAAAGAAGCAACCAACCCTCCAGCAATTTCATAATTTGTTCCAACAGACTAAACGACATTTCTCCATCATAGAGTAAAATTTCTTCCACTGGTTATGAAGTAAAAAAGAAAAAGATATTTTAATAAGCACAGATTGTAAATAATAAAGATCAAACATCTGATTCACTTTACAGGTGAAACAATCTTAATGAAACTCTATTTGAATTTCTCCCGAGCAAGACCATATCCAAAATACTACGCGAGGAAGCTAATAAAGTTCCTAAGGGGAGGGCGAAAATTTACTCTTGAAAATAGTCCGGCAAGCGGAAAAGGACGCGTAGTTTCAGCATGGAACTCTCGTAGTTTAACGAGAGCCACTTCCTCTCACAAGTGGTGTTTCGCCCGAAGCAAATTATTGGAGAAGAATTTTGAGTTCGAGTGAGATGATGGAGACCTTTTGTATCTATCTTAGAAGAGCCCCCGGAAGGTTTTGGGAATCTTTTGCTCGTTACGCTACTTCTGCAGGATCCGGACGTAATTTTGGGAAGAAGAAATTTAAAAAGTGAATGTTTTTGTGGAGTGTTGAAGAAGTCAACACTTTTATGGAATAAGAAAAAAGAAGGTATTTATCTTCAAGACTTAAACTTAATAGGACTTCGTGAAATAATGTAACACTAAGGTTTAATGACGAGAGTATGTTGGGACAAAATATACAGAAAAGATATATGGGAGTAGAATCATAGCAAACAAGTTAAAAGTTCCATTTTATTTGATACATCTTAAAGGCATAAAAGGAACATATTATCTAATTAAGCATTAACAACAGAAATGCAGGATTCACGCTTTTAATTTTTACGATTAATATCAGATGGGAAAGGGGGTTTCTTAGATTATGAAATAATACCACCACGCTTTACGACCTTTATGAAAAATTCTTACTCATTCCTTTATGAAAAAAAGTAAATGCTTATTTTTGCTTCTCGAATAAGCTGCATCATCAATAAGAAACAATATAAAAATAAACAAACAAAATTAAGAAGGAAAATGGAAAGAAATTATGGTAAGAATATCATGGAATATTTCTCATCAAAGAGAGAAATATCCCAAATTAATGGCCTTTTTTGCCCTTGATTCGTTTGCCATTACGCAAAAAAGTACTGCTTTGAATATCTTTGGGATATTTCTCTTTTTTGATGAGCAATATACCATGATATTCCATAATTTCTTTTCGTTTTGCTTGGGTGACTCTCGCTTTCTCTCTAGTAGTGATTATATCCGCTTTCCCATTCCTCAGTTAAAGATAAAAGTACCCCTGATTTGTTCAGTGCAATTAAGGCAGCTCTTTCAGGTCCATTTTGAGGAACTTTTAGACAACAGCCACAAAAAAACCAACCTAAACTTTCCTTAAATTATTTTAATAAAATTATTATAGCAAACTGTAGCCAAACAAGCTTTTTCTCTGAGGATATAA
Organism: Araneus ventricosus; assembly: GCA_013235015.1. NCBI lineage: Eukaryota > Metazoa > Arthropoda > Arachnida > Araneae > Araneidae > Araneus > Araneus ventricosus. The sequence goes on along the minus strand of BGPR01000047.1, from coordinate 1,087,888 downwards.
TACCGTATTTGGTGTTTACTTTAAAACAGCGTAACGAATATCAGTCTTTTGTTAAAATATTAAATTGATAATATTTAAATGTGTGACACTTTTCTCTAAAAAATGAATTGCACAAACAACATTTATTTCGTTACAAAGTAAGTGACTTATTTTACAGCCTAAATATTTAATAGAATTGAGGCTGCGTTATCAGTCCAATAAGGCGATCCCTACTAGCACACGATATTTTACGATATCTCCACGATGTTGTTACGATAAATAGACCGCATAACATCGTAAAGATATAGTATGAATATTGTAGAGAATCTTGTGCTAATGAAGGACGGTCCAAATTCGATAACTCTCTCCTACGCTATTGCTGAAGTTTTGAAACTGAGCATCGCATGGACATGAAGGCACATTTATTATTAAAAATAGTGGTTTTCATCTCATAAATTTAGATTCTAATGAAACAAAGTTGAATTTTTTAAACTGAGTACAATTAGCTGTAATAAGCATAAAAATAAATCTATAATATATTAATGAATAGTTAAATTATTCAATTAAGTGCGAGTGGTGGTGGGGGGGGCTGTCTAACACCTGATATTTCTTAATAGATTATTTGAATTAACTTATTTTCAACTTTTTTTTCATGATCCTACTCTGAATCGGATTTATAGAATATTTGCAAAGAAAATTCATAATTAACCCTTTTTGAATCATACAATATAGCTCTGCAACAAATCTTGTTGAAATAATTTTATCTCAAAGTTTAACTAATATCTTCAAAACAACTATATTTAAAAAAACATGTTCATAATCTGCTATTTTTAGATTAATTAAATGTTTATTCATAACTGGAAAATTTAAGTTAACGTCTACAGTAGAAAATTAAATTATATGATTATAAACAATAAGACTCGTTAAAACTTGAATATTTATGCTACGGCAATAGAACAATTAACAAATGTAACCAAATTTCACTTTCTAAAGCAGCTTTGTCGAATTTAATTAATAAATCTTCAATTTTTATTGAGTTAATTAAGTAAAGAAAAACATGCGTTTTTAACCTTTTTTCTGCTTACTAGCAGTTTAGCTAATTTGGATTATTGTATATTGATTTATGTCTAATAGAAAGATGTAAATTAAAATCCCTAAATGAAAGTACAATAATTACTAACTTCTTCGAAATCTAAAATTAGAAATTCTTTCAATTTAATTCAAACTGAAATAACATTTATTCCTTACCTCATAGAATTTACTCATTATTTATCTTAACTAGTAATTAGAAATCATTTGTAATTAATTAATTGCAAATACATTTCATGATAGTAGCATTTAATGTAATGTGTTTTCATATTAAATAATATTTCTAAATTAAATTCCTTTATAATTATTCTGCAAGCAATAATTCTAAACTTAAATATGTAATCTCTGAAATTAAATTTGGAACAAATTTTACAGCCAGCGGAATTAAATCTAGAAATGAAGTATATTGTCTACGAAATCTTTCTGTGTTATATTTTTAGATATATCTGTGGCAGATTGTTACTAAAAATACAGTTTTTTTCTTTTCAGAATGTTATTTTAGATATTTATATTAATTTTATAATTTAATTCTTAGAAAAGCTTTAGATGTCTAAAAGTTTGTGAAATATTCTATTAAATTTGAAAGAAAGCGACTTCAGGAAATACATAAAATCTCTTTCATTTAAACTAAGCAAAGAAACCAAATTATGTTAGAATAATCTTATTTCTTACAACTATAAATTGTATTTAAATGATAAATAAAAGTCTTTCCTTTAAAAATAAAATGTGCTTATTGATTCTAAAAACCGTTCTGAATTGTTATTATCATTTCCTAGATCAATGAAAACTATCCTTTACTGTTTTAATGTTTCAAGTATAATATGTAATTAAATGGGAATTGCGTACTTAAATTTTACTTAAAATAAACATAATAGCAAAAAATATTTCATCGAGAATGGGAATACAAGTAAATTAATAAACAATATTTTTAAACAGTTTAATGCACAAGTGGGTAGATATTATAAATATATTCATTTTTATATTTCTGTAATGAGCTACTTCATTTCATTCTGTACAGGGTAACAAAAAAAGTATAGGGATCACTTTTGTGCTTATCTACCAGTAAAGTTATAAAACCTTTTTACAAATGTAGCATACAGATCGAAAGCTCTGTTATTAGACTTTCGACTGCAATACTTTTTGATAAAATCACAATAATGCCCTTGAACAAATTTGACCAAATGCTGATTGGTCAAGTACAAGCACTTTTAGAACTTCGATGGAACCACAAGATTATACAAACCCATTTTAAGAAGAAAGGTATTGCGATTTCACTCAGCCATATCAGTCGCATTAAGAACTCAAAACTCGGATCGACGAAAAATGATTCAAAACCAATAAAAAATGGACGGCAAGGCAAATTGAAGAAATCAGATTTGCAGAGGCTTGAGAAGATGGCATCGAAACCGGATCCATCAACACAGGCAAGCATGGCTAAAGCTCTTAACATCAGCCAGCAAGTTGTAAGCTATCAACTAAAACATACGTTAAAGAAAAAATGCCATAAAAAACCTAAATGTCATCACTTGAATGAGAGATCGGTGCAGATTAGGAGGCAACTTTTTTAACACTCTACAAGCTTCTCCATAAGGAGAAGCTTGTAGAGATCGGTGCAAATTAGGTTGAGAGATCGGTGCAGATTAGAAAGCAAAGTTCATGGCCACTCTATAAACTTCTCCGTAAGGACAGACGGTGAAAGTTCATTACAACTGATGAAGCTTGGATCTATCTATCCGATACCAATGCTAAATCTAAAGTTCAATATCTTAGCCGTGACCAGAACAGGCGGGAATCGTCTCCGTCATCCACGGTGCCTCATCCCAAAGGAGTAATGGTTTGGATGGGCATTTCTGCCAATGGTTTTACCAAACCATGGTTTGTGCAACCTGGGGCCAAAATAAATTCTGAGTATTACATACAGAAGATATTAAAGCCCTTTCTTAAGGATGATTACTGCAGATTGTACCCAAATAGTGATGCTGTTTTCCATCAGGATTCTGCCCCATTGCATGCATCTAGGGTCACCCAGAAATTCTTCATGATCAGCAAGTGTAATTCCTGTGGCCACAACAACGGATGCCAAACAGTCCTGACGCTGCACCATGGGACTATTTCCTATGGGGACATCTGAAAAACAAACTGAATAAGCTAAGAGTTTCTACGCTGAGGGGGCGTTCCAAAGGCCATTAGAGAAGAGGTGAAGAAAATCCCCCAGGATTTTGTGGGCTTTCAAATCATGTCCGAAGCGTTGTAGACAAATCTATTATGCCGAAGGTTGACTTATTGAGAAGTATCGCTGAAATTGTGAAATAACTTTTGGAAATAAAAACCTTCAAAAATTATCCCTATACTTTTTTGTTACCCTGTATTTGTTATATGCTTTTATATAAAAGAGTGTAAGAGATACGGGAAAATAGTTTTAAAAATAATTTAAATCTAAGTTATGTAATAAAAATTATTTTAACTAAGAAACGTATATAATTAAAACTTTTTTGTTGGAAAAAATTCTTATTTCAGTAGAAAAATACCATTAGCAAAATAGTTAACTAATTCTTAAATTTTTGACGAGTGATTTCAGAAAGGTAAAATTGTAACTGTATTCAAATATTCATATTTTTATAATGCAGGCTATGTTAATTTTTCGCCCTGTCTTTCCGCTGAACCGAAATGTAATTGAAAATTATCAAAACATTTTGTAACCTCTTCTTCACAAAAAAGCAAGTTGTTCACTTTTTATAGCAAACTTATCATATTTATTAATCCATTAAATAATGAATTGAGAAGAATTTTATTAAAAAAAACCTAGCCAGAGGTTTCCAGAATGATAGGTTTTAGAAAGTTACAAACCACCGCAGCATGAGTTAATGATGTCACACGTGTTTCTGCAAGTCTTGGGGCCACTGATATATCTCCAGGAATAACTTTCATTCTGCAGGATTACATTACACTTGATTTAAATTATTAGTATTTTATACTAAATTCTATGTGTCAAATATATCAACTATTTTAAAGTTAATTCGGCTTTAATTTCAGGACTATTTTACGGGAAGGACATCTTTTAATGTACAATGATGGAGAAATTTTAACTAAGAACAAGCAATAGAATTTTTTGTAGTTAATTTGTTTTCAAAACAGTGTAATTAACTTTTTATGAAATGCACTTTAAATTAGAGAGAAAGCAGACTTTGAAAAATGTGTCACCGGTCCAATCAAGGAAACATGTTGCCTAGATTGGAATACCTAATTCTTTAAGCATAATTAAAGCAAAAATATTCTTTGATTCTTAAATTCTCACCAACACACGTTATATGAACCCAGTAGGATATTTTATGCACTGTATCACTTCCTCGTCTCCCTTTGTCTCCTCACAAATGATACGTATCCCAAGTTTTTATACTTTTTGGTCCAAAATTTTATTGCTTTTGTGTCCTTGTATTGTTTTTCCTTTGGCTTCTTCCACTTCCAATTTATGAGGAGTACCATTGGTGATAAATGGTGAGCTATTCCTGTAGTTCAAGATAATAGTGTCATTCATTTAAACAGTTCAATTTTAGGCAACCGTTTGGTGTCCAATCTAGGCAAATTTTGGGCAACATCAAAAAATACCCTAAACTTACATTTAAATATTTTAATAAAATTATTATAGTTAACTGTAGCCAAACAAATTTCCAATCTGAAGATGTAAAAACATATTTTCCTAATTGCTTTAAAACAGCGTAAGAAATTTTGTTTTCTTGTTAAACTAATTAATTATTTATACCTAAATCTAAACGCTTGTTCTCTAACCGTAACCATTCAGTGTTTCCTCTTAAAAAATGATTTCATATATTCGCCCATTTTACCACCTAAATGTTTGATGAAATTGAATTTATGATACCGGTTCAATTCAGGCACCTTTCATATACGTAATGTCTTATTTATAATTATCTATTGAATATTTTATTGAAATGTTTTCTCAAACTTCTGGAAATATTGAAATAATATCAACGTCTAAAATTTATCTAAATGTTCGAATCTGTTCTTGACAAGCAAATGATGCAAAAAACGCCAATTTCTATTAGTAATCTTTCAGATAAGCAAAAACTAATTAAGCACTTCATTCAAACAACTTTCAGAAACATCTAGAAATTAGTTTTCTTTCAGTCGCGTAGGTCCGTATTTACTCCAGTCGATTGCTCGATTTATTGGCAAGCAACCAACAACTATCACAGCCCGAATCAAAAGCGCGGACTAAAAAAAGGGAGCCATTGAAGATGAAAGGTACAGGTAAGCATGTTAGGTACAAAATCGACATCAGGAGTGCTTTTTTGATACGGTAAAAGGAGAAAGTCGATGCTTTTAAGGACTAAAATAGCGCTGATTCAGGGCTGTTGGCTAATGGCGCCAGTCCTTTCGAGCACCAGCGGTCAATGGCTGAGGGGAATTCGACATCATTTACAAAAAGGGAACTTTTTAAGCGAAAGCAATTGTTCTGGAAATTTGAATTAAGCTCTGTTGAACAAAAGGAATTCGTCTGATTGGAGAGGCAGAACTTATAAGAAAATTAAACTTTGTTAGCCAAAACGATTGCTGCGTAAGGAAATATTTTTAATAGTCCCTATATTATTAAGTGGGCGCTAAAATGAATTTCATTGAATAATTAAGTGTTTTAATTAATATTTTCATTAAAATGTAAATTTTTTTTCTTTTGGTCATATATTTGTGTTTATGAAATAGGTTTTTGAATTTCGCTTATGATATAAACTAGATCTTAGCTTTGTTTGTAATAATACTCTTGTTTGCTTAAATACTATACTGGATATTGAAGGCAGTTGAGTATTCATGATCCTGATTGAAAGAAAATCGATAATAGCAATTTAAAATATATCTTGATATTGAGAAACGAATCTAAAAGTTAAAGATCCCCAATTTGTTATACCGCAGTTTTGCTTCTCCTTCGAAATAATAAACTTAAAACTGGTTGTTAAGAATTAATGTTACTACTTACGAATAAAACGATATTTCCAGATTCTGCAGTTTCATTCTTGCTGTCTTATTCTACAGAATACACTTTGTAATGGATTAAATTTATATTACATAAAAATATTTAAAAATGTGTAAGCAAAAAAAACTTCTAGGTTCTCCGCCAAATTCCATGCCTTCTCTTGTGCTTAGAAAATTTTGTAAATAACTTTTTTATTCACCAGCAAATATTGTTTCATCAGCCACTACCTACAAATAATATTTCATCCACAAGTACACTAAGCGAAAAAAAGTATATTGTCCGCAAGTATACAAACCCTGCATATGATGTTTTATCTGCAAGTACATTACCTGCAAATAATGATGTATTCGTAAGTGCACTGCCTGTAAATGTTCTAAATAATGCTCTATCCACAAGTGTACTAACTGTAAATAATGTATTGTTCGAAAGTACACTACCAGCAAATAATGCTTTATTTGAAAGCAAACTAATTGTAAATAAGCTCGTCCAATAATTTATGCTTAAATGCATCAATCCAGAGATATTCTTATAATGAATTCGAGAAATAGTAATTCATTTTATATCCTTTCATGGAAACAAAAAGAAAAAATTAAAACTGAATGTAAAAGGCTAATTTCAAACTATAGGGAAGCACTTTAGCATGTTTCAACAGAGTCTTTCAACGATCATGACAAATCGTTTCTAACCGTGTAATCAATGCTCACATTAGATTGCACAGTAACTTTTATATGGTTCCATTTTAGCATTCACAGAAGTCTTGCTTCTGTGGCGAGAAAAACAAAAAAATATTCTTTTTCCTGTAGAAAGTATTCCTCTTCAGAATAAATCGGAAATTTTCAGTCCTGTTCAACGGGGAGCATTTAATTAGCTTTGTTCAATGATGTCTTCAGTCGTTATTAACTTTCCTTTTAATACACCTTCTTTATTTGTTACTTCTGGTCTCTCTATAAATTTTCTCTTTTTATACTCTTTAACATAAGCATTTTAAACTTTTCGCCATAAATATAGTCTATTCGACGAAGCTTTCCATTTGTATTGCACTTCTCATATAGATGAAAGTGAATAACACTTATCAATAAGAAATATGTCCTCATGCTCAAACTAAAACACGTCATTGAAAAAGAATAGATTGTGCAGGTATTTTCTCTTACCTTTAATTCTGAGTAAGATATTTTTAAAAAAATGCAATCATGACATTCTTTTTCATATTCATTACCCATTTTTATACATAAAATGTACACCTTAGCTATAACGACATATAATTCATATTTATGTACTTTCTTTAAAACCTTTTACACCCTAAATGATATTAAATTTACTCAGGTATTACATTTAATCCTTTTATTCGCAATTACGTTTTTTTTGTATTTTTATTATAACATCACATTTTACCTTTATTTTTCCATCTATAAGAGATATAAAATAATTTTAATCGATTTAGATAATTATCTATTACGACTTGAAATTTCCCAGAATAGAAACTTACCGAAATCATAACTCCAGTTAAGTTTTCATTGGGTTAACAGAAATTGATTTCCATCTAATATAGCTTTTTGAACTCTACTCCGAAATACCGAAGGCAGGCAGAGGATAAAACTTGCCTCTCCCCCGGTATTCTTGAAAGCAAAAAAATATGAATGAAATTTTCGAACCAGAGTCTTTTTACTTCCAGTTTCCCAAAGCGATATATCTGTCATCACGAAGCTTTGCTTTATCTTGTAGTTTTTCATCAAAGAACTCCTCGTCTTATGAATACCATCACCTACCCTTCATCGCACGTAGTAATAGAGAGAGTGGAATTAGCCTCCACCGCGGGAAATTAGCACTCTATAAAGAATATCACTGTACTTGTCTACGAATGCCTATATTTCCTCAAAATTAGCCAATTTCCAGAAAGCGCCTTTCCCTGGATTTTAGTGAAAATCGTCGAAGCCCCCCTCATCGTCCTAAGCGTTATTGTAGGGAATGGAGAATTACCGAATTTGAAATTAATTTATACCCCCCACCATTTCGTTTTAGAGGCAAGGCGATTTCTAGCACCAAAATATGTCTGTGTCTAAAATATACATAAGGGTAAGGCAGTGGGAACATTTCTCTAGACATTTAGAGATTCTTAAAGCGCAGTTCACCAACAGCTAGCTGCACTGTACAAGGTTCCCACTTAAATAAGTGCAACCCTCTCTTAACTTCAGAACGACGGCGGCTATAGTCATGAAAGTAGTGTCTAGGTACAGTAAAACGTCAGTGTGCTATGTATGCGATGATCTCAAATACAGCGCCACCTGATGGCAAACTCTGGATTTAGCTTTCCTATCTCGAAACCGGTGAAAAATAGGGGGAAATGTCAATTATAAAGTTACAGAGCATTATCGATTTAGTTCAAAAAGACTCCTTTTGCACATTAATACAGAAAACAGAACGCTTAAATGCACATTTGATTCTTCTCGATTTCTGAGATTGTGACGTCACAAAGCGGATTAAAAAGAGAAAAAAACGATTATTTATCACAAGATATCTTCATTTTCGGTGTTCAATGTGCCCTCCGTCATCTATAATGCAGATTTGAGCCCTTGTTTGAATTTCACTTTGAACACGTTTTAGCATATAGTTGGTGCGCTAACACAAGCAACAGTAATACGACATCGAAAGTCATGCAATGTTGGTGGAAAGATCGCATGCACCTGCTTTTTGAGTTATTACCAGAGGAAAAAATATAGTGGAGTCATTTTTTTTTGTCCGAAAAATAACAATTTCTCTTTTTGGCCCTATCTTGTGATGTCACAATTTCGGAAAATGCGAAGAAGCAAATGTGCATTTTAAGGTTCTTTTCTTCGTATTAATGTACACAAGGTGTCATTAATACGGAGTTTAATGACACTTTTGCCCATGTTTGTACAAAATCGATAACACTCTACAACTTTGGAATTGATATTTCCCCCTATTTTGCACCGTTTTCGAGATAGGAACGACAACTCTGGAGTTTTCCACCAGGTGGCACTGTAAGTGGGCTCATCGCATAGTGCATAAACGTTTTACTTCTCTAGACACTACTTTCCTGACTATAGCTGACGTCTTTCTGAAGTTAAGAGGGAGTAGCCCTTATTTAAGTGGGAACCCTGTATACTGAGGATACTGTCATAAGCAAAGTTAGACAAGAACGCTGTTCCCGCAACCCTGTTCCCACAATCATAACGATTGCCATTAGTACTTAGTACTAAAGCTATAATTTTTTTTACAGAAGCGAAAAGGAAATGGTCTTAAAAGATAACTACATTACTTATCTTTCGTATTCGTCGCCCTTTTGGGCCCCTTTCCTGCAAGAGCAATGGGCATCTTGTGAGATTCAGCGAACTCAATATTGCCTCCTGTCCATTTGGAATGTTTGGTTTATACTACATGATTCCTTTTTCTCGGCATATAATTAACCGCACTTAAGATCACAAAATATAAATTTCAAAAAAAATCTTAATATCATTTGTATTTTTGTTTGCAAAACGTACAATTGGGAAATTTTTATGTATTTTTCACTTATGTACAATAATTATATGTAAATGGAATGGATTATATTTTATGAACAATATTTATAAGCCATGTGAATGAAAATAGCGTCGAACAATAAAATTCAGTCTTATGGCCAGTTCGACTCGATCGTAAGGCAAGGAAGATATATAATTGTTTTCATACATTAATTAATTTACTAAGCTTCTTTTGCTAAACTTTTGCTTCCATTACTAAAATAGTCTGAGTTCCCAACTTTAGTGAATGATATTCTAAAAAAAATATTATAAATTATTTTACCTCGTTTGAATATTATAAGTAATTGCACACTTTATCTATTGTAATCTCTTTCATTCCAGTGCCAAGACGTCTCCCTAGTACCGCAATCGATGCTTTGGCTAAAAATAATGAAGATGTTCCAGTGTTCCTCTTAGTCATCATTTGTGTTGCCGGCACCCTCCTCATTCTCATAAATGGAGCAATTGTGGCGTGTTATATGCAGCGGAAAAAGAAAAGGCAAACACAAGGTATTTTTTATGAATGAATTTTTAAAAACTACAGTTTTAAGTAAGGAATTCCATCTTTCATGGAAAAGTTGTTTCAGAGATATAAAACAGTAAATTTTTGTGTCTCGAATTATAAGAAATTTCTCTAATGATTAACTGGCGCCTCAAAATAGTACTTTAATTAAGATAGTCTAAATTTATCATGTAAATGTCAAGCAATAAAAACATAAGTCATGTGCATTTTTTTTAATTAGATTAAACAAATTTTATAACTCAAGCTTTAAAGTTTTAAATCAAATAGCAAATAAGCTTATGCTTGTGTGCTGATTAATGAATTGTCACAAGTTATATTTAAAATTTAAATCATAATATGATAAAACCATTGCAACAGCTGAACAAAACATTTTTCTTAACTTTTAAATAAATTTTATACATTTTATTTTATAAAACTATATTCTAACTTTTTATTCATATAAATAATATTATATAAATTAATTCTTATTCGTAATAAGGAGATATTATAAATTTTTCTTGCTCATCGTATCGTTTTCAGCTATAAGTAGTAATCGGTAATACATCAAAGTATTTGTAAGTAAAATCTGCAGATTTAATCATAGAATTTTCTTTAAAAATTGTTTGAAAATCTGATTAATTATTTGGATGCATTATAAAAGTGGTTATTTCCATTGAAGAGAGTATTTAAGTACAAAAACCCAAAAGAAACATAAATATTTTAATGATCGTTTTAAAGGCATATTAAAAGGGCGCATTAGTTTACATAATTTGAATGCTTTCAGTTTTCATCTTCCGTTTTCTTTTAGGAAATTATTTGATATAATCTCTATTTGTTTTAGCTTATTTTCGTTAAGAAAATAAACAAAAATAAACTGTGTTTCTATTTTTCGCTATTAGAGCATAGACGATATATAGATAAAAGGCACTTTCAAAGAATAAGTACATTACATTAAAAATATACCGGATTAAAATATCTGTAAAAAGAACAATCAGTTATTCTTTCAATTCTGATATGTAGTGGTCAATAATTTAAAAACTGCTTTCTAAATTCCTTTTTGATAAAACTTTGGTAAATTGCATTTTACAAAATCCAGTCAACTAAACTTATTCTCATTCGTGTTATTTCTTTAAATAAGCAAAAAATATTTAAATATACATATTATCTAAGCTGAGAAAGCTAACATTATAACAGAAGACAAAAAAAATCTTTGTTTTAAGCATTTATTTTTAAACTAGTTATCCATATCGATTTTCGTTTGAGTGTTGCGTCTAAGTTGAAAATTAAAAGATTCGTAAATAATATCCTCTGCATTCTCAAATATGTAGTTATTCAAATTCATTTATATGTAGAAAAAAATTGATTTCAATTTAGAAAAAAAATTCTATATTTTATCTGCAATGAATTATTTTTAGACTAAAAAGAGGAACATTTTTGTGTAAACTCGAATGGTTTATTTCTTTATACTGCAACATCTTGCATAAGTAATCATTTTAAATTAAAATTTTGAAACTTCATAATGTTTAAACACAGAGCGCTCTGAAAAATTTAAATGGATTTTGAATAATTATTACATAAACGAATAATGAAATACGTCAAGGATATATAACTCAAATTATTAAATACAAATGTAAAATTTTGAGATGTATTGCAAGTTCCATGTTTCTAATCAATTAATACAATATTTTTCCGTTTTTAAAGTTGCTTTTTTGTATTAAAATTTTACTTTTCCGCAAAAAAATGGTTCATAAAAAAATGGCTGCATTCAACACAATTACAGCTACTTGTCAGGAAATGTATGAATTTGACTTTTCTCCTTTGAGAATACGGTGATTGGTAACGTTTACTTAAAAGTACCGCTTTAATCACGTTTATTTCTTCGCAATATCGCCATTTATCCTCACAGTATTCACAAGAACACGGAGAATGGAATTCCAATAACAAGCAGTAAATGCCAGCTGAAAGCAGAGATTAAAATTTTTAATTATGAATTAGATTAATTAAGTAATTTTAATTAATTTAAAAAGTGATTTCCTCATTCCCACGGTTATTCTACATCAAAACTTATCTAATGAATAAGAAAAATTAAAAAGTCGCTAGTAAGTCAATGTAGTAAATAAAGAGATAAAAGACATTCGGAGAATAAAGAAGGTACATACATTAGGTTGGGAAAGAATTAAGCTTTACTATCAAGAGAGTCTATTTTAACGATGTTATAGGAAACGGGCTGTTGGGGAAAAGAGGAAGCGTTGAATTTCTCTCACCGGATCTCACATCGATGGAATTCTTTACCTGAAACACAATATTTAGAGTTGAGGAACTGCAATCAATGAGGTGAGAGCAGCGACTGAAAGAGAATGTAAACAAATGACAATTGACTTGCTAAGCCCCGTTTGAAATAACATCTCTAGGTTTTATCAGCAGCGTGTTGTAACTAACGGTCAACATTTCTAACACTTTGGATAACACACAAGATTCTACATTTGTATAAATTAAGTTGAGTTTTAGATCTTTGATAGATGCTACTAATTGCTAATGTGATAGTATTTCGATGCAAGAATGTATATTTTAAATTCTTTTGTAACTTCTTTCCTTCCATCATTTATTTGCTTACCAGAAATAATTTTATTTCCTTACCAGAAAGGTAACCGGGATTCGAGGTACCATGTTGAATATACTTGTAAATCGAAAACACTAATCAAGGAATGGTACTCAGATGCAGGCTAGGGACACATTTACTTATGCTCGAATGTTAAAATTTATATTACTAATATATACATTGCAATGTGTGAATTGCTTCGAACCCGCTTCCGCATAGAGGGCATCGCTGAACGAACTTCCGCATAGAGGGCACGTGATACACGTCAAATGCTTGATGCTGTCTTAATTTCGGTTTCCATTAGCATTCAGAACATATCGGAAGACAACCTGCAGTCAGATCCGCAGATACATTTATCACGTGACTACCACGTCACGCAAATTAACTTCATTCAGACTTTATTTAACATGAATAATCAGTTTATTACTCTATGTGCAAATTATTACTCTATTTAGTTTCTCAGAAACAATGAAGAGGATAAGTTGCGAAAGTAATTTATTTAAATGTGAAGTTTTATGTGCTTTTAATGTATTAAAATAGAGAGTTTGAGTCATACTTTTGAAGTAAGTTTTTTATAAATCTGCATTCGTTTTTACTCATTTGGAATTGCACTATTTATCCCTTAAAACTTATACAACAAAGACGGATTTCAAACTTTCAGAGAGTTATATATTTATTAATATTTTCTCAACACAAAAATAAAGCTACCTTCTGATTTAATTTCAAGTTATGTTTATCAACTTGAGAAGAAAAATTATAATTCCAAACTTATTATCTTTAACATTTAATTCGTGATGAGATTATGCAAAAATGATTTACAGCACAAATAAATTAAAAACCTAGGGAACTACGTAATTTATTCATAATTGTTACAACAATTATCAACTCAATTTCTTTATTCAAAGAATAATATAAAATTATAAAGATGAATTCAAATGCAAGCATGTTCCGTTTATAAACATTAGTAATACAGAGATATTCAGCTAAAGGTATTAAAGCGTTTTTTCTTTAAATCTTTCATGGATTTTTAATTTTCCTTTCAATTTTAGAAAAAAACATTATTATTTTACATTCTCGCACAGTTATATATCTACTGTAACTTTATATTTTCCTAGACAATTTTACATTCCAACTATTTCAAGCTGCTATACCAATTAAGGGCTTTTTGTTTTAGTTTTTATGGAAAAAAAGTTTCTTTATATTGTGAAACTTTTATCCATGTATCAGACGGTGATTGATGATAATCGGTAATTGGGTATCAAAGAATTTTGAAAATAATTTTCGATTCTTTCTTAGTTCTGTCTTATTTTTCAAAAATTTATAAACATTAATAACTTTGAATAAGTAGAATAAGTACTTAGTATAGTTACATATTTTTTTAATTAAATCCCATTCTATTTGGCAATCCTTAATTAAATTCTTTAAGTACAAATAAATCTGCGATATTTTCAGTTTAGAGTTTATTTACATGAAAAATAAATTCATTGCTTTTCAACTTTGTAGTTTGTTAAAGGATTAAAGTCAATTCCATGAAAGTGCTTTTGCAACAAAATTGTTTTCTTCCTTACGCGAGACTATAAAAAGCTTATTCCTCATCCAGACGCAATTCCATTTCCATAAAATAATTTATTTTAGCCTTATTCAAATTCAATTACTTAAAAAGCCTTACTACCGATCTTAACCAGAGGACTCTCAAACAAAAAATATACAATTTCCAGAGCCGCAACATTTTTTCCCTCGACAAAACTAGAGATAAAAATACTAGTCATATGTTCGATAAAAAGAGCTTTAAACAATTTCTATGGAAGGCATAAGGGGTATTTTAACTCCCTCCTGCATATTCCTAGCAAATCCTTCGTAATAGAATGAAATTCCTTGTATATTTTTATTTACCTCTACCTTGCCAGACCGACCCCTCTTCTTTTAGAATCCTAGTTCTCGGTGATTCATCGCTTATATTAGCATGATCTTGAATGATTCATAAGCAAAGGATTTAAATTGCTGCCCTTTCGCTAAAAAACATGCCAAAGAATAAAGTAGTGGGCCTTGGAATTCCATGCGAGGAATAAAGAAGGGCGCTCTACAAGAGTTGGCATAATACCACCAAAGTTTGGTAATTTTTTTTCCTCCTGCGCCTTTCTTATAATTGCCTTTACTCGCACAGTGGTGCAAATCTGACTACTTAGAGATTCGAGAGAGTTGATTTGGCGAGTTTTAGTGCGAGTTTTTATTACTGGCGGCCGTAATAAAGGTGGTATGAACGACAAAGGAACAGAGGGAAAGTGCTGCATATTGGGGCTGTTAGTGGCCGTAAAAAAACATGAATCTGGAAAAACCAACACGATATTTTTAGTGATCTCGGCTTTTACCGTGTGGGTAGGAAAAGACATAGAACTAAATTAAGTCGGATTTCTTAGTTGTTGAGAGGGTACGTGTTCATCAGATGAATAGAAAATTAACTCTAGAGTATACTAGGTTCTTACGTGAGTGGAGTTGTTATGTCTTGCGTGTATAACTCGGAACACCTGCCATTTTATGTATTAGTTGCTTTTTATGCTGACATTACAGACCATAGAAAATTCAAGAGGGTGTTCTGAGTTTTTACTCAGACGGAACCAAATTCTAGATAATTTTCTGAATATTCTGGATTTTTTGTTGTTCATAGGTTTGAATTTTATATTCATGTTTTATTTTCAAACTATACGACGCCTACTGGGTATAGTACCGTAACATTGAAGCAGGGTCAAATGCCGAGGACCATATTTGAGAATGAACCCCAGTGCCGAAGTGGCGATCTTAGTTTCGCCCAGTGAAATCGCAGGTTCGACACAAGATACTATCCAATACTCACCGTGTATTTGGTCATGGTTTATGTTAAATCTGCCATTGTGATTCAAATAGTTGTTTTTTTATTGAGCAAACTGGAGATTGATTAACTTTACTCTCATACTATGATAAAAGCTTAATGGAGCACATCTCCGATAATATCAATGAAGTTTCTAAAAGAGACGCAATTAAAAAAATCAATAATCAAATCAGACACCAGACCTGTGATCCTAGTCTCCAGAATTTCTTTTCCCATTAACGTGAAAAAATATTTACGATTTATCAGGCCGATATATAGCGTGGATCATCGGTGAAAACTGGGCTTGAATCCAGTCTCCAATCACTAAGACTAGGCGTTTCCATCGTTTTACAACTACTTTCCTAGCATAAAAAATTAGGAAGAGTTAAACGATTACGATATTAAAATAATTTCACAATAAAAAGATTTTTGAAAATCAAACTTTGATTATTGTTTAAAAAGTCATTTTTTTATTTGTATTATTTTCTAAATTTTTGTTCTCCTTTTATTAAGCATTATAATAAATATTAGGGCGACCAATCATTTTCAAATTATCTACAAACTTGAGCAAATTTATGGTATTAAAATTAAATTTAATTAATTGATTATCTGATAATTAAATTCCAAAAGTATTAAAATAGTGCGCTGTAATTTGGAATAAACAAGTGTACAAATTTCAAAAGTGAATCAGAAAGTGAGTGAAAAATCGATCATAAAATTCCATTTTTCACAAGCATGAAACAAATCAAGTTAAATAAAAGTGTGATAAATATATTTCCATTTTATCGACATAAGATGACACGATCGTTGTATTGCAAATGAATTCCCATTGAATGAACGTTTCGTATAACATAACGACGTATACGTAAAGACAAAGGAGCTATTTTCTATTCTCAAAAATGAATAAATATGAAGACTCTTGTGACGTTGAGATCCTTTAAGTATAAAGTACTTTATACTTTTACTTTTTATACTTTGGAACTGTATTCACCTGTCTAATTATAAGGTGAATACAGTTTCAAAGTACTTAAGGGCAAAATGATATCTGAAAACTTGATAATTTCTTTAATTCAAAAACAATACATGAATACTGCATGCAGAATTACAGAAGGATAACAAAATAATGTTTTTTAAATATTAAAATAAAAATTAAGAGTTAACGCTGAACAATTACAAAATCCAACACACTTACATCACTCTAGGATGATACGGAACTAAATTCATTAAATAATTTATTAAACCTTTTATGTTTATTAAGTAAGGTTGTTTCCGAATCGCTCGAAAATGAAAAATTAAACTACTGCACAGGGAGAAATAGATATGCGATTATTTTGTCAGTTATTAAGGATAAAATGAATTTCTCTCGAATAAAGACTGCTCTTATAATGCAAATGCATTGTTAAATAAATTTAAAGTGGGTTGTAACAAATGAATTTTTCGTGTTTATTTTTAAACTAACATGATGTTACTTAACGTATAAGACTTTGTAACATCTTAGAATTAAATGGTTTATTTATTATTAAAATTTATCATTGCTTAAACGAAGAAAAATATGAATGTCTGAGCAATTCCGTCGTATAAAATTAAAAATTAAATAATACTTTAGCTTGCTGCAACACTTCACTTTTGAAATTTTAACAACGGCATTTTTTGAGACGAACAGTCAAGTGAAAGAAATATTTCGTGCGAAAAATAAGTATGAATTACATGAGCATACAATTAGTAATTTTTCATTTGTATGCATATTTAATGTATTAATGCTTTCTTTTCGCTTTCATATTCAACATAATATGCCGTAATATAATAGTGAAATTGAATTTTAATGTTATACTTTGCATAATACTTTAATAATACATCTTAATTTGTAATAGTTTCTATTGTGTGACAAATTCTTTAGTCATAAAACGAAGACATTTAAATTAACGGTAATTAAATAAAATTCAATAAATACTGTAAATCGAATCTGACAGTTATTATTATATTTTTGTTTGTTTTCCTGTCCTTTAAATACTGTTTGAAGAATTTGGAGGCATAACTTATTACTTAATATAAAATTATGTCTTTTTTCTAAAGAAAAGCAACTGCACAGTTTTACTCTCCTACGTACGATGTCTACAAAGAGAAAGTACAGTAATCATAAAGAAATGAACTCGAGATTTTGATTAAACTCCATGTTTTAGACCTCACTGGATCCTAATATAAACAGTGGAGCACTGTTTAAACGTTTCTCGTTTATGCGTTTTTATCATTTATACGTTTTTTTGAATGGTCGAGGCAAATTCCCATGTATATTAACGTTAAATAATTTCATTTATACGTTTTCTTCAATAACTCAAGAAGAGAGAAAAGGCACATTTAGGCTACTTGCACACACACCGATTCGTGTCGACCGGTTTCAGACCGGTCTGCAACATTCCATTAGTAGTGTATAGAGAACAGTTGGAGCTTGCACACGTACCGGCGCCTACATAAAACCGATCGGCTGCCGAGAATTGCCACTGCGCTTCGCCGACATCGGCAGCTGCGGGAGGTCCCAGTGACACATGTAAATCTACTTGCGCTTGCACACACGCCGATTTCTTTCATCCAGTTTCTTGCAGACGTTTCCAGTAGCATAAGTAATTCTTCTGACGCTTGCACACACACCGGTTTCAGCCGATCGACTCCGCTCTCGTGGCGAAATAATAAAATTAGTAACATTTTGAAAAAAATATTGAACAATATTTTTAGGGGTATTTTTTTTCTTTATTGATATTTTCAGTATAAGGATGAGAAAATTACTTATACACAAAGAAATTTTTAATGGATAGTTAAAACAAGATGATTCTCAGTGGCGGATTAAGCTTGTTGAAAAATCAAGCGCTGGAACATTTAGGGGTCTCTGAAAATATATATATGCTTTTTACATTTTAACAAGTCGGTTTTTTTTTTAAATTTTAAATTAATATTACTGATTCCGCATACATTCCACACTTTTATTTCTATTTTTAATTACATTTTGTACTTGCTATATTATTTGTTTTTAATTAGCTTAATAAATCTTTGTTGAATAATTACAATGCTTTAAAGTTAGTGATAGTTAATTAAACATAATTTTCTAGTGAATTTTCATTTAACATAATTCGCTTTTAAATAAGAATAATTCTCAAAACAACCTTACTCTCCGACAGCCTTAGAAATAAATATAAATTTGCTGTTTTCACCTTGGTTTCTCCCTTAGTTTTGATTTATTAACGCAATAAATTCAAATTTTCTTGATTTATTAACGCAATAAATTCAAATTTTTTCGAATGTTGAAGTGATTGCTTTCCGCAGTGTTAGATTATTATCACAAGAATTTTTAATATTAACACATTATAATTTGGTTGTATTGCCAAGTCAATTTTTAAGGTGTCCGCCTACGTTGCGAACCAATTTTCTGCCGAAAATCAAAAACAATTTTTTTCGTTTCACTTCACTTTTATTTCTTAATGTAATCCCAAAACTTATTTTATTTTACTAGAACGATAATCGGAAAGGAAATTAGAATCCTTTTAGTAAAACTTAATAGCTGAAAATGGAAAACTAAACAAGCATTTGTTTTGACGACAGTATTTTTGTACAAGAATGTACAAAAGGGCACAACAAAGAAGCGTTTTTCAGTGTTCTAACTTAATATTTATTTCTTTTTAATTGCGATTTAGAGTTCGTTTAGTTTGAATTAGCCGCCTTCGGCGACCAGCTTGTTCGACGGGAATATGATTTCAATTAACTCTGATTTAATGACTTATGATTAAAATGGAAAACTAAACAAGTATTTGTTTTTCATTGCTTTCACTTAATGATTCACTTAGTATTTATTTCTGTTTAGTTGAAATTTAGTATAGTTTTAAGAACTAAATAACACTTGAAATTTGTAATTAATTTATGAGCCAATATAGGCTTTCGAGGCAATGTGCCTGAATTTTGTATAATATAAACTGTCGTTTTATATGACGTTCAACAAACATTGGGAAACATTAGAAGTAAATATAAATTTGTTGTTTTTACATTGGTTTCTCTTTTAGTTTTGATTTAGTAACGTAATAAATGGAAATTCAATTTTTTTCGAATGTCGAAGTGATTGCTTTCCACAATATTAACACATTATAATTTGATTTTATTGCCAAGTCAATTTTTAAGGTGTCCGCCTCAAAAATCAAAAACATTTTTTTCGTTCTGGAATATGATTTCAATTGAATTTTTAATTATATATATATTAATATATAATTTTATATTATTTTTATATTCATAATTTTATATTCATGGCTGCTTTAAAAACCTTACTTACCTTAACGTAAGAGCAAGTCTCTCTTCTGATGTAATGCTATTTCTCATTTTCGAATTCTTACGAAGAATTTTGGTTTTAAGCCGTTGATGCAGTTCGTTGAACGATGGTATTGTCATGCGAAAAAAATTGAAGAACTTGTTCTCATCCTTTTGAAGTTCTTTCAAAAGTGTATGAAATATTCCTATTTGCTCCCTTTTCTAGTCGATTGGATGAACCCAGTAATTACGCTTAATCCTACGACGCCTGAGACGTCGGTAAAGCAACCACATAGAAGCAATACGTTTTGGATTCATTTTAACTTCAGAAAAAAAACTGTATTCAAGAATGACCTGATGTACATCCGATATGAAACCGACCGACACGAATCGGC
Organism: Araneus ventricosus; assembly: GCA_013235015.1. NCBI lineage: Eukaryota > Metazoa > Arthropoda > Arachnida > Araneae > Araneidae > Araneus > Araneus ventricosus. The sequence goes on along the minus strand of BGPR01000047.1, from coordinate 1,067,696 downwards.
GTGTGTGCAAGGAACGCATCGTCTGCAAAAAACCGAGCATTTTCAAAACCGGTCGACACGAATCGGCGTGTGTGCAAGGAACGCATCGTCTGCAAAAGTAGACTATTTTCAAACCGGTCTGCAAAAATCGGTGTGTGTGCAAGTAGCCTTAAACCTCCGATTCCCACCTGACAATTGTCCAGTCTTAGAAAAGGCACGCGACCTTGACCAAAAGCTACACAGTTGAACAAAAGCCGTACCCCTGAGGAATATGAACATCCCAGATAAGGGTTGTTTTTGTGCTCTCCCCAGACCCAGCAGGGTCTTTTCCTGTCAGCTTCAGTGTCTGGACTAGTGGTTGATGATAGCGATGACTTCGCGCAATAGAAAATCTCTGTCGTTGAAGGAAAAAACGTGCATTTAAAAGAAAAGTGGATGAAAACCAACATTTAAAAAGAGCGGATCTTGCCAAAGAATTAGATATATAAACGCTAGTCAGCTTTATAAACGCTAATTTATAAGCGTAAGATCATCAAGGAAAGCCATCATAAAAGTGGATCTAGTGCTTCAGAAAAAATTCGAGTCCAAAGCGGAAAATTCGCTGATCTATAAAAAGTGCTTCTACAGTGGTTTAATCAGTGACCCTTTGCTTATGGAGAAAGCACAAGAAATTTCGAAGAAGCTAAATGTGGAATGCGATGCAACATTTTTCTCAGAATGGCTTCACAAGTTTAAATTAAAACACGGCATAACAGGCGAAACTGTAAGTGGAGAGTCTGGAGATGTTGATTGCAAAACAGTGTATGATTGGATTTAAAACTAATTGCCAGATCTGGTAAAAGGATATGAACAAAAAGACATTTTCAATGCAGATGAAACAGGTTTGTCTGCCATTTCTTCTGCCATTTAAAAATCTTGTTATCAAATCGGATACGTGTCATGGTGGAAAAAAGAGTAAAGTGCGATTGACAGTGTTATTGTGGCCAATGGAGATGGATCTTTAAAATTACCTCCTTTGATTATTGGTAAATCAAAAAAGCCCCGCTGCTTCAGAAATGTGAAAATTTTACCAACAAAGTACCTAAGCAATAAAAAATCATGGCTGACATGTCTTTCTTTACCGATTGTTTAAAAGGATTAGATGATAAAATTCGAAAACAGAAACGGCGAATCATTTTATTCAATGACCAGTGTCCAGATCATCCACCTGACACGGCCTTTCTAAAAAACATAACTGTCAAGTTCTTCCTTGTAAATTGTGCCAGAAAATTGCAGCCACAAGATTTAGGAGTAATAAAATCCCTAAAACAGCTATATCGAAAACTTTTGGCGAAAACAGCTATCTCCAGTTTAGACCACGTAGACTCCAAAAATATGAAAACTGATGTCTTGAAAGCTTATAATGATGGCGTGGCAAAATGTTTTACAGGAAACGATAAAAAACTGCTTCGCCCTTGGCGGATTTTTAGCTCCAGAAGATGTCAATCCCATTGAATAAGCCGAATCTGATCATTTTGTTCCACCAGAAAATTGGTGAAATTTAAGTGATGTTACTGCATTTGAAGAATTTGTGCAATGTGATTTAGAACTTGCAATATGTTCTCTTCCAGCAATCGATGAAATGATCACAAATGAGGAAACTAGCAGTGAAGAAGAGGATAATTGCACTGAGAGGCCTCTGCCAAGTTTTCAACAAGTTTTGGTGGTTTGAACACCAAGCAAGAATACCTCATTAGCAGTGATTTAAATGATAAAGTTAAGATGACACTTTTAACTGTGCACAATGAACTTTTTTTGAGCATTCCCAAAACGCCCTACAACCTAAAATAACGAAATACATTTTGAAAATGCTGAATAAATATGAATAGTAGAACTAGTTGTACATTAAATCCGAAATAAAAAATTTCGTATAATTACTTACTGCATTGTCGTTGAGCAACAAGAGGCTCGTAGTGACCTGGTTATATGGTTCCGGCTGCATGACTTGACTTGATGCCACTTCTTAGACCCTATTCCATCTTAATTCTGCCATCTATGGTCAAATACTGCAGACAAATGGAGATTTAGAAAGAGGGATTGATGTTCAGGTATTGTCCTGGTCATCTGATCACGGCTAGAATCAAGAGATTTGTCCTAAAATAGCCCTCGTATACATTCATAACATTGTTCTTTTAATTAACAAACCTCAGCTTAGCCCTACGACGTATGATCAGAGATGCGTAATAAGATCACGGTGCTTATAGAATAAACATTTACGCCAACTAAATCTCTTTTTTAAACTAAAATCTTATTATTATTTTCTTTCTATTTCTTAAATTCATACACTGATTATGAAACGTATCGAACTGAGAAAAATGAATAACATTTCTAAAAATACTTAAATTTATTCCTTAAATTGAGCATTTGATAGCAATTATCTAAAATGAAATTAAAAAAAATAATAGTTTTGTGTAAGGTTGGCCCTATTTTTTTCGAGATCTTTACTACTACTGTACATTCTTTGTATTCAATCCGAAAAACAATTAAAAATTTCTTTCTAAAAAATAAAGATGAACACAATAGATGGGAATTGTTCTGTTTGAAGTTTTTTTAAAGTGTTTTTTGGAAGTTTTATTGTGTAATTGATGCATTTAGAGTTCTGTACACCGATTGTTTATTAATATTGCATGCTTATTTATTGAAACAATTATTTTTGTAATCACTAAGAAATTGCTTATTATCATTATTTTATTCGTTAAAATTATTTACTCTTCATTTATTGTTTATTAAATATAAAAAATAAATCTTGACTGCCATTTTTAGATTTAAAATTATAGTTTTCTCTTACTATACTCATTTTTAACCCATTCTTCCTTAATTAGAATTTTTCAATAAATAGAATTTTTATTTTGGTCCCGTCAGCTTCGAAATGGCGTCCACTTAGATTTCCGCTGTATAAATCTGGAACCTAGAATCATATTTTTTTATCATTATTGCCTTTTTTCCTTTGATACTTCCAAATTTTACCTCAGATAAGATGGATTATCAGCATACCAATGCTTGATGGGCTACTATCAAGCTACTGAAATGAATTTAAATTTCTACTGTTCTGCTTGAGTATTGTAGCATTAGGCCAGTCGTAATTTACTAATGGAATAGGGCGTCGAAATTCTGAACGTTAAGTTTCGAATCTGAAAATGCGACTTGAGTATAGAAATTCGCGTTGTTGGACTACGAAAAACAAATTAACTTGATTGAAAACCAATGAGTCGTAAACTTTATTTATTAAGTAATAAAAACTTTTATTGTGTTTTATACGTCTTGATACCGAATCAGATTAAGTAAGATATAGTTTTGACGTACTTAGTGTTGACGCTTTAAACTTTTGTCTAAAACTTGATACAGTATGTATTTAGTACGTAATTGCAGGAAGGGTAGGGAATTGAGATTTTTAACAAAACGAGATTTCAAAATTAAAGGACTATTTAATTTTCAATTATCTGATCAATATGCATTTAATTTGCAGTATGATTTAAAATTGTGGGAAAGAAAATTATACAGCCTCAATCGAACTATATTATTCAGATCATTGAAGCTTTTTAGCAAATGAATGAAATGAAATGCGAGCATGAAGATGTCAGGATTTTCTTTTTTGACAAAAGTAAAAGAAATAAATAAAATAAAAAATATAATAACAATAAATAAAATTTTGATAATTTGTATCAGTACTGCCTGGAAAACAGATTATTTCTCAATATTGAGAAGTGTAACATTCTTAGTTACACTTTTAAATCTCAACATTTATTTTATAGTTATAAAATGAATACTTATGATGAATTTCGCTCTGATTTGTTTAATTATCTACATATTATACTTCACACAAACTTGATTTGTTACAACAAATGAATGGCATAATTTTAAAAGTTTATAAAAAAATTATTTCTTAAGGATAAAACTAATGATGATTCTAATGGCTAAACTTTATTTTTTTTTACTTTAATAATGTATATCCAAAGCTTGAATATTGCGGTATTATTTGTAATATATGATATAAAAATAAAATTAAAATTCTAAATAAAGTACAAACCATATTCGTGCATTATTTATTTTATCAAACTAAATATTTTTTCCAGGATTTATTTACATTTATCTTCGGCATATGCTTCGTATTTCTAGTTCGAAATTCCAATGACGCTTGTCTTGTTTGCTTTGTTTTAAAGTTATGTATTATATGATTAATATTGTTGACATATTTAACTGTTTTAATGTTTCTATACCTTCCAAACCTTTCAAACACCACAGTCTGCTTGATGAGGTGTTTTTTTAAAATTTAATTACATCCTTAATTTCTCTAAACATAAATTTTAGAAAGCTTTAACATGGGTTCTTAAAACCTTGATATTTTTTATATTCCTTTAATATTTTTTAAATAAATAGTTACAACTTTTAATGTATTAATACGCCTTTTGATGGTTTTAAGATTAATAGTTTCCAACTTTAAATTCTTTGATTAATGGTCATTTTTTGTCATGCAATACTTTAATTGGAATATCTGTATTGTAAATGTTCTTCCAATAAGTTCATAAATAAAAACTTATTAAACTGTATATAATGTATGATAAAATACTGTTAACGAGTTCTTGTATTGTACGTCAAGAAATGCACTGCGTATTTCAGATCGAGCATCATTATTTCAGGCAATAATATTTTAAAAGCTTTTCCTCTTCTTGCTGCAAATTTCTTTCCGCCGAATACTTCCAGATATACTTTCAGCCAATATTAATCGCATTAATTACTTTCTTCGAAGAACAAGCCGAAATATATTCCTTCTGTCTTACAAAACAAAAGAAACATCTTTTACAATATAAACCGCGGAACAACAGAAAACAATATTCCTGAGAAAAGAATTTTTAATATGAAAAAAGCCTTTCCTCACAGCACTGCATATTCCATTTCACCAAAGAAAAGCCGAAGAAGCAACAACATAAAATGATTCCTCCTTTACTATCTTCATAACAGTCGGGGCTATAAATCGCTTCTTTTGCAATTTCGGGAACAATAAGTTGCAGAATCGCTTGTTTTCGTGGTTTTAATGCAAAAGAAAATCGGCGGGAAATAAATTACTTTAACCTATTTTATGGCTGCCACTTGCTTTCTAAAATGTGAATGCAAAACGCTAGAACGAAGTAAAGACGCATGTTGCAAAATACATCTAGATTATTCATGCAAAATGCTGAATACTATTGCATCGTTTCTATTTAAAATTAATTTCACTTGTTGTTCTTTTTCAAAGGATACAAAAGATCAATTTAATTAATTTGACCTCTAGGAAGGGTTTTTTTCTCACTTTGTAATATTTAATAACAGATATAACTAATTTTAAATGTTTCTAGATATCTATGCTAAAAAACGAAAACCGTATACTTTTATCTGCACACTCAATGTTCTTTTAAATAAAATAGATTATTGATAAAAAGGTTTTTATTATAGTTTCAGTTATAATTAAAGATTTTTTTCGGAAAGAACTTCAAAGTCTATCGAAAAGTATAAAGAATGAAGTTGAAAATACATTTGTGTTTGCTATATTGCTTTTCGTTTAATGTAATTTATCCGTAGACAATGTGCCTGAATCTAAATTTTCAATATATTATAAATTATATTCAGAAAAATTTAAAGTTTTACTGAAAAGCATAAGTAACATAGAATATGTGGGGGATTATGTTTCTTATGACAAGATGAAAAATTATCAGAAATAAGGTACGTTACATTTAATAATATAACAATGTGAACATCCATATCAATAGCTAATTAATAATCATAATAATTATCTATTTCAGTTTTAAAAAATGCATCTAAAATAATAGCTCAAAATAACTGTAGGGATTTTTGTTGGTATGTAATGTAAGTAATAATGGATTCTTTAAAGAAAATAAAATATAATTTTTTCTAGAAACGAAATAACTTTATTCAGTAGAATATTGACAATTTTTGACAAGGAGGATTTGTCTTCATTGAGATCGTCATATTTCATATTCATAAAGGGTCCGTTTTCTATCAGCAAAAATCTGAACCATGTGCAATAAGACATTATCATCATTATTCAAATTTTTGCCACTTAAGAAATTTTGCAACAAAATGAAATAATTGACGTGGACAAATGTAAATGAGCACGCACATTATCACTCAAATGCTACGTCTTTATCTTCTCGCTAAAAACATAAATGATTCCAAAGTAGAACTAGTGGAATACATTCGCAGAATCCGATTTTTATAAGCAACCAGCGGGAGTGGCCACCCCGAAACTTGCTCGCATACGACCAGTAATGTGGGGTGGGTAAACACCCAGTGGGTAGGTAAATATTTTTGAGGTATTTACCCAAGGCCTGGTTATTTTGAAAAAAAAAATTATGAAAGGTGATTTAAATGAAACATATAAAATTTATGAATTCCCCAAAACATAATATTTTGCAAACAAATTGCGTATGTTCGCAATTTTTACGCGCGCTGAGTTACCACAGCTTTATTTAACGTTTTTGAGTACGAAATCTTACTATAGATATCGCACAACATTTCACTACACCTCTGGTTAATCACAGGAGTCCATCTGGAGAATATCAAAAAGAAGTTTCGTTTTGGGGATTACCATAATTTCCGAAGCGCGTGTTTGCAGCTCGCTACAATTTCCGCCAAGGTCAAACGCCAACCATACTCACTTAAGTTCAATAAGCGAAACGCTCGCCAACATACAGTCGTAATGTGCATTTTGAACTAAATATGCAATTTGAACACCTGTTTTTTAACCGATTGAGATGAAAATTGGACATAGATCTATAATTAATATTAGCATTCGCGATATCAAGTTTTATTTATCTAAGTCAAAGGGCTTATGAGATACAAGTATGCGATTATACAGACCGACAGACAGTCAACCCGTTGACGGATTTGGCCCAAACTTTTATATGAACCTACATTCATGACGATAAAACTGTGTACCAAATTTTATCCATCTAGCTATTCAAGTTTTTTAGTTATAGTGTTCACATGACTTCGGACATACAGACTTCCCTTTGACGGAATTTGTCCAAAATTTGATAGAAACCTACAAATTATGTTTAAGGATCACATACAAAATTTCCTCCCCGTAGCTCTAATTTTTTTGAGTTATCGTGTTCACAGACACCCAGACAGACACACACACACAGTCAGACAGACACACACAGACAGACACACACACACACACAGACATAATACCAAAATTCTGTTTTCGGTCTCAGGGAGGTCTAAAACGTGGTGATTCGTCAAAATCTCGAGTTCGAATTTTTTGACGATTACAATACTTTCTCTTTCTATACTTCGTATACGAGAAAGTAAAAAAACTGAATGAAGAACGATCTGGCATCACCATCGTTATTCAAATTTTTACCACTTAAGAAATTTTGCACAAAAAAAATGAAATAATTCACGAGGAATCTCATGAAAAATGTATATGCGCAAGCACATTATCACTCAAATACTACGCCTTTATCTTCTCACTAAAAACATAATTGATTCCAAAATAGAGCTAGTGGAATGAATTTGACTTGTATCTTTTGAACTTTTGCTTAGAATCAAGCAAATGAGAAATCACTTTTAATTGCCTCATTTATAAAGAAATTGTTTGTACATATAACGAATGCTTGAGCATTTTATTCGGAATCAAACGTGAAAATCCAATTTTCAGTTTCATATTTGGTGTATACATGCATTTTTTCTGCATGGATTATTTCTTTATGTATTTAATACCATAAATATTTTAGTCAGATTCAGACACAAGAGAAAAACAACCAATTTTTAATTGCATCATTGATGAATACATATATTAATGATTACATATTTACTTTCATGTATATTTCTGCATGAATTTATCAATGCATGTATTGTTTCATGGACTTTTGTAAATGCATTTTTTTCTTTAAAATCCACACCGTTCCAGCCTACCCGAAAGGGTGTAAGCCTTTAGCAGACCGGTGGGGAAATACATAAGAAATACAAAAGGTTAAAATGACACGACACACAAAAAGGCATCACAAACTCAGCACAGAACGTTACAAACACTGCAAAAAAGGGGCAACAACAAAAGTAAATTAAGTAAACCAAAACACACATAAAAAAAGAAAAGAAAAAAACAACCAAATACGCCACCAATCGATAGTACAATTAAAGAGAACCATAAATTAATTCATTGATGAATACATTTAAAACGATAAGATTACATAGAAATCACATTTTTAGAGAAACGAATGAAAATCAATATAGAGACGTTGTGTATGATGCTCGCAAAATGCAGCCGGATCCAAAAAAACATTGAGAATAATTCAACAAGAATACAACGAACTAACTAAACAAAGCGACAAAAAGACTGAAGCAAAACAAAAGAAGAATCCGGCATGGGGACCTCATCAATGGTCACCCCCGGAAAGGTTCACAGAAAAAAATATTCCATTTTTGAATCCTTTCCGGGGATGACCCTTGATGACCTCATCAAACCGGATTCTCCTTTTATTTTGTTTCATTTTTTTCAGTTATTTTGTTGTATGTTTGTTGAATTAATTGAAGAATACATATAATGTTTCATGCATTTCTTAAACGTATTAACAAATGCATATATTAAATACATGACCATTATATTCAGAATCATAGCAAAGGAAAACGAATTTTCAATTGCATTGTTAATGAATAATACATGCATTATTTCTTTATTTTAGGTTACCCTGTTTCTGAAGCCAAGGGTCCTCCATACGGTTCGAGTATGTATTCTAGGGATAAGTACCATGACACGATAAACGGAGAGGCCCTTAGAAGTCCTTTGAATGACGTAGAAGAGACTTTTCACGAAGACATTCTAATGAAAGAAATAATGGTAAATTAATGACAATAGATAAATCAGTAATCTAAAAAATTCGTACTCATATTAAAGAAGATTTAATGTTATTTTCAATCAAAAGTCAACACAACCGGTTTCTCTAAATTTCAGTTGCCGTAACATGCGGCTTAAATATTTTTCTTTCAAATTACAATATTTGCTTTAGGAAATTCAAATACTTGCTGTTTCACTGCAATATAAATAGACTTTATGACATTAGACATATTATAATATTTCATTAAATATTCTTAAAATAGATGCATAGGACGTTTCTAATATTCTTAAAAGATTCTGCGAATTATCATTTTAATTTCTTATGCTGTACTAAAGTTTCTTTTCTAAAATAAATCTTTAATTTTAAAAGCACCCCTTTTAAAAATTACTTCTTGTAATTTATAGCACACAACTTTTCAATTGAATTCTAACTATATAAGAATGAATATGTGTTTATGGAAAAACTCATCCAAGTATTCTAATTATAAAATAGAAATATTCAATGGAAAATTAAGAACTTTAAATGGCTTTTAAATATGAAATATAATGTTTTATTGTGAAATGTGAGTATTTCTGTGTAAATAATTTTAGAAATAGATGTACAGATTTCAAATTCTACATGAAGATAATAGAAAGAAAACACAATTTATTTACGGAATGAATATAAAATGATCTATCATTAATTGCATTTAAGTAGTGATAACAAATACTTTAAAGTGATGCCAATGTTTCAATATATTCATCTATAACAGAACTTCAGGTGACATATCATAAAATGTCATTAATAGTTTCAAAAATAGATTCTTAGAACATTTCTAACATTCTTGAAAGATTAGTTAACGATAGTTTCTCCACCCGCAAACCCTGTCTAGGTTGAAGAAACTTTTGTGAACCCATCTCCATCAGAAAAGTTTGTTCCGATCCCAAAAACAGAAAATAATCCATGAATTAAGATAACTAAAAGAAAATTTAATTAAAAAGAATTATGTAGGTAACTTTCAGAAACTTTTTAAAATCAAAAATTTGTTAATAAATGTTAAATAATCTGATAAAAAAATCTATGTGAGAAACTTCAAAACTGTAATATTTTTTTGCAACTTCATATAGAATCCTGAAGTGCGGCTGAAGAATTCTTAATTTATTATAATAAATTTTTATATTCTGTAATATGTCACAAAATTTATTAGGAAAAATTTCCAAGATTACAGAAGAAAAAGTTTAATAATTTAATTTTTTAATTAATAAAACCTTTTAAAAATTCTGATAACAGTTTACGAAAAAATAATACACAAAACAAGTGAACACAAATGTATGTACATTCTTCTATCTATTACCTGTTTATGCACATGCATTAAATTAGTTATAAAAGAGCATAATGACGAAAGCATGTATATGTACATCGGTGAATAATGTTTTTTCCAACAAAAAAATGGTTTCCCTTTCAACATGTATGGATATACGTTTATTTTTAAGATCTAGATATTCTGAATTCCTTATAGTTTTTGTAGCCTGTATGCCGATGTAGCTTAGCCATAAAAATCGGATAAAAATATAGTTTTTATTACTAAGCGCCATGACCTAAAAATTACCGAATAATTGTTTATATCCTAATTTAACATAACCGTAGAATTACATATTTATGAATCAGAAAATAATAACTGATTATTTTTTATTTGCAAAAGTATTGTTCTAATCACCGAAAAAAATTGAATTTCATATTATTGCGGAGAATGGGAAACATAACTAAGTTACTTGCATTAAAAGGATTTTCATAGTGTCATAGTTCAAAGTTCAAAACATTAATGATGAATACAATACTCACACATATATTATTATAAAATAATATTTTTTTTAAGAATGGAAGTTCTGCATTTTTTATATTTGACTACAGGAAGCGCTTAAGTATAAAGTAGTCTAAACATTTTATCTCTTTAATATTACAGAAACAGGAAGCTGAACCAAGCAAGAGCTCAAAAATTGAACCTAAAGTTCCACCTCGTAAGTAAATTGATAGATTTTTTTCCTTTACAGATGCTTCTTTGTATTTAATTCCAACTTATCAAATGTGGCATCGAAAAGAATTATGAAACGCATTCAAGTAGCAAACAAATTCAAGTAGCCTTTTTTACTCATACATCTGAAGAGATCAATAATTTAATTTTAAATAGTTTCCCGTATTTATAATTCAGAAATCTCTTATTATCATTTCTGGTAAAGAATCATAAAGAAAATTATTCATTTAGCTAAGTGATAGACTGCCTATATCGTTTATAATAGGATGCCACTACATAACAGATTAATATCTCTCAGAGATTTGGTTACATTAGAGACATATTTGCTGTTGCCTCCGAAAGCATACTGCTAATAATTCAAAAGTTACTATGAGGTTACATAAGTTACAGATTATAAGGCATATTTATGTAAACTATAGATTATATGGCATATCTAAGTTGAAAAGCATGTTGAAAAATTCACCCACAATTTCGGGGAGAGGGATTAAATTTAAAAAATTCAATGCATTGTTATTCAAACAACTAAAAAAAATTACCAGCCATCTGCAATGGATAACAATGTAATCCCATCTCACTTGATCTATACAATTTTACATCGCACTTATTAGATACTAACCGCCTTCGGCGACCAGTTTGTTCTCCGGGAATATGATTTCAATTGAATCTTGCACCATTTTATATTCATGGTTCTCTAGCAACGTAACTTTAAAGCTTTTGTAGTAATTTTGTGGTAGATATTTCATCCATGTTTTATTAGTAACCTTGGACCTCTTCTGTTTATTGTCTATATTGGATGGGGGTTGTTAATTATGAAAAACGTTAATGCAAGGTAGGTGCCCAATGTTAAAATTTAGATTAAAATATATATAAATTATTAAATCAATACTGGGTGCTGAAATATAAAACACAATAATATACAATTCTAGCTACACTCATATAAATAACCTACCTTTGCAGACCTGAAAAACTTGGCCGCTAAATAAATTATCTGAAAACACTTTAGTACATTGCAAAATTGTGAGATCAAATTAGAGAAATTGAAACAGAATCAAAATATTAGAATTTAAATCTTTTTATTATAGAATAGTTTAAATTAAATAATATTAATCACTGCCATAAGTTATACATATACAAAAATTATGCACATGACTAAAAAATGTAATATCCATAATAAAAAAAATGTAGCTACACATTTTGCAAAGCACTGCAGGCTAAAAAAAATAGTAATGAGGATACTATGTAAAAACAACAAATTCAAAAACATTTTTTGCTTCTGCAAAAAAAAAATGTGGTATATTGACGATGAACACCGCAGTCTTTGTTTGCTTGTAAAAATTTATTAAAACACACGATGTATGAGAAACTTGAAGAAATAGCACTTTCACAAAATTATGTATTCAGCACTCGGTGATTCAGTCGCATTATTGGTGCACAAACAGGCTTCCATGAGAACTTCCATCTATCCACTGTTAACGTAAAGAAATTTTGAAGGGCAGACTGTTCAATAATTATAACCTGATCATTTCTAGTGTACTGCAATCACTTATTGCAGGGCTTGGTAGGTTGAGTATTCAGTTCGCTCAAGCTACTGATTTGGATAGCGCAAAAAATCACACCAAAACGCTGTCACAATAGCCTCCATTGCATACATGAACACGAAAACTTTGGATGACACCATTCAAAGCTTGAAGATTTCAAACTCGCAGAAAAAAACATAACATCACCAAAACTTGTTGGAGAATCTAACTCTTTCTTCTCAATTTCGAACGGAAAAAGAAAGTCAAATTTGCAGGGACAAGCTTCCTGAAGGCCCAAAGGCCTCCAGGAGCCCGCAGGTGCAACCACCACTTCTCGTTCAGTCAAGCACACAAGAATTTAAATTACATAACGGAAAACGCTTCCAGTTAGAGACACCAAAGCCAAATAACGCAAAAATTCCTACGCGAACCAAGATGGCGAGTATATAGTCCCGTTGAAAAATTTTGATTTATAAATTAATAAAGTTGAAACATTAATGGAAAAGACATCAAAAGTTAAGACAATTAATATTTAAGTCGAATATAAAGTAAATAATTAAGAAAAATTTGGATATTTAATGAAACTGCTAAAAATTACCGTTTGAATTTCGAAAGTTCCCAGAAATGCCACAAGAGAAGAAAGAAACTTTGGTGGCGAAGAATTAAATAATTAAAAATACTGATAAAACCGAAAAATGATGTAGATGCAATTTTTGCAATCTAACAGTCTACATAAATGTTCCTAATGGAGTCAATTAACTGACCATGTCATATAACCTCTAATTCCATGTTGTCGGTACTATCTTCGCTTTCTTATTCCTCTTGTAAAATATGCATTTGATTTCAACATTAAAATGACGCAGCACATTTTACAGCCAGTGGCATGTTAGCTGGATTAAAACATGCTGAGGAAAGAATGAAAACATATCAACCATAACCATTCAGCTTAATGGATATATTTCTTAATGTAAGCAAAGCAATATCTCGGAGATCTTCGCTTACAGATTTAACAAAAATCTTGATGAAATAAAACATGAAAGCAGGATGTATTAGAATCCTGTCTCAGGTTATATATATGAAAGAGAAATATGGAATTAAATATTTGTTTAAACAATGAAAACTATTTGAGTTGCGTTGTAGCAATGAAAAGTATTGTTGCAAATTATACCAAAAAATATTTTTACAAATATATTAAAATTCGAGAAAACATTATACGGAAATTTAATTGATATCATTGAAAAGGTAATTTTTTGCACTTTCAGATGGCGTAAAAATGATTTTTTTGCTGTAATATGTTTGGAAGTTATTAAGGAAAAACGCTAAATTTTGCCTAATATTTAATTAATTAAAATTTTAATTGCTATTTCAAAAAATCTCGTAGCTCTAAGTCTAGCGGTCTGTCCTGTAGAGGACCAACATACAGACACACGAACACACACACATTCTCCTTTATTATTAGTAGAGACACTTGATTATTATATTGTTGCAAATAATTAGCAGCTCACTATAATATAAATGAATAGCTTGATTTAAAAAGGGAACTTTTTACATCTAACAGAGAACAGAAAAATTGATTTAAAAGGGGTCTTCACCGGAGAATTCCCTTTCATACTGAAATGTAATGCTTTACTACGATGTGACTGTGAATAGCAGAAGTCCCATTTTTACACCAAATCTACCTTCATCAAATTAAAAACGATAATCGGTCAAGACTGCAAAAAGCTCCTTTTTGAAACATCGAAAGTTTCAAATGGTTTGAACTCATTCACAGACTTGCATATAATTAGTGATTTAAAAAGTTCAAGATTTTATAGAAAGAAGTGCAAAATCGTCGGAATTAGAGAATAAATTATGATTTCAGTTATGTATGAATTTTTTTAGTGGTCTTTTAATTTTCAAAAACATAAAATTTAAAAATGCTCATTTTTCAGAACATAAATTATAAGCGTTGCAAATAAATAACAATTTTCTTCTATCTTCTTAAATCAATTCTCATCTTTGTTTAAGTCGCTTTTATTCTATACAAATATATTTGTATTCACAAGTTTTCACATAAATAGTGATTAAAAATTGTTCACTCTTTTATGAAGATTATGAAATGAAAAAAACTCTCCATGTTGGAGGTTTAATTATGAGTTGAGATACATCTGATTCTCTTCCAACAGACCGTTCATGTCTAAAAATACAAAATAATCACTAAAACTCGAGAGGATTTGCTTTGTTCTGTATCTTAACTTAAAAATAGCTGCCTTACCATAGCTATAAATCATTTTTAATACGAATTTAGCTTCAAATTCACTATCAAGTCTCCGATCTCATTAAGTATATATGATCGAAAAACCAGAAAAAAAAAGTTTAAAAGAACTTCGATGGGATTTTAAATACTAAAATACTCTACGCAGCTCATCTAAAAAGTACTTTCAAACCTCATGATTAAAAACCTCGACGAAAAGATAATTAAAATTTCTTCCACAAGAGGTGTTTCTTTGTGATTTTAAAGCGTTGTCAAATTCTTTGTGATCGTACAAAAGAAAATTTTAGAAGCCTAAGCCATTTATATGCAAATTACTGCAGATTAACAGCTCTGGGAATATCTTTCTCGCAAGATTATGAAATAGGAAAATTATAATAATGAAAAAAAAACCATTTCATGATCCACAAAATCTTTTCAGCGGTTGAAACCAATGCAAAAAAGAAGCTTTTCGGGTTTTATCGAATAAATTATTAATTTTTATTGCACTTTTAACACTTTGTTTTGTTTGGTTCGTTCGAAGAATGATAGAAAAATTTTAACAAAACAAATACGTCTCCAGAGTAGAAGTCTATTAGCTTATATTTAAGCAAAGAAAGAAACAAAGAGATTACGCATTGTTTTGTTTGTCATCCAAACAATACTTTTTTTCATAAAGCATTGTCAAATATAGTTTACTTGAATAATGTTACTCGTGAATATTTTATACCCAGGTGAGAATAAATAACTCTATTGTCTTTATTTTAGTAATATCTAAAAATTTCCTTAATTATTTTCTTGTTTCATATGTTTATTTCCAATTATTTCTTTAATTTAAATTAGTTTCCTTTTTTCTCTAGAGGTCGCTTGTTTTTTGCGGTGTGCTTAATTGTATATTTAATAAAATTATTAAAGGAAAATGTTTTAATTTTCTAAGAAAATGGGCTATGTAATTAAAGCCATTATTAATTTTACTTAATCATTAGTTACCACATAGTTCTCTCGTTTATTCTACTTTTTGTAGAATTTAATGAAAGGTGTTTTGTTCTCATTGTTTAGAAGTAAGTTATGAGTTTTACATTAAAGAATAACAATAGAAAATAACTAACCTAATATTAACCTCACGTTTGATATTAGTAAATGTAAATTTATCTTACCAATCAGATAAAAATAATAAAATAATTTAATGCTGTTTATATAAGAACTAGCTGAAAACCAGTCGTTGCTCGGGATCCATATTTTTTCATATAACGGCCTCCTGGTTTTTCCCCCTACAAATGTTGTCACTAACTTCTCAAATATTGTCACTTCTAATTATTATTATTGTCTATTGAAAATTGTACAAACATTGCCACTTCTTCGGAAATTTCTCCCTGTCTTCGGACCGCCATCCTTTCAACATTTGCTTGAAGCCTGACTTCACTTTCTTCGAAAGTTCCTGGCTGTCTTCAACCTGCCATCCTTTCAGCATCTGTCCGTTTCTTTCTATTTGTTTCTTCGATTTTTGATGTTTTGGTCTTCCTTTTTTTTTCTGAACTGAAGATTTATCAAAGGAAACCCGTTTCTTCGGAGGCATGATTTTAATTCAATTTTCCTAATTTTTCAAAACTTATCCGGTGTTTGAAATTCTCAGTAAATTATTACTTACACACCCACTGTAAGGATGTGTTAGTACCCTATATAAACTAAGGATACTCTTATAAAATAAAAACTTAATATAAATACTCTCCATTAATACTAAAAATAAACTCAAACTGAAACTCAAATATGAAATCACATTTTTCTACTTTTTTCAAACAACGTTGCCATGCCAGAAACAAACTTTAAAAATATAGATAATATAAAAGTAAATAAACTCTCAAATATAAAACATAAATAATTAAGGAATCTATATATAACGTCGGATGCAGGAAATTTAAATTAGAGACTGAAATGTTATCGACAAAACTGACTTATTGCTAGCTTATATACCCGGCGTTGCTCGGAGTAGAAATATTTTCAAGTCTAAGTACTTATAGCATTTTAAACTTCATTAAATAGTTTTCACTGTAACATCTTTCGTTGATTTTCTTTTGCCCTTTCCTGTTTTTTTGATCAATCGGCCAGTAGCTAAAATAACCTCTTTTTTCTGTCTCTGTAAGGAAGATAATTGCATGCTACGAAATAAAAGCGGAAGTAAGAAGTCTACTTTGACCAAAAAAAGCAATATTTTCTTAACTTTAACAGTGGTAAAAACACGTGAATAAAGGATTTGATGAAACAATAAATTGGTTTAAATTTGATTTTATAACAATAATAGCATTGTTAAAATTTTTTGTTTAAAATGAATTTTGAAACGTTAATTACAGTTAGAGAAAAAGTATACAGCAATTAAATTGGTACCGTTAAAAGTATAATTTTTGTTCTTTAAGGTGATGTAAAAATAATTTTCGTACCATAAGTATTTCAGAAGTTATTGGCGAAAAACGTCTAAAAATAGCTAAATTTTCGTTATTTAATTAAATAAATAAATATCTAATTCGAATTTTAAAATAATTTTTACGACGCTAGATCCCTCTTGTGCAAATACATCACTGTGTCAAATTTGGTCGCCGTAAGTCCAACTTTGTGGTTGTCCATAAAGAACCAAAAAAAGAACATACACACAAACATACTTTCCTCTTTTATATACTCTATAAGGTCAAAAGTATCAGGACACTTTCAGATTTTCACATTTTTTTTAGAATTTATCCGGAAAGGATTAATTGACTGTCCTTAAACTTCGACCATGTGAAGAATAGACTGTAACTCACATTTGGCATTAAAGATTCGGTCCTGGGGGCAACAAGACGACAGTCTACAAACTGAAGAAGACACAAAGTTTTTTGGCCTACCACGCTTCACAGAATACTTATAAAAAAATGAAACTTTCAGAAATGGTTATGTTTATTGTGCATAATATTTACAGTAATTTTCGTAAACTCAGCACAAATATTTGGGAAAATATAAAGGATTTCTTAAAAAATCCCAAATTTTCCCGCCTGTTTTTTGCTTATAACATGCAGAGTGTTCTGTTATATTATCCGAAACTTACAGAAAAAATGACATTATGTTAGAGAAGCATTTTGTAAAAATTTGGAAAAAAACGTTCTGAAAATTACAGGAAATATGAGCATTTTTAGTAAAATATTTTTTACAGAGCATGCGCGAAACATAGCGTAATTTTTCTTTCACACTTTTAAGTCCAGATATATATGGCAACTTATATAACAAATTCAGTTCAATATCATTAGTATTCAGAAAGGTATCGGCATTACAACGAGCACATTTTTAACTCCTATCGAAGAGAAGCTAAAAGATGAGGGGTTGTACACAAATTGATATTTTTTAAACTTATATCTTTGAATAGTTATATTGAATTGTATAGTGGTTAGAATTTGCTGAATACACATGAACACTTATCACTTACGTGCATAATTTAAATTTCAGCTAATTAGGCACTATAAATAACAAAAATTGTATTACTTTAATTATATTATTTACATGATTATTAACAAGTTGCAAATTGTTACAATTCTACGTCGAAACGATATTTTTAAATATATTTCTTTTATGGCCAAACGATTTTTTTTCTAATTGATCTCTTTTCCTAAAACATTTTAATATTTCCACAATATATATATATATTTATTCGTTACAAATATTACAAGTGTTCATGGGTATTTAGCAAATTTCTAAACACGATAAAATTCAATGTAACTATTCAAAGATATAAGTTTAAAAAATATCATTTGTGTACAACCCTTCATCTTTTAGCTTCTCTTCGATAGGAGCAAAAATTCTGCACGTTTTAATTCCTATATCTTTCTGAATACTAATGATATTGAACTGAATTTTTTTATATAAGTTGCCTTATATATCTGGATTTAAAGGTGTAAAGGAACAATTAAGCTATGCTTCGCGCATGCGCTGTTGAAAAGTATTTACTAAAAATGCTTATATTTCCTGTAATATTCAAAACGTTTTTTCCAAATTTTTACAAAATGCTTCTCTAACATAACGTCATTTTTTCTGTACGTTTCGTATAATATTAAAGAAAACACTGCATATTATAAGCAGAAAACAGGCGGGAAAATTTGGGATTTTTTAAGAAAGCCTTTATATCTTCCCAAATATTTGTGCTGAGTTTACGAAAATTACTGTAAATATTATGCACATTAAACATAACCATTTCTGAAGGTTTCATTTTTTATCAGTATTCTGTGAAGTTGGGTGGGCCAAAAAAGGTTTGTCTTCATCAATTTGTAGACGGGCTCTTAATTTCCCTCAGTACCAAATCTTGAATGTAAAATATGAGTTATAGTCTATTCTTCATATAGTCGAAGTTTAAGGGCATTCAGTTAACACTTTCTGGAGATATTCTAAAAAATGTGAAAATCTGAAAGTGTCCGGATCATTTTGGCCCTATAGTGTATATAGATTTGAAAAGAAAATGCAATGCCAATTAATTCATTGTTCTTATAAATTGTGTTAATTGTTGTTTAGATGTGAGTGACCGGAGAGGAATGGATACCTTTAACAAACTCAAGACCCTGCGAAATTCTTGTGTTCTTCATTTACAATAGATACCATCACATATAAATTTAAAATATAACGATATTGCTGATAGTCTTGCTAAAGAAGGTACTAACGTGCCTCAGGCTTATATAGAACCCTTGACCTACCTTTAGTTATACACAAGTAGAAAGGCCTTTTTAACATTTCTTGGAGGCATCCACCAGCTCATTCATGGTATTGTAGTGAAGGCCCCGGTGCTTCTATACATTTTAAGGAGATAGGAAAGGCCAAACAGCTTTGGCTCACTTAACTTCCGGTCACTTAAAAACCCTCAGTTCTCTCGTGATGATAAGAAGTTCAATATCTACACAAAGTGCAACATGATTGAGGCCACTTCGCAACACCTACTTACTGTGTTGCCTTGGTGTATGATGATCTGTTTAAGCGACCGGATTTTGTGCTGGAGATGATGAAGGCGAACGAGCTCATGGATCTGATCCGATTCAGATCAGAAGGATTAGAAAGAAGAAGAATTCTGTTAACCTTTAGAAGTGAATTACATTTTTCGTATCATAAATAGAATTTGTTTGATTTTTATTTTCTTATTAAACTTCATTGATTTACTATACTTCTGTACGGAGAACAGCATAACAAGGATTACAAATGAGGTTAATATTTTTTCATAGTAAATACGTCAGATTTTTCAGAACAAATTGTGATTTTAGCTTTGTCCGATAATGGTCGCCTGGAAAGATAAACAAATTTGAGATTTTATATATAGTAAAAGGTAATTATACAGAGTGATTCAGAACAATAGATCATTAATTAGCAATGAGTTCATGAATTCTAAACCAAACAAAAATAACATAGGAACAACTGGGCGCAAATGCAAAGTACGATCTCTAAAGAGGTAGCTGTGACACTAAAGCAACAAGACGTGACACATGTTGATTTTTCATAGCCTGGGCTTTCGCCATGGACGAAATTAAATTTAAGGGAAGGTGTGCTCACTGTGCACTTTTACCTATTTTCACAAGATATTTTGCGATATCTCCACAATGTTGCTACGATATTCTGAATGTCGGGCAACATTGTAAAAGATATCGCATGAATATTGTACAGAATCTTGTACTAGTGGATATTTCAAAATAGGCGAGAGACAAAGCAACACTGTGAGCAATGACACTTCAGCATAAAAGTTTGGACTGACATGACTGTTTACTCGGCTTATACGTGTTGCAAACACGGCTCAATGGAAAACTGTATTGGATCTTCTTGGAAAATGTGCTCCCAGAATTACAATCCGACAAGGTATTCGCCGCAACATAACATCCTGCAACATCTAGTTCCTATTCCTTACATTACTTCACTGTCACAGTGACCATTTTAGCAATTATACGTTGTGTTTCCGACCACATGTCCCTGTATAAAAATGTCTTCTCTATGTAAGCCGAATTTTCTGAATATTATTAAATAATCCTTCTTAATTACCGTATATGACATAACTCTTTTAAAGATCATGGTGGTTTGGTGATAAGAACTTGACTAGGAAATCCGAAGACCATAAGATCAAACTCGTCAATTTCCCTGCTTTTGGTATAGCATGACGAGATATGAGATGAGGTATCGTCCTCGTCATTTGGCCGCAGTTTAAAATGACGGGGGAAATAGTAATTCGTTTGTAATGCCAATAAGGAACTACAACTAAACTAAAAATATGCATAAGTTTAGTTGATACTTAGTATAAACTAAGCATATGCATAAGTATTACTTGATTGTTAACTTCTCATATTTATTTATTTTATACGTTTAAATCCTTTCTTCGATTTCTTTTAGGAACACATCAGAACAATCAAAGATGGTCGAGCTCAGCAGAAAATAGTTGCCCAGATATTTTGAAGAACGGTCATAATTACGTAAAAGTAAGCATTACTTGTTAATTTAAATTTTGCAAAATAAACTTCTAAGATTTTTTTAGATTAAAAATGTTTAATTTGTTATTATATAATTATTAGGAAAAAATAAATTTTGAACACCTGAGGAGCAAAAGCTTATTATGAATAAACATGGAGGCAGACCTAATAATGATGTTTTGCATATGATGAAATCATTTTAGTGACTAATAAACCGTTTAATGATAATTTCATTTCATTCTGCTTGATTTATTTAAATTCCGTATTTATAATCAAAAAGTCGCTTTATGTATGTATTTTAAAGTTTGAGTTTATTAACCATTTTTATGTAAGGTGTAGATAAATACTGTTTCTTATAGGGACAGTTAATTTAATAGTATAGGATGAAAGAATTTGTCATGATACGAGATATTTACTAAGTTTGTTATTCATTTTTTTAACTCTGTGTTTTTAATTATCAGTTTTTCTCAAACGCTCTTTATAAATTTTCAATATTATTTCATCCATCTTTTCGTATTTTAAATCAAGATGCTTAAAAATATCATTTAAAAAACTATTTTTATGCTATAACTTCATGACGTGTTGCTCCTCAGATATAAATCTAATATATGTGCTATACAAGAACTTATGAAATTGTGAAAGAGGACCAAAAATAGAGCTGCCGAGTATTTTACTCCTGATGTCAAATTCTGTCAAAGAATCTACTTGAAATGCGCATGTGCTTCCTGCAAATACTATACCTCGAAAGAAATTGATGTTTAAAAATTTCATGTTGACCAAGATATTATTTTTAATCCCCCTCGTCTTGACCACTAAGCTACTTTTCCTTAGCCAATTTTTTGTACGATTGGACAAAATAATATTATTCAATAGTAATCGTCGAACTGCAATTTAAATTATTTATTTTATTTACATTGGTATTCAGGATATTCAACTTTCATACAATTCAGTGTTACTTTTAGAACATTCAAGTTTAGAAAATATCAATTTGAAGAAAACTCCTCATCATTTAGCTTCTCTTAAAAAGCAACCAAAATTTGGCTCGAAGCAATGTCAATATCTTTCTGAATCTTAACGATATTCAACTGGAATTTTTATTTTACATGCCCTGTATATTTGTATTTGAAATTATGAAAGAAAGATTCCGCTATGATTCGCAGATTAGTAGTTGAAAATTATTTAATATAAATGCTCATATTTCTTCGAATATACCAAATATTTACTTCATATTTTAATGCATTGCTTTTATGGTATATTGTCACGCATTCTGGAGGTTTCGTATGATTTGGCTGAAAACTCTACATGCTATAAGCAAAACACATGGTGTATAGCTTGGGATTTTTTTTTTAGGAAAATCTTTATGTCTTTCCGAAAATACGTGCTATTTTCATGAAAATGCATGCAAGCATTGCGCGCAGAATACAAAATTACTAATGGAAATTTCAAATCATTATCAGCTTTCTATAAAAGGGGGTGAACCTATATACCTTTTTTCATCACTGTCTGGTCACCCCCCAAATGCCCTCGTGACCGAATTTTCACTCTAAAATGTGATTTCCGACCATTATATGTCCCTCGATTCTCCGCGACTGTTTGAAAACCATTGCATCCAAATGTTTCGCATCTTATGAATAATAGCTTATATTTTAGAAACCAGTATGCATATCTACTAGTTGCTTTCTTATTAAGTACTTTCCAAGGAAATGCGCAAGAGAACACATTGTCAATAGATCTATAATTATAAACATGGCTTTTTTTTACTTTCCCCAAGTCGTAGATATTCCACATAATACGACCTGATCCAATTAACGTCACCTGATTGTACCTTCTAAAATGATACGAGCCATATCAGCTCAATCAGTATTCAAAGCTGTGAGTGCTGTGGATTGCTCTCATTCAGTTCTGATTATACGAAGAAATTCGTTACAGATATTTTCCAACTGTACTTGACAGATGGAAGCTTCGTAAGTTCTTTATTGTAAACTGTTAAAGAAGGGTATTGAATTAGTTGTAATTTTTAAACACACTTTATGACTGATATATATTTCAGATGGTTCAAGTTATTCAACCAACTTTACAGCCTCGATTAACATTTAGAATGAGATATTGTCCAATGATAGAAGGATAATTTTGCCTTTACGTAACCTTATTCTGAGTACAGGCTAAATCTCAAATTGGATTTAGTGAACCAAAATGCATATACAGTTTGTTTATAAATTTATTAGGAGTTGTTTACTTCACATAAAGTGTTAATGATTCAAAATTTCTTTGTTCCTGCATGTACACTTAGGAATAGAAATTAAATTCTTTTATAGTTGTTTTTAGAAATATCTTTTTTTTGTTAGAAATATCTTTTTAAAGATTTGTTAGAAATATCTTTTTAGTCAGAATGAGACTTCGAAACGAAAGCTTTGAAAACGCATTGTGTCCTTTCTTACTATCTGTTCAGCTTTTAAATATCAATTTATATGTATAATGTTCCATAATTAGAATGAGATTAGACCCCTTTATCAGATTAGCTTATTTCGATGTTCCCGTTTGATTTACCAAATTATGTATTACATCACTTTCTCTTCCTTTTATATATATATATATATATATATATATATATATATATATATATATATCAATTTACATTTACAGAAGTGTTCCGACTTACGTTACAGTTTTCTATAGCTTAACTGTATACTATTTGCCTTGATATCAAATACATTTCCATCTAACACAATATGCTAAGAGGCCTAAAATTCGATTGATAGTTTTATTTATCTGCTGCCACTTGTCGCAATTATTCTAGATAATACAACCTAAGTCAAGTGTTGATGAATACGTCTTCTAAAATGATGTGGAACCATTGATGTTGACTTGCTTTTCCGACTATAATGCGCTCGTGTCCGATTGAATTCAAAGCTGTTGATATTGTTACAAAAGTCTTTTATGTGGGTGTATGGTGTAAACAGTCCAACACGCAGGATAATGGAGAATGAAGGTTTATTCACAAATGTGCAGGAAAAACACGTAGCACAGGTACAGGAAACAATAGGTATTGCACAGATTGCCAATATAAACGGACAACAATTCACAGGTAATAACAGTTCAGCACTTTGATATTTAGCAACACAAACAGTCAGCAAATAACTAATAACGACAATAACTGCACTTTCAATAGCGCTCAGCTTACCAGGTTCCTAGCTTGCACTGCGGATGAAACTCTAAAGTCGTTCCCAATGGATCAACACTACTCCCTCTGATCCAGGCGCAGTCCTTATATACTCTCTCCGACCAGCCGTGACGTCACATGGAGTTTTCTCGTATACTCAAGAGTATTCCCTTTCCTAATAGAAATATCGAGAAAAGGGTTGCATTTTCTGGAATCATCTATTTGTCTCCAAGGTCACCAAAATGGTCGCCAAGTTCGTCGCCAAAGTTAGGGATCCCGGAACAGCCTCTGCCCGTCACTCCATGCTTAACCTTGTAAAACTCTCTTCCCAACCACAAGACTAACATTGCTGGGAAGCGACTTTCCATGTTCGTAACACTATGTATGTTGATATTATTGAGCCACTTCGAGAATTTGTTAGTTTAATGCACAAGAAGAGAGTCCTTGTGGATAGGACTTGATACATGGTACAGTTAAAATAATTTAGAAACAATTAATGTTTATTCAATGCTATAATCTTACGTATTTTAATACAGATTAATTATTTTTGTCACATTTAACAGAAAAACTCATTATCTTCCATAGATTTCAAGCATAAAAATATTTAGAAATTTGGGATTATTTCATACTGATTACGTGGAATGAATGATAAATATTTTTGGTAAATAACTTCAGGTTGCATAGCTCATTGAATCGATTTACAATTAGAATAAGATACTACTTTACAACTTTAGTGAGATAATATAGCATTTAAATATCCTTATCTTGATTGCAATCCGATGTCGCTTTTGAAATTAGCGCAATGAGCTACTTAATATTGTCTGAATAATTTAGATTCTTCTTTTAATTATCATCAATTGTACATCGATTTAACGCTAGAATCGAATAATAATCGCTTCATACTATTTTATTCCGATTACAAGCCAAAACTCTGATTTATTCAGTGCATCAATTGTATGAATACACAGTTTATCCATGACCTAACTATCTTCTGTTTGCTTTGGTATCAAGTACTTTCCCATCTAACTCAATGCGCGAGGGAACACATTGCCAAGAGACCTATAATTCTAAACATAGCTTTGTTTACCTACCACAAGTCGTATTTATTCTAGATAATACAACCTGCCTCAATTAACGTCGATGATTGCATCTTCTGAAACGATACGGAACCATTGACGTTGGTCAAGCATGCTTTTCCGGTTGTGATGTGCGCGTGCCCTACAGTATTCAAAGCAGCTGATGTGTGTCCATGGATTATTTCGCCATTTCAGTAATTAAGCAGCTCTATACACAAGAAGAGGGTCGTTATGGAAATTTTCTTGTACTCCGTAGTTAAAGTGTATTGAATAAATCGTGTTGGTTGAAACATTTCGTTATATGCAAAATGCTGAAATAATGATGTGGTAATAATGTTTATTCAGTATCAATCGGTAATTTTTGCTCCTAAACTTACAATGTACCGTTTATCACAGATTGCTATAAAATTCTATTTCATTTATCATACTTACGGAATCCTTCAAAACTGGAGACGACAACAAAATGTCATTTTAATATAAAGTATTTCTTGGTTCGGTTTTAAGCATTAAACGTAAAAATAAAACAGTGAAATTTTAAAAATAAACATTACGTAGAACGAATTACAAATCCACTACAGAAACCTTCATATGTAAACCTTCATTGGAACGATCGATAGGCAAGGTTTTATTTATTAAGTCAAGGTAAAATCGTTGCATAATAAGTATTTCGAGTAAATATTAGTTCTAGAGTTGGATATGAATTTATTTAATTGGATGTTTGTGCCCTTTTCTCATAACAAAAATGAATTATAAAATAAGGATGATGTTATGATAAAACTATAAGAATGTTCGCAAATCATTTAATCGAACACACAATATTTAACCAAAATCTAATGACTTTTTTTATTGTTGATAAAATCAACAACTTATTTCAAGGTCATTCATGTTAAATACTATGAATGAAGAGGACATTGGAATGGTTGCGCGTAAATGTTAAATTTTGTTAGAAATTTAGATACCTATTTGTAGAAATTTCCAGTTTTGACATGAGAAAACGACAAGAAAAGTAATTATATAGACATCTTTAGCTTGTGTGCAGTTAACTTTCTAGCGCTGATGTAGCTTTTAGATGTTAACGCTAAGAATCAAATTAATTCCTTGCATGGAAACACATAAGCACTAGAATATAAAATAAATTATATATAAATTATAATAAAATATATAAAATATAAAAGCAGTTAGAAGCACACAAAAGATTAATTCACCAAAATAAACATAGAAAAACAGGCGAAAATATGTTCAGACCCCACAAATCATATCTTGATTGCATGGTCAAACCTTTGTAGCTCATTCCCTAAGCCAACATCATACACAACTTCTTACTTCTTTTCGAAACCTCTTTAAAAATAATCTCAAAGACAGCTTGATTTATTGTTGTTCAGGGAAGACAGTTTTTTTCTTCTACTCAGTCTATGACATTATGCACAGAACACTACTCTCAGCAATCCCTTGGGGATTTTCTCCAAATGATTTTGATTGCATTTATTTTCATTTTAGTCTAATTTTTTAGCCTTTTTGTTTTATTGGTTTATCGTTTAATTAAGTATTTTCGCTGCTGAAATTGGGTTGCTGCAACAGTCTAAGTATTAAGACTTGTGTTAATTTATTTTTCTAGCATCATTCTTCTAGTTAGAGCGGAAATAAACTTCTTTCTAAATCTGGGAACAATATATTCAGTTCATTAGGTTTTGTGTTTTCGTTAAATGCACATTGGATGATTAATTTTATGTTCCGTTTGTAAAAACTTGATCATAATTAATATTAATTAAATTTTAACAAATTCTTTTGTTAATTTAGTGGTATGCTGTAAGCTTTATTTTCATACTCAGTCAAAATCTATATCTTAATTATGGATTCTCACAAAAAAAACTGCCTCTGTTCTGATCCAGAAATCTCGTATCTTTCTAATAATATCAGAGCTAGCTGTATTTTGCTAAGCTTAAAAAATACTAAAAGAGTATAAAAAAAATCAGAAATCGTGCTGTTCTCCTCGGTAGCTTGATGAAAACGATTTCTTAAAAACTTGATTGTAACATTTCTTTGAAAAAATAATATACTGCGAAATTCCAAATGCCATGGGGTTGCAGTAGGCAAATTTATAGTATTTATTAAAGAGTAGGATATTGGCAGTGCTACTTGTTGAAACCCTGAATGTCTTAAAAAATGTTGAATAACATGACAAGGTATATACAGCGGGATTAACTGGGTTTGAATGTGGGATAAATAATGGAACTCAACGCATGGGCAAATTTTCATAAAGTAATTTTCATAATAGTGTTATTAGAAATAGATATATCATGTTCATCCCATCGCAAACCAAAACCTCCAAAATTCAGAATATTCTGTTGAGTGCATATATATTGATATACAGTACAAAAAATTGAGTACAAAAATTTCCTACATATAGTATATTTTTACAATTTTCAAATATTTTTTCAGGATGGCTGCAATTCCTCATCTTCCGAAATCGACATCAACGCCACAGACATCAGCCGGAGTTCCTTGCTCAACGAGAGAGTCCCCGCGGATCCAGGCCTGTTTATACCCCCCTCACCCTTAATCGCAGACGATCCCTTGCTGAAACCAGGGGGTGCAGCAATGGCCTTAGGGGTGTCGGCTGTAGACTTGACTTCGGGAAAAACAAAGACAATTGTCATTCACCCCCCTCATAAGCACCATGAGGCAAGCGCGAACCAGTCATCGCTGGTGACACTCGACGGTCACTTTTTATGACTTTGAAGGAAACTTGCTCAGGTTTTCTGATGTTATCAGCTCTCATGGAGCGGGGATCATATCTGATGTCGTTTGCTCATATATTCTGTGACAATGTCGCATTTTTGATACGTCAACTAATGACTTCGACACCCATTAAATGTGCTATAATTAATTTAATTTTATATTTTAATAATATCTAATGATGGAATTCTATCTGTTGATGGATGTGATGTATTTAGTTCAAGCTGTGTGAAGAAACTGAAGATTGCAACAGTGAAAGAAGCTTCAGCATGAGCATTCAGTTAGTTACGATAATGAGATGGATATTCAAAGATAAAGAAATTCAGTGGCGCAGTCTCAGGGTGCAAGAAGTATGGCCGTAAGTATGGAAGTATACCAGAAGTATGGTATATCCTTGGCGCCAGTCTTAGGAGGCACTTTCAATCATGATGGTGTGAGATTCGTATCCAAAAATAATGAAAATTCAGTGGCGTAGGGACGCGAGTGAGGAGTAATTGATACTGTTGAAGCATATCCATAAACCTGGCGCCAGTCTTTAGAGGTACTTTGAAGACAAAATATTACTGCGTTTATTTCATTTAAAAAATATGATGTTGACTATGAAGAAAAGATAATTCGTACAGGATGCATTTTACCCTTGCTACGCCACTGAAAACAATGGATGAAATGAATGAAATTTTGATACCTGAGAGACTATAGCAAAGATAATAAATTCAAAGAGTACAAGCATAGAAATTCGAGAAGAAAAGGCGAATAGATTTAGGCAGAACTAATTCTGATGGCATATGGGCTGAGTAAGGAGAAAATCCATCTAAGGCGTCATTTAATATGATTAAGAAAGCCCAGTAAGATATGACATCGTATATGACAGATCAATAAAACCTTAGGGTGATACCTAATCTAGGTCGAAAGACATGACCAAAATAAATAGAGAATTCAGCATGCAGGCATGATGAAAAAGTAGTCTAAGTAAATGATAGATGTTCGTAAGAATGATGATAATCTGACTAGATGCAAGGTGAAAGGATGTAAAGAGTTCTATACAAAAGAGACGTATTATTATTATTCAGATAATATGATATTTTCACTGATTTTATTCAGATTCTCTTGTAAAGCGGAATTTTTCGAAGGATTGTTGAAACAATAAGAGGTATACCATTAGTGTTCTTTGTATTATATGTAATCAAACATCAAATAAAAGTTCGTATAGAAAATGAATTAAAAATTTTCTTAAATCAAAAGGTTTCTAAAAGCAAATTGACGTTTCTAAACTAACAAAAAAGTCTTCATTCCTTTTAAAGAATTCGTAAAATGTCATAAAACATAGTATGAAACTAATAATATTATAATTTTCTTTTTCTGTTATATGTGCAACTATTGAAACCAAAAATGTTTTTAGTGTATTCTGAGGAAAATTACTCAGCTTCAATTGTAATAAATAAATTGAAGAATAAGATACAGAATTAAATTTTCCTTCCTTTTCTTAAGAACAAGTATTACTCAAATATTATATACTTATAAACACATATCAGCCAAAATTTTATAATGTTTAATGTTAAAATGCGAATTGTTATCATGAAATTTCTAGAAAAAGACATTAGTCTATCTCTAATATTATACTATAATCTCTGAAAATAAATACTACGTCATAATTAGATTACATCATTTCTGGTGCAATAGACTCTCCTTATAAAACAGAGGCTCCCAACCTGTGGTACGCGTACCCCTGGGGTACGCGAATAACAGTTGGGGTGCGGAAAATCAAATTTGGTAATGGTGGAAACTAAAAGAATTAAAAGATTTAAAAGGTTACAGAATTTTGTTTCCCAAAGTGAATACTTGTTGTTTAATAACTATATCACTGAATAGTTGAATGTGATTTTAGGTTTTAGCGAAGTGTTATTTTTAGGTTTTCTTATAAGTTAATGCGAAATTATTACAATATTGGTTTCATTTGTTTTGGCGTTGAACTAATACTATCGTAAAAATAGAATAAAATGTAAAATCAAAAGTAAGTCCTGCAAATGCTATGAATTCGAGTCATTTGACTCTTTTTCTCAAGTTTACCAAAGCCCTTAACTTTATTGATGAAAGTCTTCTTTGCATAAACGGATGTGTTGGTGGGTTGTGGATATGACAGTAGTGGATACGCGAAGGTAAAAACATTAATCAAAGGATACGCGAGGGGGGAAAGGTTGGGGACTCCTGTTATGAAACTTTAAGAGGACCATCTAACAGAGTGAAATTATTTCTGTATTCTATTTTTCAACTTTTATTTTTAAAAATCATAAACGACAAAAATTTTACAATCATTTTCAAATTAATCCACTGAAAAGATCATGGATTTGCTTTTATTATAGTTTCAATATTTAATGTCAAAGCGGAAAGAAAAGAAGATGAAAAGTTATATAGGCAATAATGCTGTTGAAAATTTTCCATTTGGACCTAATTTTATTGAAATACGTTATATACACCTATCGAAAAAGCATTTTCGCACCAATTAATTTATGCATATTACATAGAGATTAAAAGTCTTGCATCCCGTGTAAAAGCATTTTATTTCGGAAATGCTGGAAAAAAAGAATTATTCTGAGGGGGAAAATGAAAAAAATTTGAACATAGCTACAGTACAAGCACAAAAGTAATAATTTTATTCAAATGCACGCTGGAATGCTAAAATCCCAAATTCGAAGACGCTTTTTTCAATGTATGAATGCTTATTTTTAACTTATCTTCAATAACATCAGTGTAAATGGGGAAATGTAACAGATAGGAATTGTCTATATACTGGATTGTCTCAAGTGTCTTACAGAACAAGAGGGGAATACTATTTAATTGTCAGAAATAAACATCAATGAATAATGTTCGGAACTACGATACATCTATAGCCCATTCATCAATGACAATTTCTCCTCTGATGTTTCGATTGTCTAACACTATAACTATCAAATATTATAATAAAAAGTAAGACACGGAGACGGCTCGAAAAAAAGCGGGGCCTGGTGCAAAGTTGACTTGAGGGGCCTTGAAACAAATTTCGTACAGCAAAATAATTCGTTAATTTTGCTATTTATTATATTGCACAATTTGGTATAAAACATGAAAATGATAGATAATTAAATTATTCTTAATAAAGTTAATATTTCAATCGCACAAAAAGTCGGCAATAAATCAAATAAAAATAATTACTTCATAAATGCAATTTTGTATGCGGCTTATCAGCTTAAGTTTACAATACGCGATTTTGATTTAACTTTCTTGTATGCTTTATAGCAAATTCGTTGATAATATCATAATTTAGTTTTTTTTGGTTAATTGGGATTCCAAAAGGTAAATTGTTCTTGATAAATGCTAGATTTAAAGAAATTTGTTATTAATTTAAATCTTAAGAAAGATACTTCTGAAGATGCGACGCTAATTGGTAAATGTCAAAATAATTTTCAGAAAAATAATAAAATTTGGATACAATGCAAATAAATTATTTTTAAATAAATATTTGCAATATTGTGTCCTGGTAGGCAAAACTCCACAACAAATTTTAATTTCGTTAAAATAAATCAATGCGATCAATTTTCATTTCGCAAAATCAGTCAGCTGCGGGGGGCCTTCAGGAACGCGGGGTCTAGTGCACTCGCACCCTTCGAACACTCTTCAGGCCGGCCTTGGTAACTCATACAAAGATTACGCGGAAAGAAATATTGCCACTCTTATTTTTAGCGAACTATTACTTCTGCCGCCCATCTTTAATTTCCCTATTTGTTATTTTTTTCTTGTCCAGTACAGGAAATCTGATTTTTTAAGAATCAAAATATCCATAATTTATTCTTATCAAAATGTATGGACTCACTATAAGTTAAACTCATTGATATTATATTGCATATTAAGTTGATAATTAAATGTGACTGTTACTTTCTTGACTACCTTCTGCCTTACAGGGCACATTCAGAACAGTCTTATGCAATGGCCTAATTGGACTATAGCCCAGGACGCCATTGATCCAAGAACATCTACGAATTGACTCTGCTGGTTTTATTTTAAATGTGAACCAAAAACAATTTAATTTTAAATATGAAAAAGCGTCCATTTGCCAAATTGAAAGGAGCTAATCCGAGAATAGGTGACTTTCCCCTTCTTTTTGTACCTTTAACACTTTAACACCACACCACAACGCCTTCTCTAGAGCTCGTGTGGCTCCTATCCGGGTTGGTATAGATGTAGGTGGACTTTATTGAGCTTCAGAAAAAATTACAGCAAGAGAAGAATGGCACTTGAACAAATTACAAAGCTGGTGTTAATACATAGAATTGACAGCAAAATAAAGGAATATATACAATATCTTGAATAACACGGTGTGAATGAAGAAAAAATATTTTGTTGGGGCCATAGTCGCTCAAATTCCTAATAACGGTTCTGATGGGGTGGCAAACAACTCCAGCCCAGGGTGTTAAAATCTGTTAAGTCGGCCCTGGGTGCATTTTCTGAGTCTATTCGCACTTCGCTTATTTATTTTCATCTTAGTTCATCTGAGAGTTCATGCCAGAATTAACACCAATAACCAACATTAACATGTCAGATGTTAATGTTTTAATTGAAGGTTCCTCATGTATTATCAATAAATTTGTCGTACCTGTAAATTATCATCTTCGAGAAAGTAGAAAACAAAATCAATTATGGCGTCTAATTTGCCTTTTTTTTTATAAGAGATGCGGTAATGTCATAGACGCACATTAAAAATGTGTGGGCAACAATCTAAGCTGGCTTTTCTGGAATGTGATTCAGCCTTTTCTTAATCTGAAGAAAATAATCGATCAGATATATAAAGTTGGAAGCTGGAATAATAGTTAATGCCTGTGTCAGTGAATTAATTTCATGAATAGACACATTTATCTTCAATTCCTGAAATATCCAAAGCAACAAAATGTGAGGGCAAAATGTGATACTTAACACCACCTAGCCCAACCTAGGATTTCTCAAAAATGAATAGTTGCAATTGTTCTTGAATAAAAGGAGACATAAAAACTAAAATTTTGTTGATTAGGTACAATAAGTATATCAACTGGTATAAGAAAAGGGACTAGCTGAAAATTATTCATGAAGCCGCTCCGTCGATGATTTTATATGAATTTACCTGAGCATGGACTGAAGGTATTTTAAGTTGGATAATATATCTAAGATCATTTTAAGGAGAGTCTATTTCTAACCAGAAAAAAAGAAGTTTCTTCGTAAACATTTAAATATAAAAATTTCTTCGAAGCCTAACAAAATTTTAATTTTAAAAATTGTTATGATAAGAATTTAAATATTGAGAAAAATTATATCATAATGCAAATTTGTTTGAATTTTAATGGTCAACAATTTTTCAAATCAGTGCCTTCTTGCCCAGATACGTCATATCGATTCTGTATCGAAAACTTATGAGCTAATGCGACAGCCCTAGAGAGTACCATCATTATCAGAAAAAGTACGTGTGTATATATCATAATCGATTAATCGATTATTACGGCTATTAACGTACACATATTAAAATGTGTACAAAATGTGTAAAGACACTTTCTTTTTTAATGTAATTTAATGATCGAAGAACTGCTACTGGAAATATCCCAGAAAACACTTCGTTTCAAATTATGAATAAATTAACAATCGTTTGAAAGGTAATATAAAAAAATATATAATTTCATTTTAATTTTTAGGAATGTCTGGTAATTCTAAATTTCATTAACAATTTTTCACGAATTTTATTACGCATATGACTTGGCTTACTTCATTTTATGCAATGTATCGAGTATTTTTCATTAAAAATATCTCGCAACGACAGAATGGTTTAATTGCTGCTTTTTAAACATTAGAAACAGTTTTTGCCCTCAGTTTTATCTTCTCCACTGTTCAAAAGTTAAAATCACGTAATTGTGGCTTAATGTTGCGCTCATTCGTATTTTTCAAGCATTAAATTTTCATTTAAAAAAGAAGTGTCTATTTTTACACCTACTTTATATGTATAATATGTGGTATGAGTTTACTTATACTTAAAATAATCGCATTCGAATAAAGTTCAATTTTAAACATAACAAGTGGCGTTTTCTTTATCTTCAATACATTCTTGATTTGATGAAATGACACATTTTTGAAATATGAAATTCTAATTTAAGGAAGAAATAAATTTCTTTATGAGTATTGTCAATTATTTTTAAAAGTTAAATAATATTATTTAAAGGAACTTGGTTAGAGTCAGAAGTTAAGTGATATATAAGAAAAATATTTATAGAAATCCTGAAACCTTTCTTTATCATGATATAGAAAACACGATCTCCTGTTTATTAATAGTAATGCCTCTTCAAATTTCAAAATATTACAATAAAATGCATTTTATTAATGCATTGTGTGGTGTCGGGCTCATTCTTCAAGGAAAATAAAATGAAGAATGAACTATACAAATCCTCCTTAGAACTACGGAAATGTATTACCCTCTACAGTTTACTACATATTTTTCTGTGCTTATTTACCTTTAATTTTTCCCACAATTTACTTATTTCTTTCTTATATTTTCTTATTAATTCTTTCGTTCCGCTTTTTTAAATTTCGTATTGAAATTGTATTTCATTTTGTAATCTTTATTAATTTAAATTTAGTTTTAATTGTAATTTTTTATCAGTATTTTTCTTAATTTTTCTGAATGTTGACAAGTGTGTTGTATGTTCTTCATTTCTGACACTGTGTTTTAACATGTTTTGGCATGATTGTTTTGTGATTTTTTTTCTGCTGGTTTTCATGCGCCGTACACCATTTTGGGTAGGGTTGAAGCCAGTAAGATTTAAAATTAAGTTAAAATTACCCTCTACACTAATATTGTGGTCAGTAACCATAACTCTTAATTTTCAACATAACACATATACACTGACCGAAGAACTATTTTATTTTA
The DNA here is from genome assembly GCA_013235015.1 of Araneus ventricosus. Classification (NCBI taxonomy): domain Eukaryota; kingdom Metazoa; phylum Arthropoda; class Arachnida; order Araneae; family Araneidae; genus Araneus; species Araneus ventricosus. The sequence goes on along the minus strand of BGPR01000047.1, from coordinate 1,032,746 downwards.
TGAAACTACCAATAGTACAAAGGAACTTGATTGCGTTACTGAACCAGATATAGAGAAAATACAATAATCCTTAGCAGCACATTCACTCGTCCCCTAGCGTCAAACATAAAATTTACCAGCATCAGTCTATGCGCTACGTCCGTATAACGTATACGACTTGACTAAGTTAGCCTTAATATGCAGATATACATTGATTGCATCATGGATCCAGAGTAAGAGAATTAACCGAAAGGTGTATAACATTTTCTATGTGCAACCTTTACTCGTATACAGGCGTCTATTCTCTGACTGTGTCCGTCTGTCTCTCCTAGTTTACATAAATTATTATCTCCCCTAGTTTAAATATTAAATAAACACAAGCTCATATAAACTTCATTGTGCTCCACTTCAATATCGCCACGAAATCGTTATAATTTTTTCGTAGATAAATTAACTGTATTTGCATTCGAAATTGTCGGTATAACCGAAGGTGATACTATAAATTCGCTTTGTAAATACCCAATTTGACGCTATCCGTATACCCCTCCCATTGCATAATATGAATATCATAATCTGAATCCGTTCCTAAAGCATGAATTTCGTTATCTAGGATTCTCATTTCGTTGAAAGGATCAGTCAGAAGACTAATATTGTACTTTATATTATTACACGAGACATTGTTATTTTATCCTGAAAGTTGATTAACAAATCGTGAAACAAAAGCTTTTACTGTTTTCAGTTTCCTTTTAATGTGTCTTTACCTTGTCTAAGCCATTTTCTTCTCACATTGTTCTGAACATAAGTTTGAACGTAAGAACAATCTTGTTAAGGATGGGTTTCGCACCAATGGGACTCTGGCGAATCTTATAGTAAAAAAATAGAGACTTCGGTTCAGACAAAACACTTTTAATTAAAAATGAAAAAAGGATTATTTGCAGTATATATTTGCGATCTCATTTGAAAGTTGACAACGTCGAATTCCATATTACCAACTTCTCCAGTTTCCAGACAACGTTAACAAAAATATAGTCAAGGCGTTGCCAAAAATGGAGCGAGAGAGAGAGAACTAACAGTAATACTTACATATATGGAGAGAGAACAGAAATTTAATAAGACATTCATCATCCAAAATTTTCACTTCTAAGCCTCCTCAGAGCCTGCGTCCTCCTTTCTGCCCATACTCGACCAATATTCAGTCAACTGCACTTGAGCAGTAATGGTTAAATATCAGGTCTAACCTACTTCAATTTATTAAGCTAACGCTAGTACACAGCTACTTGTATCACAGATCCAGAAAGAGAATTAAGCGTCATGCTTAGAGTCCTAATATGACCTTCATTCGTCCAAAGGCATCCGTCTCTGCACTCGGCATGTCTGATCTAAGTGACAAACTACCTATTTATTTACATGGGGAAATCTCAACCCTTTGCTGTCCAAAGGTTTTTCAAAGACATTCGAGCAAATCCAAGCCATTTTCAGTGAATTTATTAATGATTACATATTAAGGCAATTTAAGGTATAATATATGACGGGAGGCTGTCTTTTTCAAACAGCCGCTGATGTTTAAGGCGTAGGACTACTTTACTCGCGTGACTCTTTTGTTAATCGAAGTTTCTCGGTTTGTCTTTGTTACTCTCGATTCTCTTTTGTTTCTCGAAGTTACTCTCAATTCTCTTTTGTTTCTCTGAAATACTAATGTATGGAAAATTGGCGACAATGAATTAGGCAATTATTTCAAGAAAGCAAAGTTCTTCTCCACAAACTCGTTGATGAATGCTGGATCCTCTGTTTCTTTCCGAGTAACATTTTCCATGTTGCGGGCTACCGGAACGAGCTCCTTATACCATCGAGAATTCTCATACGCAATATTTTCATAATCATATAGAGAATTTGTTGTGGAGTATCTCCTGTGCGATCACTCCTGCGTATTTCACTCGTGGCCCAACTTTGCGACTCAGTAGTCTCTGAACTATAATTCCTATTTTCAAATTTTTTTTGTAACTTCTGTTGTCACCCTTTATCTCTAAAATAAGACATTAATTATGTTTTCATCATATGTAGTTAAAGATATATAGAGGATCTCCCATACAACGTTTTTGTGGCGTTTTGGCGTGTGAATCCAATTCCTTCCTGAGACCCACACCAATGGGGGGAATGTAGTCCTACGCTGAAAAACAAACTTGAGTCAAAAATGTCGAGTCCACCTCGACGTAGAACTTGCCGATAAAATAAACTGATGTCGAGTGCACCTCTACAAAGGAATGCAAAGGGTGAAGAAAGAAATGTATGATCTCAGGCCATAGAATATTCAAAAATATTCACTTGTAGGTCAGCTCAGTTTTCTTCAACCTGGCACGTGTCGTTCTTCCACTGGTATATTAAACAGGATAACACATGCTAAGCTAAACTACAGCCTCTGGTCTTATGTTTCACGATCATATGTGAGCAATTTGAGAACCTCGAATACTCTACTCACTGATTATATTATAAAATAAATTTAATAAATAACTTCTAAACCTATCTTATGAAACTTTATTCGTTTATCACATAATAATGTAAAAAATTTGCCGTTCTATCAACAATATGTTATGCACACATTAAATTCCATACGTGCTTCGAGAAATTATTTTTAACAACTTAAATCTTTTATTTTATTTTTATTTATTTTGACTATCTAATTAGATCACATATATTCTGGGAATGTGCAGTTGTATTCATTCGGCTAAGCAACCATGAAACACGAGAGATGTTTATGAATTTCACATAAATTACTGCATCGAATCATAACGAACGTGGAAAACTTAATTCTAGTTTATAAGTTTAAAAATACAGTAATTTGATGCACTTATGACGCACAGTCAAGTCTCTTAAGTTTCCTTTAATAGATAATAATTTTCCTTTATATCCTTTCTAGTTAATAATTTTCTATGTATACAACACATTCTGTCCATGTTTTACATGAAAATATGCTTCTTTATTTCGGTGAAAAGAGAGGTTAGGGATTAAGATAAGATGAACAACTAGGATGCAGCTTTCGTGAATTTCTCTAACTGACTGCTAGATGATTTGCACTAATCTTAGTTGAAGGGTTCTGGACGATTGAATTAGATACCGTTTCTAGATTTCTTAAAAGTTGTTAAGTCCTTCGGCTGTCCTCTGGCCATGCCCATATCCGTCAGATTTCGATATTCTGTAGAATAGGTCACGAACCTACGGCCTTCCTACCACGAAGAACTCTGCTATGAGGTCAACACCACCATTCCTTTTCGGGTTCAAAGATGTCGAAAATATCGAAACCTTTTTAAAATTCTGCGATCCAACATTTTCAAGACTGCAATGCTTTCTCAATGCATACAATGAAATAAAATATTGAAGATTAAATCATGATTAATAAAGGCAATTCTCATTTTATGCATATTTTTGAGAAAGAACAGTTTAAGATGCATATCCCTATAAGCATTGATAAGGCTACCCTTCAAGTATTGATCTGATTAACAAACAAAGGATTATTTGAGTCTCAGGATGAAAGATGCTGATTTTCCCATCAATCCCGTCAAGAAATGAAGCCGAAGGATTGATGTTGTGATAAATATTTTCCTTCCAACGGAATAAGCTGTCCTATTAGTTCATTAAACAGATTGATAGCTCTCAGGAGATCTAATTAAAGCCTAGATAATTATATCTCTCAGGTCAATATCCGTGTGTTTGCTTTGGCTGAAAGCAAACCGATTCATCTTATTTGAGTCTCACGCAAATAGTAATCTGGAAGATATCAATCAACTTCGCATTCTCTTTGACGTGATTCGAAGCCGAACGGTTCAGTTGCTTTCTCTGGTTCAACTGAATGGACTGATTTAAACTCTAATTTGGATGCTAATTTGTTGTATTTATAAGCTCCTAATCAATTATGAAGACATCTTAGCTACATTAAAAATTGCCGTCTGCAGAAAAAGTGATATTTTAGTGATTGCTCTAGGTTTAAACAATTTACGGCTTTAATATAGATTGCATTTAAACTCATTTTATTTAGATTTTTTCCTTGATCTCAGTTGGTTGTGAGCATTAATTTTGAGTAAGTTTTAGCTACGGATTTATTTTCCTTCTCAAATACTATTGAAAGAATTTTTTAAGTATTCTTATGAAAGAATGTTTTAATTCTAATCACACCGAGGATTTCTTTCACGCTCACCCGCATTTTCTCACCTTCGAATTATTTACAAGAATTGCACTTTCAGTTCTATAAAACTAAACAAATACGTGTGGATATCTTCCATAAATTTAATAAAATTATATTTTTTGCATTAGTAAGTGGTTTGACTTCGTTTACGTAAAGCTATAGATTCATAAGTTATGTTTTATAGACGAGACACGTGTGTTGATTTGTGCCGTTCAGTCATTTTGAACGAAGAAAAATGTTTAAAGCAAAAAATTAGTATATGCATCTTTATTCCAGATAACATAGCAAAATGTTTTTTTGCATTAATTTTCTTAGAGTGAAATCCATTCACTCACTGATAAATATTTTATTGACGTGCTTGGTGAAGACTTGAGTTGTTCAATTCAGTCAATTTGAAAGTAGAGACTATTTGAAGTGGAACATTTAGATTCCCAGTTCTCTTCCAGATGACATATCTAAATACTAAATTGCTCAGTCTAAAGAAGAACAATTTAGCATGGACTCCACCTTTCTCTACTTTTGTCTAGAACAAAACATCTTTTGCGTATTTTTCCTAACCTTGTACATCTTTTTGTCCATTTCTCGTTATTATCTATGTGCTTGTGTAGATATGACCAATCATTGTACATTTATATCGCTTTTCTTACGAAATTTGAATTTGTGCTTGTATCTTTTCCCCTTGATAATTTACTTCATTGCTTAATACCGCCCACGTATTCGTATGGGTGTACCCAATTATTGTACATTTGCTTCGATTTTTGTTTTATGGAATTTGCATACGTATATATATCTTTTGAAACATCCTCCAACCATTTACTGAGTATTTTACTTACTTCTGTAAGCCTTGTGTTGTACTTGCTGTTTCACAAGGAGTTTTTTCTCAAGAGAATGCAGCAAAAAATGACATATCACAATTTGTTTTTACTTTAAAATTAACATCCAAAAATCTAAATCCACCACTTATAATATACATCTTTTTCACTTGCATAGGAATGACTAATGTTGTTATGCCTTGTCATTTTGAATGTCAAGTTAAAAAAAAATTAGGCACATATAATTTTCTTCCAGATAAAGTAGCAAAGTGTGTTTTTACTTTAATATTCTTAGACTAAAACCCATTCATTGATAATTATTTTATGGACTTTGCTTGAGATAATATGAGTTGTTCAATTCCATCATTTTGAACGCGAATAATATTTGAAGTGGAACACTTAGGCTCATAATTCTTTTCCAAATTCATTTCAAATTATGCTTTCACTTTAAAATTTTATCTTCTAACACGAATTCACAACTAATAATTCATATTTTATTGACATGCTTAGAAATGACTTAAGTTGTTCAGTCTAGGCATTTTGAACGTAAAAATATATTTGATGTAGTTGATTTGTTTGCAAAACACTTGTATTTTCTTATACTTGACCAAACCTGTATTCGCTTATAGAGAAATACTTTAAATTTAAAAATGAATCAATGAAAACAGAAATTTCAATCATGATAAGATTCTGAAACTTCACTGTGATTATATATTTTTTCTTGTTTAATATGGGATATTTCTTTTTCTGACATCTTTGTTCTATTATTAACAGTCTCGAGACCTTTGTCAGTCACACCTGCTCAGTTGGAGAAAAACAGCCAGAAATAAATGATGCCTCTGTGTGAAGATAGCAATGGCCAGCCGTTCTAATCCTTACGTAACAGCTTTCTCTTATCGACAGGGGTAAAAGGAGAAGTCAACGTCATGTGCACTCTCGGGTAGAACATGATGGATATCTTCGATTTGGCGGGATATCACAATTGGCGACTTATTAAAGGGTCTCCTCTGTCAATGCTTGCAGCTATCATATTTAAAAGAGGCATGATGAAATTAGTAATAAATGATTGTTTGTTTAATGTGTTGATGAGATTTGATTACTAGAAGCAGTCCCTGAAGGGGGAGTCTCTTTTTTTATTTTCTTACTTTTTCTTCTTTCAATATATTATTTATCTCTAATTTTCGATCAAAATTCATGAACTGGACTTTAATTTGTGCGCCCGTGAAGAGAATCAAGCATCTTTGGAGACGGCAGAAAGAAAGTAGGTGAATATAGTGTTAGTCTCTACTTTCTCTTTCTTTCATTTTTTCTCCTTCGATATTTTAATTTCTCTGACATTTTGCTTTATTTCTTCTTTCATCTTAGAAATAATTTTATTGTGTATTCATGACTGAAAGATAATACTTATTGAGAACACTCTGTAAAATAGAACATTTTAAAGGCATATTACAAACAAGATAGATAAAAAAAATATATGAATATAACAATATAGAAAGAACGTGGAAACGATAGAATAAATAAATAAAGTCTTCTAGAAAGAATATAGAAGTAAAGACTAGTAAATTTTTCAAACATTTATCGATAATATGGATAAGCAAATATGTTTTATTCTCAGAGTCAAGCAAATAAAATGACTAAAAAAAATCTATAATATTTCCATTCAATAGGAATGACAGCAATAAATATTAAATAATATTTTCTATATACGGAACATAGGTTTTAACTAATGAGAAATGGAATTAATTGCCACGAAAGATTCATTAAAATCTTTCTTATGCTTCATATTACTTCTGAGCAAAATTTGAAGAAACTCACTTCATTAATTTCTATTTCTTAGAATTACTATTTAAGAATTTTCACTTTTACTTATATAACTTTTTCCTTGGTTGGTGCTTTAGGTTGTAATATCGCATCTTTATTTACAGCATACGCCCGAAGAAATATATTCCATTTACTTTTCTATTTTTCTCATAAGTTTTTATTTTACTTTTTTTTATTTTACAGCATTAGCTTTTTTTATTTTCACGAATTCATAATTCACAATTAAATTTTGAAATATTATATTCGAGCAGATAACTGCATTGCATTCATATGCTGAATATACAAAATATCTTGCAATAAAACATACCTTGACGCAATTTCACATTTAGAAAGCAAATTAACTTTTAGCTTTCTTGTAAAACGTTGCATTTTGTAATTGTCAATATCTCTTTTTGTAAGAAGTATCTTTCAGATTCGTCTTCAAAACATAAATTTTATTTTGCTTCTTTAGAAACCAATTAGTGGAAACAGAATTTCTTAATTATGCTTTGTAAATTTTTCAATGGAGACCCTAGACAGTTGCATTTTTTTGAAAAAGATTAAGTGAAGTCTAATTAGTCTAGCAACGTTATAAATGATGGTGAAATAGAAGTTAAAAATTATTTTTCATTACTTGTGGTCTTGTATCAGTGTTAAAATGTTTTCAGACAGTAAAGTCTCCATAATAATTTCATATTATTCTTTGAAAGTTTAAATTTTCCTTTTTATTTGTGTGCCAAATGTTTTAAAGATTATATAAAACTATTACGGTACATTAATGTGGAAAAAAGAATGCAGGTTTGCATATTAATACATTATAAGTTAATGAGACGGTGTGAATAAACTCCGTTATAAAATCGATAGAGTATTTTTTATACAAAAATATTTAAAAAGAACATAAAAAATTAACCTTAAGAGGAAAAATAAAAGAATTCAACCACTAAACTAAAAATAAACACGTCTATCTACTCTTAAAATATATAATAATACATGTTTAATAACAAATATGTTTCTTAAGATTTTGAAATGGTTGAGTAATACGGTAAACAAGACAATTATTGACACCCTTAAGACAATATTTATAGAGTCAATTCAAGGTAAACATAATAATAAAATTTCAGACAAATTGTGATTCATTGTGATATTTCCCAATTACTCTATTTTAAGCTGAATAGAGAGTTCCATAAAAAAAATTATCCCTAGTAGGTATTTTACAATTCCACGGATAAGTAATTTACACTGCAGTTATTGGCACCTTTTTATTCTTAATTAGTCGACTTTTCATCTGTAAATGGATTTTTATAACATATCAATCAAAGGTCTTCATTCTCTTATCTTCCTTTCCAGTCATCAGAAATACAATCATGATTTGTATTTTTGATGCATGCTACTATTGTATTTGTATTTTTGATGTAAAAGTATTTATATTCTGTCTAATATAAAGCCTTTCTAAACAAGGAAATTTCTTAAGAAAATGTACTCATGATAACAATAATAATAATTTTTACATTGGTCTCATTCATTTTATTAAAGCATTCGTATAAATGACAGCATTATGAGCTAAAAGTTGCATTTCAAGAATGTACAATGTGAGAAAAAAAAACGTTTCCTAAAACAATCTATTATTAGTGTACTAGAAAGCAGAATTTTCTTTTATATTAACTATCTCCTACTTTTTAGACTTTAAATTATAATAAATTAAAGAATTATAAATATTATGGAATCTTAAAACTATGCTTTCTCAAATTCACCACCAGATGTCATCATACTCATGGAATGAAGTTTAATTAAATTAAGTGATAATTAGATTCTCAAAATATTAAGATAGTGTATTTTTTATTAAAATTACCCAAGCGTACATAAGTTGAAAACTCTAACACATCTGAAAGTAAATAAAATACCGATTAAAAAATTCCATCTTTACAAACATGAAACGAATCTCACTATATTATGTATTGTTTACAGTATGAAACACCGTCATCAATGCAAGCTTTTATCTGCGTTTTTTCCTTGTCATCAAACTATCTTTTTACACAGAATTAAGTACATAATTCCTTTTTTTCAAAAATGACATTCTTTCAAATTAATGTTCCAAAACCAAAACATTGAAGTCAGCTATTGCTCACGTAAATGTTTTCTTATTATTTCACAGTTTGCCCAAAATTCAGGATATTCATGCGTATTCTATATTCTGTCAAAGCAACACCGATGTAATTGATATTCCAGAAAGATAATGAGTCTCATTTTCACAAATAAGAATTTTCTAAACTGGAGGAAGTAAAGAATTTCGGAATTTCAGCTATATTCACCCTTCAAATTAAAAAATTAGATTCTTTCTGGAAAGGGCGAAAGTTTCCAACGACAATCCTAAATCTATCCATAATATCCGATACAATTGTGTACAAACTTGCTAAGCTATAAAGCAAAATGCTATTGCTGAGACAAATATCGATTGTTTTATTTCAAATTGAAGATTGTAAAGGTTTTCATTCAGATTTATCATTCGCCAGTGACTACCACCGCATTAAAATATTTCATTCTTCTAGCACCTAATCCAATGATGTATGGAATTTCGGCGGTTTCTTTTTACTGAGAACAATAGCTGGAAAGAAAACCAATAATCGAATTGAAAGACTGAACAAACTAGATATATTCCGAAAAGAACTGCCCCACGAACTCGGCTGAATCGATTATGGCGGGAAAAAAAGGAGTTTATTTGAAACTGCAAGTACTTCAAAGCGAAACTATTTCTTCTGTAAGTTCAATATAAGAATTGACACTCTCTCAAAATTGAAGATTTTTTTATCCGATAATCTAGTATTTATCTCTGTCTTTATGATTTAATTTTATATCCATATCGATCAAAATATGTAGTGAAAGAGGGCTTTAAGACATTAAAATGAGTGAGAAGGAACGAAATCAAGTCATAAAAATAAACTGAAAATAAGTTGATTAAGAATAGTTTTTCAAATCTCATTTCTACTAGTGTACTAAAAAGTACATTTTTTATTTCAATTATTTTCTTCTTTTTAATATTTACTATGTAATAATTCATTGCTATAAATATTATTGAATCTTGAAATCATTTTTCGCAAATTTGCCCGCCGGTTGGCTCCCCTAGTAAGGAATGAACATTTAATTAAAATAATTGATTACCTGATAATTAAGTTCTGAATATTCTTAATAGTCTATTCGACGCGAGAACTCATAAGTGTCCAAAATTTCAAAACTAACATATCAGGAACAGAGTGAAAAATCGATTGCAAAAATCCATCGTTAGGAACAGGAAAAAAATTAAATTAAACAAAAGTGTACAAAATTATAATTTTGAAATTATCTTTTTTGTAATGTTTTTTCGAAGTAGTCAGAACGTTTATTATTGTTATTATTACTACAATAGAACTTTACTTATAGGAATTTTGTGAAAATCAGATTAGTGGAATCAATTTACAAATATGTGACAGGAATTTCTTAAAAAGATGCCAAAGTATACAAAATTTAAAGATGTTCTTTTCGGTTTGCGTTTAGCTGCATTGTAAAATGAAAAGAATCGAGTACCAATACTGAACATTTTTACTGTTATAAGATGGATCCAAATGGTGATAAAGATCTACATTTTTTAAAATCAAGACCAAATATCACTTTTCCTTCATCTTCCTATTTGTACTTTTGAATTATTATATTAGCATTCATACTCGTAAACAAATAAACATCTTGTTATTTTTATGTTCATATCTCTACATGAAATTTATATGAATTAATTGTTTAGCAATTTTTTTATCTTATCACATATATTCATCAGATTCACTCATTCAAATTTATACCTTATTTTCTAAATTCTTTTAGACTGGGAAAGTTTCGCAATTTAAACAAACTCCGTTCTTAAACTCTAAAATAACAATGTGAAAAAACTTGTCAATTTAAATGAATTTTTTATCTACCAATTTTAAGCTTTATCAGCAAATCAGATTCATTATTTTTATATTTTGTATGTGTGCTTTAGGACAATACATTGAGTTCAAATTCTTATTCTTTATATTTTGTAAGTTTTTAAAATTGAATCTCATCACGTATTTTGTAATATCTATTTTTATTTTTGTAAATTTTTTGTTATACGCGTATTGATTTTCGACAATACACTTTATTTGAGTATAAATTCTTATTCTTTATATCTTGTCATTCTCTCCCTTTTATTTATTTATTTAAAACCCACACCGACCCATCCTACCCGAAAGGGTGCAAGGTCTGAGACAGGCCGGAAGGGCTATTTACTCTATTTATAGTCTTAAAATTGTTCTGCTTTTAGACAGTTTAAATTAGTCATAATCACGTATTTAATTATATCTATTTCAAATTAATGCAGCGCAGTGAATAGACAATTTATACTATTATAATATACTTATTTTATAAAATCTGGTCACATTTTACAGTATAACAATGCATTCAGAAAATTTTTAAAACAATTATTTCAATCTGCATTGGTAAATTTTTTTTAAAAAATAAGCTCTTATAGCAAAAACAAATAATTTATCAGTAATATAAAGGTAATATTATTCAAAATATATATTTCTTGAATTCTTTAAGAAACAAAAACTACTTATATGAATAAAATTTTCACATCAAATAATGAGATGCACGAGACAAAAGCGTAGCTTTTTCTTAAGCATAACCAAACCAGATTCACGGTTGTATCTTCAATGAATATATTGGATAGCTCAGGAACGGATTTTATTTTTACTCTTTCCCTGTTTACTACTTTCCTTAATGAGAAATATCAGAAATATTTCGTGAAAAAAAGAACTGCTTCCTTCTTAAAATTCTATAATGCCAATGAGTTTTCAGGAGCAACAATAATGGCTTTCATCCATATTCCAATCACTTTCTTTTAGTATTTAATACTTACTACTTTGGAAATATGGTCATTAGCATTGCAAAATACTAGTGTCAGCATTTTCTAAGAGTTTTATAGGCAAAGAATTCGCCGAGATTCGAAAATAAATTTATTTATAAACAATGAATAGATGTTGTACGAGTAGAAATTTTTATTTGAATCTTTGTGCTTCAAGCATATTCCAATTTAATAATTTTTATTTCGGCACCAGCATTAAATTAAAAGATTTCTTCGAAAATATATCATAGATGCTCATTCTTTTTAAGATTAGCATTTACTTTCTTTTATGGCATTGATAAGGTGAGTTGTTAATAATACTCAAAACACTTAAAATTTATACGGAGTTAGAATGAACTAAAGAGGTGAATATGAAAGTAACTTAAATCGGTACATTGTAATACCTAAATTCTTATCCATGAACAGCAAAATTTTCTTTATTATTATTATTATGTTTGATTAAAAGTTGATTCGAGCGAATTTGCATAAAAAAAGGAATGCATGAAAAATAATTAATTTTGCTTTTATATTGAAATGGTTTTTAATTAAATTGAATTACGTTAAGTAAAATCATATGGCAAGGGGTTACCCTTGCCATATGATTTTACTTAACCTCCTAATTAGATGCCACCACCCATTTGGGATATATTTTTATTATTATTATTACTATTTATTACTACTATACTATTTAAAATGGCAAAAGATACTTCACACATTTAAGAGCGTCCAGGTGATATTTGCATTGAAAATCAATTGCTACGTTGACGTAAATACGGATTTAAATAGCAAAATTTCTCTAATTCGATGCACTTGCCAGAGTCGTCATTGTAGGTTAAGGGGTTAAAAATATAATTTGCTTAACTAAAGCCTTTCTTAGAAAACTCTATTTCTTGAAGTAAAAAATGTACTTAAATCATTTTATGTAACAAGTTAATTAATAAAAGTAAATTGAAAGATGGAAAAAATAAAAGGAATCCAAATATTACCATTGCGCTAAGTAAAATTAGAAGTGCATGTGACATAACCGAAATATTTAACAGAAATAATGCGAAATATGAAAAAATAAATTGTAATAAAGCAGAGTAATAACAACACAATAAAAACCAAAAATTAAAAAGAATTAACACAATCATTGTATTAGTAACGCGCGAATGCGGTAGCAACTAAAATAACAGTGGAAAGAATAAAAACTTTCTATAATTTTTTGGAGAAGTATTTTTTTTGCTTATATTTATGTTTCCTTGTTTTCTGGAGTTTGGGTTTTCTTCATTCTTACATTTTAGGATTTTTCGCGCCCGGGGGGCTAATTTTTGGCACTTGGTCAAGCCCCTTACAGAAAAACACCCTGACTTCTTTTGAATTCTTGCTGTGTGTGGCTCTTGAGAAAGTGCACGGCTAAATTCCTCTATGTTTTTAACATAAACAAAATGTCCATCCATAAAATATAGGAATTTTTTAAATGAAAAACTACATTCGACCTGCTTGTAATACAACATATTCTAATTTCCATTAAGAATTTTTGAATATCCTATTATAAAAGATAAGGATTCATTTACATTTCAATCAAACTTGAAGAAATTTGTTATTCTCTGTGTAAATTTTGTTTTCTGTCTCTGGCCAATATCACAAAGTTCTTACAAAGAGAACTTCATTGAGTTAACTTTGATGGGCACAAACTTACAAAAATTCTCTTTTAAAATTTTAAAAAATCGTGTTATCCATGTTTATTTCCATTCTCACACGCTTTCATTATTCTTAGTATTTTTCGAAATCTGTGTTATTAAAAGCATGTGAAATTGTTTTTGATTTACAATGGCATTATTGTAATTAATTTTCTAACCAAAATTAAGTTTCACAACTTATGCAAATCAATAGTTAAACAAACGATGTTTTTTTTAATCAGAACAACCTAGATACCTTTTTGATCACTACCTGCTTATCAAATGGGGATTGTATGACAAAAAAGTAAGGTGATAAGAACAAGCAAAAGTGAAAAAAGGGGGTATATTGACCAAAGAAGTAATAAATCTGAAATGACATGACGCCTTCACAAGTTTTAACATACATAAAACGCCGAAAAAAGGTGGAATATTGGAGATATTTATTGGATTGATGTACGTCAAGGGCTCAAGTAGCCGATAAAAATGGTAACCTGACACTAAAAGGACCTGACACTTCTGGAAGAATTGGACATTTTTCTTTCTATCTATGCATCGCGTGATAGGTGCTCCGATGACATATTTTGATGAAGCTCCATCCTTTGCTTTGTTGAAGTGTTCCCCATTTTTTAAAAAAAATTTTACGTAAAAACTTGAAAACAATCATTGAACCATAAAATGATCTAATATTTTATATAAACAAATGTTCCGAAAATTGTGTTCGCATATATGTCCTCGTCTGATGTTTAATTTAGAATCTGATTGTAAGACCAATCGCTCAAAAAAATCGTTTAGGAAATAGTATTTTATAAAGATAATTATATCGTAAAGCACTTAATTTCATGGGACATAATATAATCTTCATTGGACAAACTAAGTTTTATTTTTAGTAAATCCATCTTATGAGAAATATTTTCATACTAAATATTAAAGCAATATATAATGATGTAGTTGCCATCTGAGCTTTGTTTACTGTTTAGGAAATTATATTTCGTTCCAAATCTGTCGTTCTGAAAAACTTACAAAATAGACGTTTTAGAATTTTTTTTCATTTATTTGATATTTTTATATTTATGTTGGTTTTTTTAGAAACTATAAAACTATTACAAAAATGTATTTAATTTCTTGGTATACATTTTTAATATAAAGAGAACTTTACAATTTAAATAATAAAATGCAATAAATTTGGATAATTTAAATATTTAGAATTCTTTATAATTTAAACAATTTTTAAACCATTAAATATCTGATTCTCAATTCTTTTTTCATTATTCCTGAGATAAATTGTTTCAATAGAAAAATTGCATGAGCTTCAATAACATGAAACAGAAAAAATAAGCATTATAAATAGATTTTAATTATAAAAACATTTGCAAATATATTCCTTTAAAATTATTGAAACTCTAAGAATCATTTAAAACGACATCAAAATTTCTTTTGTTTTGTTTCAGATTATATCTATTCATCAAGCAATTAAATTATGAATTATATAAAATCTCATATAAATTTAGGTAACCTAATTCAAATTGTTTAAAAAAAATATTTCATTTAAATATTTAACAGTTTTTTCCCTAGTCTCCCTCTATATCAAGCATGCTCAAAGAACAATGCAATGCGAATTTTAATCAATGAAGTTATAAAAAATATTTTTATAATTTTTTAGATAAAATTATAGAAAAAATAGTCAAAAACTAAAAGATGTATACAGTTTTTTAAGGGTTTAAAATAATTTAGTTCAAAAAAGTAAAAATCAATTCTCTAAAATTATTTTTGAGAACTTTTCCTTTCATACAATTTTATAAAAATCAACATCTTAAATACGAAAAATCGTCGAAGAAAGAATCCTAATACAAACTATAAAACATAAATCAATGAAAAGAAAATCTGAAATAAAGCCCGCCTTGATTTTTTTTAATCGTTTTCCAAACTTTGGCTTTAATTTCATTTATAAAATTTGTTTTGTTCTTCAAATTAAATAATGATACCCAGTAAATTCTGCCATTTCTACAACCTCATTTTAAAACGGTATTTACCTCCTCCTCAAAAGAAATCTGAAGAAACAAAACAAGAAATTGTATACATTCTAATATTCCGTGGACGGTCGAAGTCAAATTCCTTTTCTCTCAATTTTCTTCTTTTAACTTTTTTTTATAAAAGAAGTTGCATCTTTTATAAACATGGAACTTTCAACTTCATTTACTATATAAGCCTATACTAACAGTCTTTCCGTTTAATGATGATACAAAATCTTTTTGTAGAATCTTACTAAGTACTTGATTTGAAGAATCTAACTAAGCTCTTGAATTGAAGAACCTTTCTAAGCTCTTGAATTGAAGAATCTTATTAAACTCTACATCTGAAGAATCCTACTTAGCATATTTACTTAAAACAATAAAAATATTTGAAATTTGAAATAGTAGATGGTTCTTTTTGGAATCAAAGCTCAAAAATGCATGTACGACATAGTTTTTTTTATTATGATTAAGAAACTATCTTACAATCTTCAGTATTGCTAAGATAGAAAAAAACGTGGTATAATTTTATATTATAACTAAGAAACCATCTTAAAATCTACAGTAATGCTGAGGCGACACGAAACATTGATGTGACTCTAATCTTGACTAAAACACAAATTTATAAAAAAAAGTTCTACGAGATGTGATGACATTAACATTAATACATCACAAATTGATAGAGTCACAAAACCTGAAAGAGAACACTAAACCCAACACCGAAGGACTTGCTCAATTTATTACATCTGCCATAAATTGCTCCAAAGAGCTACACAATAACATGTTTACCCTCATTATGTGCCCTCCAAATTTTTTATACATTTGGGAAAAGGCGCAAATGAGTCTTTCCTCCACTTTTTATACCCCCCCCCCAGAAAATTATAAAGACTCATGTAGCACTGCTCATGCATGTCCCTAAAGACTAAAACTAAACATAGCATACAATACAGTGACATATAGACACTAATATAGCCATTATCCAGTAACATATAGACACTAATATAGCCATTATCCAGTAAC
>BGPR01000047.1:899312-1016390 GCA_013235015.1 Araneus ventricosus | reverse complement strand
ACATATAGACACTAATATAGCCATTATCCAGTAACATATAGACACTAATATAGCCATTATCCAGTAACCATATCAATACGATCCATCAGCCACTACAATCTTTAATTGGTAGAACGTCACATTCATTCTTTATCTTGATATCTATTTGTATCAAATATTCAAGAATAAACCTCTGGGAATTATAATATAAGTTTAACCGTGAAATTCTTCTTTATCTTGCCAAATCTATAAAGGGGAACTTCAGCAATTTTTTTTATTTTTTAAATTGATTTAAAATGCTTCGAAACGAACAATAACATTAAAAAAAATTCTAGATAGTTTTGTTTTTCTTAAATTTGCAATCAAAGTTGGCCTCTCAGAAAACGCGGAAAAAACGATCCATTTTGGCGCGAAACGGTTCTGACGTCACAGTTGCCTGACAGGGGAAACACACGCTTCATTCCCGTTCGCTCTCTATAGAGATTCTCTTTTTTCCTCTATTTTTCGACTATCGCATCAGATAAAATAATGTCAGCAAGATACAAGTATTGTATTGTTCCTAAATGTAGTAATACAACTGTAACCCTCACCCGATAAATTATTTATCAATGTGCCAAAAAATTATGTTATTCGAAAAAAGTGGTGTAAAGCGATGAAGAGAGATCCGAAGCTTAATCCGGAATTATCAGCAAGCCGCATTCGTCGTGTCTGTGGAGATCATTTTGATGTGAGTTATTAATCTATATTATATCTATTAAAACTGTATATCATGAAGCACAGTAAATTCAGAATTCGATATCTTTTTTTTGCTTTTAAAAGAAGCATAAAGTGATGTTAGCAGCCAAAAAAATATATTTTAAAGCAAATAGTTAAATTTAATTATTTTTTTCCCGTTTAATTACATGGAATTTATCTTTTAAAAAAATTACAGTACTATTGAAAATTAATAAGAATATCTTAAAAATTAGTTTAAATTCACGACTTTTTTGATAATGAATTTCGTTTACATTTGTAGCAACAAAATAATTCGCAGAATTAATTTTTGATGCAAAATAAAACCTTTATATTCAATGAATGTATAAAAATCAAAATCAGTCTTCAAAAAGTTAGTTAAAGAAGTATAAGGTGAGGTTAGCAGGGAAAAAGAAATAGATATTTTAAAGCAAATAGTTAAATTTAATTTGTTTTTCCCTCTATTATCCGCCCTTTTCTGATTACATGGAATTTACATTTTAAGAAACCATTGATACCCCATAGCAATATCAGGAAGCACTGTAAAGAAGAGCCTTGAATTTCATATTTGTTCCGTTTTTGATATAAGTATAAGATGAGGTTAAACGCATAAGTACCTGTATGAGCTGGTATTGAAAGATTACGTGTAGCCACGTGTAGTTTTAAGGTTCTATTGTTGATTAAGGTTTATAAATAGATTTAATATTTTCTCTATTTTGACACGGATTTTGAAAAGGAAATTATTTTGTACTTTTCAAACCACGATTTTGTTTAATTTTTTAAAAGTTTATTTTTATTTTTTCACATGAAAAGTTAAGCGCGGACACATACATGAAAACGTAGCTGGCTTTTAGCGGTTTCCTGCTTTTTTTATTTATGCTGATTCATCCACACGGGGATAGTGATGATTTAATAGCTATACCAGAATTAATTTATTTCTTCATTTTCAGTGGATTTTCGATGGGAGTTTAAAGATTTCCTTTATTTTTTTATGCCGAATTCGGTTAACATTAAAAAGAAGTTAAGCTAGAATTAATTTTGTTTCATTGGTTCTGTTTTTCATGCTTTTTTTTATTTTTTAAGAACTCTGTCTGTCTACAAATTAGTATACACACCATGGGATACTGTTTGGATTCTGAGTTATGACAGGTTTTTTTTAGCTAAGTTCAGCATTTTATTTATTTTGTTTTATGTTGTTTCATTGAGAAGGATTACAAGACAAAAAAGAAGAAATTTTTCCGTTGTGCTTTTATTCCTCGTATCTCAGCCATCATAAAATCGGAATTTTTCTTGAAATACATTGCCATCATTGTAGAATCAATCCTTGGCAAATCATCCGCTTTACCTTGTACAAAATCAATATCCATTGTAAAATTGAAAGTTGAATAGTAGAAAAGCCAAAAACTTCACTTTTAAAATGTTAGCTGGTACAAACGCCTTGGATTCAAAACAGAGCAGAAAAGTAGCGAAAGAGAAGTATGCGAAGGAAGGCAACTTTGACGTCAAAATCTACTCGGCCAATGAGAGCGCGTTTCGGATTGCTTCATGATTCCTGATATTTCAGTGCATCTTTCGCTCTCAACATTTAAATAAATAAATTTTTATGTAAAATTTCACTTGCATATTTGAAATTAGAATGATTTTTTTCTGCAAATACGGATGGCTTTCACGTGTTTTTAAAAAATGCTGAAGTTTCCCATTGTTAAAATTCCACCTTCTTTCACTACCTTGATCCCTGTTTGCATCAAATATTAAAGAAAACATCGTAGGTAAATTTGATATATGCAGAAATAAGAGAAGAATAATATATTAAATAATACGAAGAAAAACTAAATCTAAGAAATCTAAAGGCGTGTACAGACGTAGGCAGAACATTCGTTTATTTCTTTAAAATTATCAATCTGCACTATCAAATTTTGAAAAACAATTATTGTAATTAGGGGAACGGCGGATAGCATGGGCCTTCTAGTGTTTCTAGGGTCTGCAGATGGATAGCAACCCAATATTTTGCCTACAGTCCAGCCATAGCATTAGTCTCCCGTAAGCAGTGCAGATACTGGTTGACATAACTGCTTTGGGTC
This sequence comes from Araneus ventricosus, assembly GCA_013235015.1. Taxonomy (NCBI): domain Eukaryota; kingdom Metazoa; phylum Arthropoda; class Arachnida; order Araneae; family Araneidae; genus Araneus; species Araneus ventricosus. Next base: position 1,013,598 of record BGPR01000047.1, on the reverse strand, counting down.
GTTCCTCAGGAAATTTTCTTTGTGTGTCACCCCATAAGTGGTTGCTTCGTCAATTTTTGACGACTACTTGCACTTTTACGGGTAAGAATAAAATTAAGAAACTAGTGTTATTATTTAGCTAACTTTATTTGATTATGGCGTGAGAGTTTCATCTTGCTACCTTTAACTGATTTTAGCCGTCACCATGTTTTTCTTTTTAATGTCGGTCAAATAGCATGGGTCATATGAGTAAGACATACTTTTTTCCGAAAAAAATGCCTAAGTTCAAGAAGAAGCCTGAAAGGGAGGGTCGAGAGGAGAGTGATTTGCGGATGCCATGAGACTTCCAATTGCAAGGGTGTGGGTTTGGTGGACTAGTGGTAATATAACGGCTTTGGGGTCGGAGGGTTCAGGCTCGAAATCCCATTTCATCAAAACTCCGTCGTGTATGGGACCTGTTGCACATTAAATCATACGCAATGATCAAACGTCTTCTCTCTGGTGTAGCGCGGAAGTTTGGAGAGGAGCGAGGGTGCCAACTCAGGCGTCGTCCTCGTCATCTGGCCGCGGTTCAAAATTACAAGGTGAGTCCCAAAATAGCCCTCGTGTTGCTTGAAAACGGGATGGCAACATTACTAAACTAATTTCAATTGCAAGTGTTTTGGAAAGTTTATTGTCTGAAAGGGCTGCATCCGACCATTACGGTGCGCTTGTAAGTACACTGCAAAGACGAAAAATTAATTAAATAACTAATAACTAACTAAGATTAAATAACTAATAAAATAACGATGGAAATTTAAGAAAAAATCTCTTTTTATTATTGTAATTTGGACACAGAATCAAAATATATCCAGTTGTAGGGAAAAAAATTACTCATTTTTATTTTAAACCTCGTGTTTTTTAATGTGGCCCATACTACCGACATATTTAAATTTTTGTAAATCATCGACTTAAAAATAAGTTGTCGTATGTAATTTGCATAGTTTAGATATATTTGTTTAATATAATCAACATGAAGAAAAGTGTTCAAAGAAAGGTTTCGAAAAGTTATAGCTCATTACAACTAAAAATATAAATTTTATATTAAATTTTCCTTAAGAGGCCCACACTACTCGCTGTTCCCATGTATAAAATGCCAAATAATCTATTAGATACCAACTAGCTGAAGAAAGAAACGCAATGAATATCCTTCCAGAAATAATTAATTGAAATGATTAATAAAAAATAAAGAATTCAAACGAACTGTGAATTTTATTTATTGATTGATTTATATCTTGAAACTTCTATTTTAATTTAGGCTTGCAGTAATGAGTTCTTAATTTTCAACGCCAGTTAGATAAACCTATATAAATGTGTGATAATCTCTATAAATAGTTAAAAACAGTATAAATGGATATTGTATAAAATATGTGAAAAATAAATCATATTTTGAATATTTTTTAATAAAATTGAATATTATATGAAACATTAATTCTGTAACCTAATAAAAAATATGCTTCTTTTAGTAAATTTTAATTTCGTTATGAAACTTTCCTACTTCAAGTTAAAAATGCAATAATTAAAATATTCTATTATTTAATTGCTATATTTCTCAAAATTATTTTAGCAAAGTCAAAAATGTAAATGATGATATCTTCACCAGTATACTATGTAGGACTAATTTATAAACTTCGTTTTCTTACGAAGTTTGTTTGCTATGAAAATATCCGCGACCCATTTGATCGTATACAGAAATGCTATCAAAACCTGTCCTTTTCTTCTTCTCAAGAAATCAGACGGGATAAAAGAAAAAAATTACAAAAATCTTGATCTCGCGTGAAACAGGTAAAAGTTGCATACATTTTTTCCTTTCTTTCTTCTCTCTTCTTGTTCCGAAATGGGTTTCCGTATATAAGTAAAAAAATTAGTATTTTTACTCGGCTTAAAAAATACTAGCACGTACCAACCAAGAATGTCTTTTTACTAATGATTATGTATGGTTGTGTAAAGTAACAGTTGGAAAAGCAATTTAGAAAATCCTACTAAGCTCCGAATTTACTTTAGCCTGTAATTCCTTCTCTGACTCCCCTTTCCCACATACATGGGAAGGTTTTTCTATCAATCCTACTTTACACTATCGCCCCAAATTTTCCACGACTTCAAGTAAAATAAAACCAAGTTCTAGAAGGGAAAAAGTTGGAATCCAATTCAAGTCAATATCCGTTGCTTAACGGGAATGTTTTGGGTTTCCTGTAAAAAGTTCTCAGTATCGAATTCCGTAACAAACATTTGAGTTACTTTTTATGCATTCACTGACTTGAATAAACACAGTACTATGCATCGGAATAATTTTAAATTTTGGTGTTAAGAAATTAAGAAAAAAATTCTGATATCCTCAAATTCTAATCTGAAATTTATAAAAGAGAAAAGATGCTTTAATATAGTATGCCTATGAAGTTCTTGCGCATTTAAAAATATTTGCCTTTTCATAAAATATATATGTTAGACGAAATTCGTAAAAATCCTTACAGTATTTGAAAAACCTAGATGTTTCTTTGTTTATAGAAATTTTCTGGAATTTTTCAAAATTACTGTTGTCCCATGATCTTACTGAAAGAGAAATTTGATTTTTTTCTTCATCTGGTTTCATTAGTTTATTTATTTATATTTTCATTTAGGTTATGGAATTCCTCAGATGGGTTTTTTTTTCGCTTTCTAAAATTTCCGAATTTCCAAAGATTCCCAGATTAACGAATCAAACAGGACAATTTAGTTCCTCTTCTAAAAAAAGCATGACACAAATATCCCAAAAAAAGTAGTCATTAAGTTTCAAAAAATAAAATTGCGAAAGACAAAAAGAATCATTTCTAAATCGAACTTTCTAATCCTTTTAAAGAAGAGTTGTATCAGATATATTTACTAAGAGGCAACAATTTTAATTTCCACTCAACCTGTATGTCATCACGAATTTTCGCTGAAAATAAGGACGTTCTCTTACAGGCGAATGCTAACAAGTACCCGATTTGCTTTAAAATACTTGATAAATTTTATCGGAAATTATAAATATTGTTGAAGGATTTTTCTGCCTATTCCACATCGAAATCATGTTAAAAGTCTTGTCTCAGATAGAAATTTTTGTAACTTCATCTCCAAAATAAATTTTTTTTAATATTCAGAACTCTTAAATAACCGTTTCTAGGTATGTTGTGTATCAAGTTTAAAATCTTTTTCGTTTCGATAAATATACATATTTGAAATTTCGTTATTTAAAATCTATTTGGTTATTTGTATGCAATTTTGAAACGAATTTGGAAAATTTAAGAATAATAAATCTAAAAGGTAAAAGATGTAAAAGAAGATTTTAAAAAATCCGAAACAAAGTGTAATTGACTACATATATAAACCTTTAGTATGTAGGGATCCATATTTACATCACAAACATTTTTCAATTTTTTCAATTAATTTTTAAAAATTAAATAATTAATTAATAAAATAATTTACGTGAAAGTCACTTGATTTGAACAAAAGTTGTTTACTTAATAAAATTTTAATTAAACTTCTAATGTTCTTAACTGTTATTTTGTTTAAAAATAAAACTGAGATTTAAATTTTTTTATTGTTGCTTCCTCCATTTCTCATACTGATATATAGATTTACAAAATCTTTCTTGAAAAATGGAAGAAAAATTGTTTGTGAGGTTAATAGATTCAAATATTGAAACTATCAAAAAGCTTAACTTTCTTTTGTTGTAGAATTTGAATTTTCAAAATGAAAGATTCTATACATTTCAAATAAAACAAACAAAAACACTCAATGATATCGAGGATAGAAGAAATTTTTTAGCTAAATAGTTACAAAAGGAAACTGCACATATAATGATGCATAATTATTTTTAAGGGCTCTTCGTCTTTTCACATATAAACTGTAAGAGCATATACAAATTGTTGTCAATGTGCACTTCAAATATGTTTTCAAAATACCAACTAAAACAACACAGTTTTCAGATTATTTACATTCGTCATTGTTATAATGCATTGTTAAAATTCTTAATTAAAATTTCTGATGCGCATTTTTCTCGTTCCTGAGATGTATGTCAGATATATTAAAATAAATCATACTTCCAATTAAAATTAATGCAGGTTCTCTAAAGGAATAGACAAATTATTTCCTTTATTATAATGTTATGAGGACAACTATTGTTCCAATGACATTTGGAAGCCAAATGGATATTTGTAAATGAATAGTTAACTTGAATTTTATTTACTTATTATATTTTTACATTACTTTAATACATTGTTTTACTTGTATATTAATTAAAATTAATTTATCTCAATGTTATGTTTATGTACATTTAATCTTATGCTTGAAAAATTGTTACAAATTTTATATTCTGAAACAGCTGTAATTCTACATTGCTTTTTTCATACTGTTACAGCTTTTATAGAGTGAAGTGCAGAAACAAATTATGCAACGCTAGATAAAATTTAAGCAGTATTAAAGAGATCAACACAGATTTTGAGTACTTTTAAATATTTATTTCAATCTTCAGTTGAAAATTTTCATCAAAATAATATGTCTGTAGAAATAAAAATCCATAATCTGAAAAATGAAGCTAACGGTATTTTCAAAAAACCTATTTTTCAGTCGTTTCAGAAATGGAAACTGCCTCCGAAAAACATTTTACATTAAATTTTAAGACAGGGAAAAACATCTGAAAATAAACATTTCCTTAACAAAAATCACTTGCATTCACTGCTAGATCATATAACGAATATGTAAGGTAGTGTAAGAATTTATTTTTACACTTTACTTGTTTAATGCTCACCTAAATGGAAATTGCAGATGCATTCCGACATCAAGAAAAAATTCGAGCTTTCTTAGGATTTCATAATGTAGATGAGTTTTCGGAAATTCCATAAACAACATTTATCCCTATCCCATACGCATTCACTGCTTTTGGAAAATATAGCCATTGGAATTTAATAATATCAGATTTCTGCAATCCCGAGCAGCTAAAAACTGTCCAAAAATGCAAAATGGATATGTTTATAAATATTAAACTAAAAATTTAGGAGTAGAACTTTTTTACTTTATTTTCTCCATTTTTATTTAAAGCTTGTAAGATTTGCTGTATTTTTTACATCACAACAAATTTGTATATTGTACATTTGTATTTGTATATATTATTTGTATATTTGTTTATTATGCACCATTTTAAAGAAAAGAAATATGAACATTTAATTCTTAAGTTTTAAATGAATTATTTTCATTCCTTTATTAAACTAATAAAGTGTTTTGTTGCAAAAGAAAAAGAAAGTAAAAACTTATTGATTAAACTCTTAAACACCTCATTTCTTTCAAGGTAGATCTACTTCGTCACCATCCTTAGGACAAAACTGTTTACTTTTTTATTGTTGTTTGGTTTTTATTTGCTTACTTTTAGTTTGCTTTAATTACATAAGCTTACTATAAACAGTATAAACAATTATAAGATTCTTTTTCTGAATATCTCTTTTCTTTCTGTTTTAAATTAGTAACCACTTCTATAAATCTTCATTGCAGACATAAAACGTGTATGATTTTTTTAAAACTAAACCTGTAAATTTTCATATCTCATTAAAAATTAAAGTAGCATTACTTACATTAAAAGACTTCCTAGTCTCATTCTTTTCAATTTTGAAATTAATATACCAAAATCGTCAAAATGTATTCAGAAATTCTGATAGTTTTACTTTTTTTAATCACATTATTGGTTTATTCACCCTCAGCTCTAATCAAAGTAAAATTCATCAACTTAAACAAAGACTACAATCAATTTAATCTGGATTTTCTTTTATCAGATCCGAAACAGATACCTTTTTGGTCACCTGCTTATCGAATGGAGATACTACGGAAAAAAGCGAGGATGATAAGGACACGTAAAAATGAAAAAAAGGGCATATCGACCAAAGGAGTAATAAATCTGAAATGACAGGACGCCTTTAGGAGTTCTAACATACATAAAAGACCGAAAAAAGTTGGAATATTGGCGGCATTTATTGGATTGATGTACGCCAAGGCCTCAAGTAGCCGATAAAAATGGCAACCTGACACTAAAAGGACCTGACACTTCTGGAAGAATTGGACATTCTTCTTTCTATCTATGCATCGCGTGATAGGTGCTCCGATGACATATTTTGATGAAGTTCTACTCTTTGCTGAGCTGAAGAGTTTCCCCCTTTTTTATGCTTTTGCAGAAAAAGCGAGGAAAGTTCACTGAACCATAAAATAGTCTAATATTTTATCTAAATAATAATTTCGAAAAGCATGCTAGTATAGGTCGTATATTCGAGTATTGCTTAATTTAGGGTAGCATGATGCAGTTAGAGTTCCCATCTTAATTTAGGGTATAACTTTAAGATCTATTAGTAAAAAAATGGTTTGTAAATTAGCAGTGTCTTTTATTGAATAGGCTGTATGCTGACTCCAGTGACACAAAGATATTGCACAATGTTATAAGATATTGAGCAATATTCACAATATTGTATAATACAATATCGTAGTCGATCAGGCAGATGTCACCAAGTCTGTACTACTGCAGTTAATTAGAATTTGCACTCAATTATTCGTGTTAGAAACCCGTTATCTAAACAACAGTAAATCAACCGTAGGAGCAAGAAATGTGTAAAATAATTTTTACTACTGACCATAATGACTCTGACTACATCTCGAGATTACAGTTTTGGACTTAGTGACTTTTGCCTGAACGACGACTATATAATATTATATACTCTCTAACTATATTTTACAATATCTTGCAACATGTTATGTTACCTGGTTAAGTCATTAAATTATTAACGTAAAATGTGCATTAGAAGAAATTTACTCTTTTGTATAATTAACCTTCCGTTTAAAATTTCCTTATAATTTACTTAAGTTGTGATAAAATATCCTTTGTTTCTGTTCAGAAATTTAATTTCATAGAAGATCCTATGTTTAAACAGACTAGGAAAATAATAATTTTAGGGTTCTTTTTACGTTTAATCTATTTTAGTTGCATTTTAAACCTATCCCTTATAGTTATTCTAATTTTTACGAGACATAGAATATTTAACTTTTAATCTTTATATTTCTGACATGCACTGCTTAATGGCATTAAGGTAAAGCATTAATATATGAAAAACATTTAGTAAAATCAGTTTCGTTGAAATGTTTATATAATTAAAATGCCATAGCAAAAAAATTAAGATATAATTACCGTGTTTCTAGTTTTAAGAGCATCCGTAGAGATAATAACTTTTGAACTCAATAACAAAAGAATCCTTCAAAAATCACCAAAATTTCGTTTTATTTTTTCGTTTTTCATTTTTTTCGTATCGATTCGTTTGACAAAATTTGGTTACCAAAGATGTTTGTTATAAAACTCTATCGTTTCATGTCACCAACCATAGAAAGGGACTGAATAATATACCATTCAATGTAAATATAGATTAATTCAAAAATATTAATTGTAATTCTGACAAACATTTAATAGCTGAAATAGAGATTCTCGTCCACCCTGGTCAAGATAAAAAGAAAATTCTCAGAAGCCAATGCATTGTAAATTGTCATTTATAAAGTTCATTTCACTAAGAATTTGAAAATGTTTATGACTCATTCATGCAAATATATAAACCCCAGGTGCTAGAGTCTCTGCTTCGGGATCACAGGATTTATACTAGATTTCCTATTACTATTATTTTATTTATTCCTGTTACTATTCCGAACATCCACCTTGTATGTGGGCCTTGTGCATGTTAAAGCTGTGATGTGGACTAATTGTCTTCAAGTTCGTAAAAGATAAAATGTTGGAATGTTGCGTGGCGGATGAGGTGTTATCCTAGTCATCACGGAGGCCGCGGTGGGCTAGTGGATCATTATTCGATCGATGATCGAGTGCAGAGGTTTCCAACCTGTAGTACGCGTACCCCTTGGGGGTACGTGAAGATTTAGTTGGGGTACGCGAAATAAAAGTCGCTAGAGGCGGAAACAAGAAAACGTTAGGGATTAAAAAAATATGAAGAGTTTTGTTTCTCCAAGTGAATATTTGCTATTTATTAACTATACCACTTGAATAGTTGATTATCGCCAAGTGTAATTTTTGTCTATCCTAATAAGTTAATGCAAAGTTAATACAAAACTGCTTTCATTTTTTTTGGCCTGGAATTAATACTATTGTAAAAATGGAATAAAATGTAAAATCAAAAATAAGTTCTGCAAATATTATTAATTCGAGTCATTTGACTCTCAAGCTAACCAAAACTCTTAACATCATTGATAAAAACTTCTTCTTATAGACGGATGGTTGGGGGCTGATATGGTAATAGGGGGTACGCGAAAATAAGAAGACTAATCAAAGGGTACGCGAGGGATAAAAGGTTGGGAAACCCTACTCTAGTGCTAAGGCGTTGGCTCGGAGCCGGAGGGTTCCAGGTTCGAATCCCGATTCTGCTGAATATCCGTCATGTATTTGGCCTCCTTCACGTTAAATCACATGTAGAGGTGAAACATACTCCCGCTGGTGTGGTGAGGAAGCTTTTGAGAGGGGGTGCCAGCTCAGGCTTCGTGCTCGTCATCTGACCGCAGTTCAAAAATACGAGGTCCATCTCACAATAACCCTCGTGTTTCTTCAAAACGGGGCGTTAATATAACTATACTAACCTAATCGTCACGGTATTCCTCAATTCCTGATTTCATTCGAAAATTGCAAAACCCGCCTCTAAATAGCAATCGCACAGCTTTGAAATACGGAGAAATTTTACACAGTTAAAGTTGTTTTATTTAAAAAATTAAATACTTTCGAGAAATTTCCCCTTTTCAAAGAATTTCAAACAAAAATCAATATATCCACTAACATATAAAACACTGAATACAAAAAAAAATCAAAACATTATATTAAAAATTTCATTGAAGAGAAAAATTGAATAAAAGTTACCTTTAATTTTTTTTCCTTCTCTTAGTCTTTAGCTTTAATTTAATTTGCAAAGTTTATTTTGTTCTGAAAGCAAAACAATTACCACCAATCAATTCTACCACTTCGAGAAATTCTTTTAAATCGCTATTCTCCTCTTCTTCAAAAGAAATCTGAGGAGAAAAGGCTTATAAGAATTATAATCCCCCGTGAACAGGTAAAAGCTACATTCATTTTCTCTTACGTCGCTTTCTCTACTTTTTTCTTTTGCTTAAAAGTTGTTATTCCTTTTCAAAAAAAATGTCTTTCGATTCGTTTACAAATTACAAGCGATACCAAACAAAGTATCTTTTCGCTAATCATTATGCAGGATGGTTTTAAGTAACAGTTGGAAATGAATATGAATAATCCGATTAAACTCCAATTTCATGTCAAATTGTGAAATTTTTATATATTGTAAAGAATGTTGTATAAAGCAACATTATTTTCAATAAGATAAAAATTTAGATCATATTTATGGTATATCTTTTTATACAGGATCTCCATAAATTTATCAATTAATAAAGAGTTATCACAAAGGAAGTGTGCAGGTAATTTAAAGGTTATTCATGAAGTAAATTCAATAGCAAAAATTTTCAGTACATTTAAATATGAACACTATTATTTGCTCAGTTATTACAGAGTAAGATATTACAGAGTACAGTTTTTACCTGATTACAAAATGTTAAGAAGAAGTAATCGTTGAAGATATTAATGTAACATTTTATTCATTTCACTGACCTGTTCTTAAAAGTTTTAATAATTTCATCTATGACCGTCGAATAGATGGTCCAACTCCATAAAGGTAAGCAGTGAATCGAAATTTCATTTCTAAAGAAAAGCCATCGATTATCAAAAAAAAGAAGAAAAGCACAATGCGATTTGTGGTTTCAAACAAACCAATTCAGCCCACTCTGTTCATGTGGAGTTTAGACGCTGTTCTTGTTGTTTACTTCATCTGCTTTTGATATTCAAATATAGATGACAAGAAAAAAATGGAGGCTTTACTTACTAGGGTGCATTTTTTTTTGTCTTGACCGAATCAGATCGGCAATAATTTGTCTATCTTTTAATGGCAATTTCCCCTTGTTTCTTTCAGCTGATTGAAAATTATTTTGGAATGAATAGGGAATAAAATGGCCTTTTTAGCAGAAATTCCCATTAAATCTCTTTAAACAATCAGTTAATGACTCGAATGCTAGTGCTGTATAAATTGTGACTGATCAAATAGTGGTCAAAACATGGTGAGAACTAGAATTCCGCCAAAACATTTTTCGAGATATAAAGAAAGCACAAATAAAATGCTAAGGTAATTTACTAATTTATTCTAATTACTAATTTATTTACATATTTTACAATTCACAGAAATAGACATATGCCTAACGGTTTTGTCTCACTAAATTTCTGTAATCAAGGAAAGACTTTGTACTCACTGTGTATTCAGTCTGCGTTCTTATAAATAAACAAAAACTCACAGGGAATAAATGTGTGGCATAAAATAGAAACAAGTTTTTGCCGATGCCATGTGAGATTTTATAACTCTTGGATTAAGGCATATATAGATATAAATTGTTTTCGTTTGATTTTGAAAGCAGTTTCATAATAGGAATTTTTATAATTCAGATATTTATTTAGATAGACTATTTATTTTCTCATGTGTTTAACTGGTAAAATAGAACTTTTCTCTTTATTCTAATCGTAGTCTGAAACGAATATTTTTAAAATTTTATTCCGTTGTAAAGTATAAATCTATTTTACTTTTTAAGAAAAGCGACATTGCAAGAGGAAAACTTTTCTCCTCAAGGAATTTCAAAAACTATTATATATTTTGCGACACAAAAAACTAAAAGACACAACGACGAAAAAACCGTAAACACGACAAATCATTCAGGATTGTAGGAAACTATATAAACCGGTTTTCATTTTTTTATTTAACCTTTCAAACATTATTTTTATTTAATGTTTTACTTTCGAATTTCTTAATTTTCAAATGCAATACTAATATCTATACAATTAAGTGCAAAAAATAAATAAAAATTATGTCAAAAATATTAATCTGGCTCTTAACCTTCACAGAACGTTTAAACCAAGTCACAAAATTCCTTTTAGGACGAAGTTTTTCTCGAAGAAATATGAAAAATACTTATGCATTTTAAAATCACTGGAATGTGTATTCCTTCGTCTCTTTCAACCACTCATAGGAATACAATTCTTGTTTTGTTTCATTATCAATCAATCTATCTATCACATATGCACTACCTGGCCAAAAAAAGTTGCCATGTGAAATAAATATGCAAATACTTAAGAGCCCCTTTATTGCCTCTGTAGTACAGGGATTTAAAGATGGTGCTGCTAATTTATCCTTTAAATAGTTCTGAAGCACTGTGCAATTTATCATTTCTGTAAAAAAATATGTGTGAAGTTGTTCAACGCGGTCGCGGGAAAGATGTTTCCGATTATAAAAATGATCAAATTATTGGCCTACATCAATCAAATAAAACGACTAAAGAGATCTCTGAAATTATTGGAATTGATTTGAGAAGTGTCCAGCGCATTATTAAAACCTGGTAAGATATTGGTGAACCTATAACATCTCGGAATAAATGTGGTCGGAAAAAACTCTCAAGTTCTCGGGACCGAAGATCTCTGAAGCGACTGATGAAGAAAAATCGCAAAAAATCAATTCTTGAACTCATGGAAATATATAGGGCATAACAACACGCACATTGTGACGAGAACTTAGAGGAATACAACTGAACAGTTGGAGACCCGCAAGAAAACCACTTGATTCGGCTATTTACCGTAAAAAAATGGCTACAATTTGCTAAGCAGAATAAATATTGGGTTATTGAGCAGTGGGGAAATGTCATGTGGGCTGATGAGTAAACATTCAGCCTATTCCAGAGCGATTGACGCACCATTTAGAATTGAATCTCACGAAGCGATGTACCCTTCATACATAGTGCCCACTGCGCAGACCAATAGAGGCAGTATTATGATCTGGGGTTGCTTCAATGGTCTGGTATGGGATCAGAAATATTATGCGAAAATAAAATGAAGTCGCAGCATTACTTAAACGTGTTTAATGACCAGGTCATCCCATCAATGGATTTTTTCCCCTCCCCGATAGAACTGTCATATTCCAGGACGACAATGCCAAAATCTGCCGAGTACTAATTATTCAGAATTGGTTCAGGGAACATGAGGATTCATTTTCCCACATGAATTGGTCACCATAAAGGCCGGATATCAACCCAATCGAAAATCTTTTGGAAATACTGTAGCAACGGTTACTGGGTGGTTCGTTTCTTCCGTCGTCAGTTCAGTGTCTCGGTGACAAACTGTTGCAAATCTCGATGACAATAAGTCCTGAAGCTATACAGAATCTTATTGAAACAGTGCCCCATCCAATGCGTGATGTAATCCGAGCCAAAGTTGGTCAAGCCAAATATTAAGTTAAGCGATTTTTTTTGGCCAGGTAGTGTGTTATGATCCAGTAGCAGAGGCATGGAAGAGTATCTGCAGGGTGACTAGAGGCACAATCGCAAGCTATGAGAGGGGATTTAATCTTTTCTGGGTTAATGGAACGGCAATTGTACCATTTAGAAAAATACTGAGCACAGAGAAAAATCTGATGTTGCAACATCTGTACAGATTGCACAGAATAGATGAACTTCCGAGTTAAACGTAAATAATTAAAAAGTTTGAATTATTGAATAGTTTTTCTATAAGACGTAATTATTCTAACTAAAAATGTTGTAATTAAATAAATAAATGAATCAGGTATTAAGGTATTTAAAAAATAAATATATATATAAGTAATATATATCCATCGCAGTATAATGTAAGATTAATTCTAAAGTTTCCATTGTTCTTAATGTAAATCGCCTACCAACCAGCTTTGCAAATTTTAGAGGTTCTCTCAAATATGCCCACTATTTTCCCACAAAACATAAGAGAGACAAGATTCTGACTTATAGTGAATTGGTGAATGTTTGATACTTTTTCCTCTGCCTCTCTCTTCTTTTTCCGGAATAGGTTCCCACAAAAAGTTTTAAAAAATGTCTTTAGCACTCATTTTAAAAACACAAACACATACCAATCTTTCGCTAATGATTATGTATAATAGCGTAAAGTAACAGTTGAAAAAGCAATTTGGATAATCCTACTAAGCTCAGTATTTCCTTCAGGTTGCAATGCCTTCTCTTGCCAGCATATACAGGGAAGGCTCCTCTATCAATCCTATTTTACTCTAATGCTCTAAATTTTCCGACCTCAAGTAAAAGAAAATCTGGTTCTAGAGGGGAAATAAGTTAGAAATTGAATTCATGTCAATTTCCTTCTCTGAACCAGGACAGGTTAGGATTTCTTGGAAAAATTCTGAGTATCGAATTACGTGACGAACATTTGGGTTTTCTCTATTTATTTTATTTTCGAACCATAAAAGGAAGTTACTTAATTGGAATAGTCTGTAATTTGGAGTTGGAGGAAATAAGAAAAACGTTCTAATTTCCTTATACTGTTTCACTAAAAAAACTAAATTATGTGCTTTGGTTGGCTGAACTGAAGTGTAGTGTTGTTGTCCAAGGAAAATTAATAATCAAATTAAAGACTGGAGCATCAGAAAGGAATTTCATATCAATTACCTAAAAAAAAGAATATAGCTTAAGAACGTGATTTATTTTCCTCTTCTAATAAAACCATAAATTAACAGTAGTTTAGAAAAATTAATACTTTTAAAAATATGCATCTGAAAACAAAATATTTCATAGCATAAAAGAACTAGATAAATCAAGCTTTTTAATCATTTTTAAGAATCCTTTCTATTACATACTCTTAAATATCTGCATATCCAAATGCACAGGAAGTTTCTGGACGCCTTGCATTATTGTATAAAATACAAAGCAAATATTAACAAATTTCAGATTTCCCTTAAACTCCCAGGCTAATGCCTTTTGAAAATTCTCATATTTTAATTATTTCCTGCTGGTATTACTGTCATTTTTATTACCTGGTTTTGTTGTATGTTCTAACTCATTTGGTTAATAATTAAAATTAAACTTAGATTGTTCGCATTTTATTTAAAGGCCTACAATTAAGAATTATTAACATCTGCCTTTCATCTGAAGCAATTTTACAAAAATTAGTTCCAATTTTATTTTTATTAATAAGTGTTATATAAATTTATGACATTTTATGTTTTTGTCAGCCTATTTGCTTCAAGTCAAGAAGCTTGTGAATTCATCTGCAAATTAATTGAACTTAAAAAAAAATATACAGAAATATGTGAAAAAATTACTTGAATAAAACGTAGCCTTAATTTTATTGGTAGTCCTATTGTTTAATAACTATTATACCAATTAAACGACGTTACATCGGTTTTTACTGGTCAGCTTGCAAACATATTTTAAAGACATAAATTACAGGTAGTTCTGATATAGAAAAACTAAATCTTTCTGCCTACTTTACATCGCAATTTATTATAATCTTCAGTTTTTACCTTTATATTCATTATAGGATCATTCCTATATCTACTTTTATACTAACGTCCTGTTTTGAAGCAACACTAGGACTTTTTCGGGGACGGACCTCGTAATTTTGAATCGCGGGCAGATGACGAGGACGATACCTGAGCTGTCTCTCCCTCTCATAACTCACACACCACACTAGTTGGAGGACATTTGAACTATTGCGTATGATTTAACGTGGAAAAAGCCCACATGTACGGCATATCTTCAGTGGAATCGAGTTACGAACCTGGAAACACTCCGACCCCGATACCTTACCACTAGGCCACTGCGGATTCTTCCAGAAAGTAAACACATTTATCATTTACAACTGTGTTAGGTAGCATTTGATGGATATGTAAAGGAGAACTATCGCAGATAAAAATTATTCAGTTGTTAATGCGCAATTTTGGATACAAATATAGAGACATCAAATACTTTTACACGAAAATTGGCCTAAAAGAGAAAGTGAAAAATAAATGTACAAACTAGAACTCACGTAGATAAAATTCTATAGAGTTATACGTCTCGAATTTTTGAAATAATTTTGGCGACATTGACTTATTTGACATGAAGATAGAGGCTAAATGTAAAATAAAAATATTAATATTAATTCAATCATTACGAAATAAATTTCATGTCAATAAATATCTGAAATATTCAAGCACTGAGATTGATAAAAAGATAAAGATTCTAATGTAGTCGAATTCAAATAAAAATTTAAAAAATGAAAGATCTTATCCCTTTCAATCAACACATGCGAATGCACTTTCTGTAGAAAGACTTAAAAATTTATGTGCTAGACTAACTAGGAAGAGGGAAGGAGATCTAAGACTGCACAAAATTGTTGAGAGACATTATCCTAAATATCGATCATCCTTTTTCTTTCTCAGTAACAATTCATCTTTTATGAATGAATTCGCTCCTTTGAAGCTATTTTTCATCATCATCCTTAAGTGCTCTTCGTCTTTTCGAGAACATTCACAAAGAAAATATGTTTTTCTTGAATTATTGACAAGATTCTCTTTAAGAGCACTTGATAAATTCTATTTCAAACAATATCTCTCACTGATTACTTAACGTTGCTGCTGTTGAAATTCTTAATGAAAAGATTTCTATAAGGATAAAATTTTCTCTTTCCTGATATGTCACCAACACATAGTAGTATGAATCAAGTAGTTTCTTGATAAAAGTCGATGCAGTATCTTAAAAATACAAATAATTTTTATACATTATTTTAATGAAATAAACAAAGTATCGGTTCAGTAACATTTGTAATGCAAATATGGATAACTGTAAATGAATACAAAAAGTTGAATTGTTGTTGAATCATTTAAGTTTCATATTTTAATAAAAATTTCTCTATTAATATAATAAACGTTGAGATAAAAAAATTAATGAAAGCGGTACGACTGAATTGTTTATAATGCTTAAAATTTTAAATTGTAGATTTATTAGATGGGGTTGCTAGGATTATTATGAAACGTTAATGCAAGGTAGGTGCCCAATGATAAAGTTTTAGAAGTATATCTAAGTTATTAAATCAATTCTGGGTACTGAAATATATAACACAATGATAAGCAATTCTAGCTATACTCATATAAATCACCTACCTTTGCAGACCTGAAAAACCTAGCCACTAAATTAAATCATTTGAAAAAGTAAGTACATTGCAAATTGTGAAAATTTAATTATAGAAATTAAAACAGAATCAAATTAGATTTTAAATTATTGTTTATTTAATAATTGTTAAGATTAAGTTTTACTGCCAGTATTTTACAAATGATATATTTAGATTAAGACGCACACCAAATACAGAAAGAACAATTCACATAAAATTACACATAAAAACAGCTGCAGCTTTAAAAGATAAACAAAAGACAATAGCGCTATTATCAAAAAAGCTGAAATCCTTTCATTGAAACTTATTTTTGCTCTATGAATTTTAGAGCCAGAATTTAAAAAGGTGAAATCATACTTCGTTTTCTAACGTGTAAGCAAACTAAAAAAATTCACGTGAAATCTTATGTGATGAATCGAAAGAAAAGGCAAATTGCTGCCGCCGAAAATTGTAGATCTGAAATACACATAAAGTTCACCAATTTGTTGGCTGTAATGTTTTTTGCTCCTGCAATTCTCTATGACATTTTCAGCAATATTAAAACTCGTTCAATATAACTGAACATTCGTTGCATATTATCACATTTCTAGAATTTCACTAGATCACATAGATTGGCGTACATTTATCGTTGCACATGAGGACACTATATCTTTGAAGAAAATAGCTGAAAAACCAATCTACAAAACTCTTGCAGAAAATAGTTGAAAAAAGAAACTGGTGATTCCAATCATTTTCACCTCTTCAAGACACAAAGAAAAAATCAGCAATGGCTAACACCCAGAAGGCATAACGGCCCTCCAGAAGTCCAACGGCCCTGGGGCCCGCAGCTCCAAAAACTCCAACCACTCGTTCAGTCCAGCACAAAGGAATCTAAAATTGCATAACGGAAAACGCTTCCAGAGACTGACGCCAAAACCTATGCGAACCAAGATGGCGAGGAAATAGTCCCGTTGAAAAATTTTGATTTAAAAATTAATAAAGTTGAAACATTAATGGAAACAACAACAAAAGTTAAGACAAATAATATTTAAATCGAATACAAAGTAAATAATTAAGAAAAATTTAGATATTTAATGAAACGGCTAAAAATTATCTTTTGAATTTCAAAAGTTGTCAAAGATGCCACAAGAAATCAAAGAAACTTTGGTGGCGAAGAATTAAATAATTAAAAATACTGACAAAACCGAAAAATGATGTAGATGCAATTTTTGCAATCTAACAAGATTATGGATGGAAAATCTCAAATTCTCCTCCTAAAACGGAGACACAGATGGACAAACAAGACAGAGCTTTCTCTCATTATGATGATATTCGACGATAAGACCTGTTATCCCTTTAAACAACCTTGTTCTTTTTTTCCTTCATTAGAAATAAATAGAGCGAAAACAAGTTGAGTGATACAAGGGAAGGGGAGGAAATCTATCTACCTGGTGAATGGAGAACAGTTAGCATAGCACGTTGACCCAGTCGCGATATTTTTAATACCGTTCGGTATTTAACAGTTCCATACCAGACAAGTGTGTATTATCCCGCCTTCCTTCTTCAACATCAGCGTCCTTGAAGAAGCAACGTTCATTAACCCTCTCATACCGAACGAGGCGGTCCGGGGCGGTCTAGAAATTTTCCCTTAACTACGGCGAAGGCCGGTCTGAGGCAGTTGGCTTCTTTTGAGGGGAGGGAGTTTCTGAGATCGCTTACGAGATAGGCGTGTTAGGAGCTCCAATTATCCTTGCCCAACACAGTCCATTTCCTTGAGCCTTAAGGGAAGGTTACAGCAGGGGGAGGGGGTAAATGACCACCCAGGTTGGGAGAGTCCAATTCATGTCTTAGCCTCCCAAAATAGCCCAGTTTTAAAGGAGATAGAAGAAAAATGCGTGATAGAAATATCTCCGAATAGGTGGGATGGAATTGCAACAGATTTAGTATGCAAGGTACTTGTAAGTAAAACCATGCGGACTCAATTTTGATTATAATTACACAATATTAGGCGCTGCTATACGATAACCATATGACCATAAAAGCTGTATCTCAGTTTCTATTGAGTAGAAATGCACCAAATTTGTATATAATATACATAATGTGGGTAATAACATGACTACGTTACTTAAATTAATAAAATATAATAATATCGAAGAATGTTTTGTGAGAGTCGCTTTATATTAGTAGTGGATCAACTTATCCCGCAGTCGGGACAGATTGGCCCCAGCAACTTGGTGTCAGGTGAGGTTTTAAATTTATACTTAGTTAATATAATCAAATTTTACTATGGCGAATTATTTCCAAAGGTTCACTAACAGTGTCAGCTTAAAAAGTTTTTAAAAATTTTGAATTCCCTTTTTTAAAAATTCTTCAAAGAAAAAAACGGGCTAACTACCTCCTACCCTGCTACCCACAATAATTAGGTTAATGATTTTGACACATTAAAATATCTCATTTATAATCTTGGAAATGTATCTATTCTATAACAGTATACTATGTGTTTCAATAAGATGACTCTCATTTCAGATAAGCAAGCATTAAAATCAGTGACTATAGTATTTATTTATACCCGTAAAATTTTATTGATGATAATTTCCATACATTAAATTTCCGTAAAATATTTTTCAAGTTTTTAATCTTTTTTAACATCAAATTTTCTTAAAATCAAAGCGTTTATATTTTAATCCGTGAACTTAGAAAATGAAGAACAAAACAAGAAAAGCAGAATCATTAAAACATTTGAAGATATATAAGTTGACAACCCAGTTTCCTATTCTTTTATATGCAGAATCAGAAATCTAGGCTCTCGATTTGCATACGGGAAACTTTCTTTCCATAGAATTTCGAACAAAGCAATATACTACATTGCATGCAGTATCGCTGAAGAATGAAACTCAATACACTTTGAGGAACGAAATACATTAAAATGAAAAACACAATTAGATCTATCTTTCAACTTTTTCTTTCTCCGAGATTTAGCTTTACTTTAATTTGCAAAATTTAAAAAGTTAAATTAAAAACTTATCACCAATCTACCACTTTCGGAAATTCTTTCAAACACGATATTTTTCTTCTTTTCAAAATTAATCCAAGTCCAATCAGACAAAACGTTTATCAGAATTCTTATTATTCGTGAACAGGTCAAAGTTGCGTTCATTCTCTCTCGCTTCTTTTTTGTTGTTTTTCTGTTGCTTAAAATCTGTTATTTTAAATAAATTTTATTTTGCTTATGTTTATTACTAAATACCTTAACATAGTAACCAAGAATTTCTTTCCGCTAATGTTTATGCGGTATAATTAAAAATAACGGTTGAAAAGGCGATTTCAGAAATGCTTCTAACATTTAAATTTACTTTAAATTTTAAAAGTATTAAAAAATGAAAAATGTTTGATATTATTTGCTTTTACAAGGAAAAAATTAAATGAAATTGAAAGGAATATTAAAAGTGTGAATAATTAATTAATCATGTAATTTTTTTAAAAATGCGACACACTTAATGCATATCATGAATCATTTTATTTTACACTGTGTACACAAATGAAGCAACACATTTCAAAAATTTAAAAAAAAAATTTAAATAAACTAAAAATGTTGGAACTATGGGTTTTTTAAAAATAAGAGCGCATGTCAAATTTTTTTTCAGATAGGTAACGCGGCGTTACGCCGTTCTAAATTTGTTTCAGCGAGAAAATTCCGTACGCAATGGCTATCGATCAGCAGAAGCAGATGCGTGTTTTCTGGTTTCTTTTTTCATTTCCTGACTATCATGAAAACTCTTCAGTTTTCATACTACATGTTAATTAACAAATTAAAGAGCGTAATATTCCCTACAAATGCATGCTTTTACTTTTCTCCCAGTTTTAATTTTTCTCAGATAATGTCTCTAAACAAATTTTTGATTTCCAGTAATTTTTGACCCCCCTAAACCACCGTAATGACATGTTACCTATCTGAAAAAAAAACTGAGATGCACTCTCATTTTTAAAAAATTCGCAGTTTTGAAATTTTTGAAATATGTCACTGTATTTGTAACATACATCCTGTATTTGTAACATACTGCATTAATGGTTAATGAAACAATTTCTATTAAGATAATTTCACCTTCACATTTCTTTGTATTTTACTGCTCTATTCTCCCTACCCACTAAATGCTTGGTATACAGTCGTGATTCTCCGTACTGTAATTATATCCCATGTCAAAGTAAGTTCATCAAGAGCGATTATGGTCTGCACACAGCCAGAATTCTAGTTTTTTTCCCACTTTTTAAAACCAAATTAATGTAACTATTCATTGTGTTTCTCAAATTAAGTTTCTGAACAAATTTATTCAGAGATTAATTATATGGGCGATATTATGACAGAATGTGTAGCTTCCTTGAATATCGCAAGTTTGTATGCTGAACTGACTGTGAAATATTAAATATTATCACTGAAACAAGTGACATGTGAATTTTTTAGATAAGAAAGGGCGATTCTTAAATGTTTCTAGGAATAATTAATGCAATGGTAGAATTGCTAGCAAAATTATTTACACTTATTGAACTATTATCTTCCTGTACGCAAATCTTTATTTCCTACACTTGTTAATGTACATGGTTCAAACTCTAATCTAATGCATACTAAAAGATTTGTGCCCGTCTCAAACTGGCAGTCAGCTTGCCACAATAACTGAGATCTTATTATCAAAAATTTACTAACGAAAGTTTTTGAAGAAACTCTCATGCAGATTGCCAGAGTGCTTAAGAAATTAAAAAGCATGAAAGACAGAACTAATGAATCAATTGACACTAACTTTCGTTTTTTCTGAATAAAAATAATGCAAAATTCACTAACAGAAAAAAATGCATTACCAAATACAAAATGAAAAAATGATGAATTGATGAATGCACATCTCCTTTTTAAGTGTAAGAACGGATCATGAATATTCCTAAGACCACTGGAATAGAGAGACCTCAAAATACTTTCTCTTTCAAAGATAAGGGAAATGCACTTCGGCACTCTCCGGATTCTGAGAAACCCCTCCCCATACCTCTCTTTCTCGGCGAGCCACTCTAACTGCGTCTGGTCAAGTGGGTCGTAGACACGCCCACATTCCTAAGCGTTAGAGGCCTTGTCACGGCTTTTCTATTATCAACGGTATTTGATCCTGTCACCACCAGATGGCGAAGCGACACCTATGCTGTGATGCCATCCAGTGTCACAGAGGGTAAGAGGTCACAGATCTACAAGTTCTCGAGTAGGAGAGATCCGTTGTCTTTAGCTCCCGCTAAGGGGAGATCTCAACCGCAGTCCAGCAACTGACAGCACGAAGGTGGTATAGAATGTACGCAGCAGAACGAGTGCCTTTATAGCATTGCAGACTGTCAGACAACTAGAAATGATTTCTATTTCTGTAATTAAACCATCACCTGTAAATTCACCATCATCAGCATATAATAAATGGATACGTTTCTTCAAATGGATTGATTGGTGTTATTCCAAACATCACACCCACATACATTAAAAAGTTAAGGAAAAATCCATTACTTATACATCGAAAAGGTTTGCTGACCATACTGAACTTGCCATTCTTAACAATTAAAAATTTAACCACAACACTTTCCAGAACTTACCCACACCGAAAAAAAATTTAACTTAGCATTCAATTTTTTAATTGTTGTGAAACTAAATAGTTTCATAACTTTGTGAAATGATGTAGAAAGACAAAATTAATTTTTAACGAATTTTACGAAATTATTATAAATACTAACGCACTCATTTCTGTATGAGTTATGGCGTTAATCTTATGAACTGTTTTAAATGTTTTTTTTTATTTTTATTCAAAAGAAGTAATCATGATTTTTAAAGAGACTCGCAATCACCCTTGCTTCATATACTTTGAAAAAAAAAATCGCAGACCGTCACATTCTGTTCTTTCTCTAGTTACAAGTGAAATCCGCAAAAAAAATCAATACAAAAGTATCATCAACTATATTATGATATAAAGAATCAGGTCAACCAAAGTGTTTTAAAAGTTCTTGCTCATATCATAGTAATGGGTCGTCGTCGTCTAGTTGTAAGGTCTCGTCTTCGGGGCCGGAGGGTTCCGGTTCGAAACCGGATTCCACTGAAAATCTGGCACGTATATGGACCAGCTGCACGTTACATCATGCGGAGAAGTCAAGCGTCCCCCTTCCTGTGTAGAAGAATAGAAGAGTATCCGCTCAGGTGTCGTACTCGTCATTCGACCGCGGCTCAAAATTACGAGATACGCCGCAAAATAGCCCTCGGGTTACTACAAAATGGGACGTTAATATAACTAAACTTAACTAAATTATCAAAATAAAGCGGGTCACATAAGCTCCTTTATACGCATATACAGATTTAATCTTACAACTTTATATTTATTTTTAAAAGATAATTATAATGTTACAAAACAAGTTTTGTTTATTGTAATCTGTCCCTCACCCGTATAAAAATTTTACCACATTGGTAATGTAAGTAGAGCTTTTAACGTATCATTGTATGGGAGACCCTCTATATCTCGGTAACTACATATGTTGAAAACGTAACTAATGTCGTATTTTAGAGATAAAGGATAACAACAGAAGTTACAGGAAAAAAATGACAATCGGAATTGTAGTTCAGCGATTTCTGGCAAAAATAAGCATGAATTGATGACGTCACACTCATGAGGTGCGCGCGCACAATTGGCTGACGCTCTCCCTTGCCGCGTTTTTGCGAGCGAGATTTCGTGATTGAGTTGAAAATTTTGTTTCGACAAATTTAATACAATAATGGCTCCAAATGTAAATTTACAAAGAAGTAAACGCCAACGAGATATCAAACGAGATATAGAGAAGTTAAGAAAAGAATTGTTGAAACAGGAGAAGCAACAAAAGAAACAGCAGGAAAAGGAACAAAAGAAACAACAGGAAAGGAACAAAAGAAGCAGCAGGAGAGGGAACGAAAGAAACAGCAAAATAAGGAAAGTTCGGCCCTTACTTGCAAAAGAGAGATGTAAACGATATTATGAGAATAAGAAACAAATGAAAATGGCCGCAGAGGCAGCTAATTTGCAATTAAACGGAGGTGCTTCAAAACCAACAGGTTTGTTCACAATGATTTCAGGTTTGGGTTTGCTGATCGATGAAGAGTTTCATATAGATAAAGATGTTCCAATTACTGTTATGGGTGACTTTAATGTAGATGCCAAAAGAAATGAGAAAGCATTCGGTTTCATGAAGAAGCATTTTGATTTGAACATGGTGCTAACAAATTATTCCAGTATTCTGGGGAATTCATATATTGATTGAACTTTTATAAGAGACATTAGTCCGGAATTATTAAATTATGTATGTTACTTTTCATATCATCGACCGATCCTACAGATAATTGTAACATATCCACCCACGTTTTAAGAATTCAAAACAACAGAACTGACATTGCAATATATTTTATTAAGAAATAAAACAATTTACATCGTAACTTTAGTTTCATTTTATTGCGCCAATTTTCCATACATTAGTATTTCAGAGAAACAAAAGAAAATTGAGAGTAACTTCGAGAAACCAAAGAGAATTGAGTGTAACATGAGAAACAAAATAGAATCACGAGTAGCTTCGAGAAACAAGAGTATCGCGAGTAACTTCGAGAAACAAAAGAAAATCGTGAGTAACAAAGAAAAACCGATAAACTTCGAGAAACAAAAGAGTCACGCGAGTAAAGTATTCCTACGCCTTTAACATCAGAGGCTGTTTGAAAAGACAGCCTCCCCTCATTTTTTTCCTTTATATTTAGATTTCAAATTCAAACCTTTTTTTATATAAATTACCTTGATTTTTTTTATGTAGTGTAACAACCTTCTTTCTTCAGGTTGCTAAGAAATCACATTCACTAATACCATTAAAATTGGCAGACTAAACTATTAAAGTGTTGTATATAAGTAACGATTAAAAATAGCGCCTGATTTTATACTGAAAATGTAAAAATCTGCCAACTTTGTCTGCTCAAGATCATTCTGGAATCTCAATCTCTAAGGTGGTTTCCTTTTACTAAGAACCTTACATCAAGAAAAAAAGCAAAGAAAGACGGAAACGAGTACTCGAAAGTGATTGATATTGTTTCGGAAGTGAGAAATACAACGCGGAAGTAAAAAATACAAGATCAAAGCCTGTGTTTCCTTCAAACTAAGAATGACGTCCGACTCAGTCCGGGGAAGAGAAAATCGTTTTTTAAAGAGACAAGGAAATGAATGGAATTTGAATACATTCGATTGAAAAGCGATTCGAGTACAGAAAAAATAAAGAATAGACAACGTATGTTTCGGCAGAAAAGCATGCATGTTTTAAAAAATATTGCTGAATCAATACTTGGCTAGGTCTAAGCTTTGCTAACATCGTTCTCTACTTCAGCTTGGTATAAAAGTTTAATGGAAAAGGAAAGGATGCATACGAAGGGGATGTATTCTGTTTTCGGCTGTATTTCAAACATATGTAGTTTTAGAAGCATTGGGCTCAGAAACATGAATTTTGCTGGATTTGGGAGTTATGTTTGACTTGAAATTTATGGCTCGTTTCCTGTGCGTTTTGTTTCCTGAGAAGCTTTCTTATGCTTTAAAAGTTGTGGGGTTTGAAGAATATTTTTAAATCATCGAATAGCAAAGTTTATGTAGTATGATCTCGGGAAGCTATATGAGTTCTGCATTGAAGATTTGAATAAAAATTATATTTCAGAAATACAACGATTTTTATGCATTTTTATTTAACTTCACTTGTTTCATGTTTGCTTTGATGGAATTCTGTAATTAATTTTTCTCTCACTTCCTAATGTGTTGGAGTTTTGAAATTTTGTGCACTTTTGTATTTTCAATGACAGTACAAGATTTTTATAATTTCAAAAGTTAATTGTCTGTTAATTGATTTATTTAATTAAATTTTGCTTCAATACTCGTGGTCCTACTTGGTAGGGGGATTGTAGGGGATTTGAGGTAAACTGATTTCAAGAGTCCATAATATTTATAATAATGAATTATAAATAAAAAAGTAAAAGAAGAAATCAATTAAAAATGGGCACTATAAATGTGCAGTATGAAGTGGACTAATAAATGTGTGATTTTTAAAAACTGTTCTGAATTAAATTTATTATTGTTTCTAAAGAACGTTTCATGTGTAATGAATTCTGTGGGATTTGAAGACTGCTTGAAATAATGAAATAAGGAAAGTGTTTAAAGTACGATCTCAGGTATTTTTCTGAATCAAAGTTCTGAACAAAATTTATTATTCAGAATTATATTAATTTGTCATGTATAATTGCACTTTTATCTGCACAGAAATAGCATTTTTTAACAATTTTTAAATCTTGGCAAAAATCTTTTTGAAGTCAAGTTTATAATACATTGTAATAACAAATGCAGTCGCTTTTGTAAAAAAGGCATCCCATAGAGGCAAGTGGGTTTTCAAAATGCCGCTATTATTATTCCATTTGAAATATGGCCTTAACTTAATCTCTAAGAATCCGTTTTACTAAATCTAGCGTTAATGTGATTTAGTACTAATAGTACCACATCGCTTTATTTAATTGATTGCAATTTATTCACATTGCTATCATTTCTTTCTCCAAACAGCCCATTTTTAAGTCACATAATACGTCGGTCGGACAAAAAGTTAATTGCACTCTTTCGTAAAAGCTTTTGGTAAAAGGTTATTTTGTTGATTCTTTGTGGCAACATTGCAGACACGTATCTGCAGCGCGTGGCATAATAGCTTGGATGTAACAGTCTTACGGCCTTATTCACCATCCATGGTTAAACCATGATCAGCAGTTAAATGATGGTTCTGCCATCATAATGCGAAAGCTGACCAAAATGCGTCGCCAAATGTATATAGCCTAGAGGGTTGCTATTTTGGTATGGTATCTTAATTTCTATGTTGTTGGCGATTTTTAAAATTACCCTCAGCCTTCTAGCAAAACGAGTTTCTCGCGAACTCGCCAGTTAAGGTATACATCCAGTTGATCATTTCGGTCAGCGTTCGCTTGTTCGAGTAAATTCCCTTTCAACCGCTCATCATGGTTTAACCATGGATGGTGAATAAGGCCGTTAGTTTACTGCTAATCAGTCTTGAAGAAGTCTTGGCAGCTCTAGGTGGCGTCCAGTTTGGAAACGTGTGCATTGGCTCATTTTTTGTGGTAACTGCACTGAAATTTATCGGCAGTTGCACGAAATGTATAATGAAAATGGAATATGGCATATCATCGATCATCATCATATCGCGTAAGGTGTCGCAACATTTTCGGACGTGCCGATGTTGACGACTCTTAACGTAAGGGAAGACCATCAACTTCGACAAGTGCTGAGATCGTTGCTCGCGTGAATCAACGGATTTTCGCTAACAGAAGAAGAAATCGCAAATGAATTAGATATTTCACATTGGAAGTGTACATAAGATTATTGTCGAACGTTTTGAATTCCGTAAATTTTGTGCTCGATGTGTGCCCCGTCTATTCACGAAAGAGCACAAAGCCCACTAATGGTTATTGGACGGAAATTCTTCACCGAAAACATAGAAAAACTTGTTCCACGCCTCGACAAATGTTTAAATAAAGGAGGTGAATACTTTAAAAAGTGGCTTCTGTGTGGAACTTAAGTCCACATGTATCAGAATTATAAAATTTCAATCTTTAATTTGTTTTCTGAAATAGTGCAAATAACTTTTTAACTGACCCTCGTATTTTACTATGCATCTCACCCTTAACGCTGCGTAACGTTTTATTATGCATCGCACCAAACATCAGTTATTTGCATGATTGTGTATGTAAAAGGTGTGCCAAAAGTTTGATTACGAACCTTAAGGATAGGCCAAGCACACAGAAACAAATCAAGTCGCAAAGAGTTGCATCTACAGGGGGCTCTTTGTCAGTGAATTAAATAAAGGAATTGAATAAACCCATGTGCAATGGAATAGAAATTCACAATAGTACAACAAAACAGTTTCTTGAATAACAGCGTTCCAAATCTTAAGCAGCATTATAGATACGATGGCAAGTATTACGCAGTATCAACAACAACGTTTCGGAGTACTTAAGTGTTCAAAGGACTTGTCGTCTGAAGTTATATATGCTTCTTGTGTTCTTATTCATGAAGTTATGTTCTAGTGCTATTGTACTTTTGTATTCAATTACGCCTTTGTGGTACACTTTATCTGGTGTATTCAGTTCTTTTACTGAATTCATTGACAAAAAGCCCCTTTGCTTTTGCTTCCACAAGTTCCACGGTAGAAATGATTTATTTCTGTTTGCCTAACCTTCCCTTAAAGTTTGAAAACGACCATTCGGAACAACGTGTTTAACACATTTTATTTATGTCAATCATAAAATATTTATTTTTGTTACATATGCAATCGAACCATTTTTTTTTTTGCACAGAACAAAATATCCTTAATTGTTAGAATACAACTGGGCAATATTTCAAGACCCCCTTTTAAGTCGATAATTCTAGCACAGAAAGGGTGAAATGCTTTCACTTCCTTTCTAGTTAAAGTAACAAAGGCTTATCGTATCTTTTGAGTCTACGTATTCTGTTCTTTCTCCGAAATAACAAGAAATATAACCATCTTCTAAGAAATATAACGATCACACAAATATGGATCAAGTATATTATCAAATGTTATTCAATGAAACAGATATTTAGAAATAATATCTGTATTTCAAAAGATTGTAACTCCATCACTCTTAAATAGGCTTTTATATAGTATTTTTTTGTCTCTCTTATTTTTGCTTCTGCTATTAGGCGAGATGAAACTAATGATGAAACCTGACGATATTGGATAGATTCAAAAAGAATGATCTTTCTTCTGATTAGCGAAAGAAGTCGAAACAAAAAGTGGTGCAAGATAAGTGATAAGCCCAAGTTTGCTGAACTTAATTTCAATTGAAATAAATAATATAGCTCTGAATTGTAAATATTTTCGTGATATACTAAATAATTGTGAAAAACACCGTCCTCTGGTGATTGCTACAATGTGTTCACCATCCAGTTTTAGGGCCACACGACTACTGGTAAGACGGGCTAAAATTCAAGGCATTCAATATTCAACTTAGTGTAAAATTAACTATTATGTTATAATCCACCCTATAATTATCCTCTTCGAAACTGTCAGAGATACGATCATTCATACAGGATTCCATCATGACATAATGGAAGAACACTTCATTATAAACTAGGAAAGCGAAGTTGACTTGGGCCGCAGTCGCATTATGGTAGAGTCCCGGCTTTAGTACCGGAGAATCACGAGTTAGAATCCTAATTCCTTCGATACCCTTCCGTGTTTTTGGCATGATATTTGTCAAAATTGGCGTAGTGTATCAAAGATTCTCGCGTAAGTTAATGTGATATGAAATTTCGCCGTGTAGTTTTCACAGTTCGTTCTAGTCACCTGGTAGCGATTCATATTTCCAAGATAAGTTTCACAAAAGTTTTTCTATTGCTTCAGAAAGGAGCGTTAATCTAGAAAATCGATCCAAGGAAGAGTTATTGATTTGTATCATTACTCGTATCACTACTCGTTACTTGAAACAAAGCAAATTAGTCTATTGTTTTAGTTTCGGATTGACATTGGTTCGGTTAATTCAATTAGCGTCCTGTTTTGAAGCTGTACATGAAGAATATTTTGGGACGGACCTCGTAATTTTGGACCATTGTCTGATTTCTCTATCAACACCCGAGATGGTACTGACTTCTACAAATTTCCCCACCTCTCCAATGATGGAAGGTTTGACCCTCGATAGATTCAAAGAACACCAGTCCCATATACATGGCGGATCTTTCGTGGCCCCAAGTTTTAATTTTGGAAAACTATCGACATAAAATAATAACATCAATATTTATTTTGGATTTGCATTTAAGACAGCATTTCTTTTTAATTTTCATCTTTTTATCTAATTTTTCTTAAACAACTGCATGAATTTTTTTGAATTAAATAAATACGACATCAGGCTTGCGAGAACTATAAAAAACAGCTGACGCCGTATTGCATCACATTCAGTTTCAATGGTGAAACTGAAATGCCTTTGGTAAACGGAAATAAAATAAGCAAAATAGAAAAACAGCATTTCCTTACGTCTAGACTTGGCAAGTGAGTGGCATTACTTGAATGGCTAGCGAAAATGCCCATCGGAAAATGGCAGTGTGACACACTTTCCCTTTTCTGCTGTATGACCAGAAGTCAAAGAGCTGAAATTTCTGACTTGTTCAATTTGCATTGCATGTTAAGTTGAATTTGTCTGGTTCATAAAATGTAAGTTAAAATATTGAAATGGCGGTATTTTAAATATCCGTCAAATCACTGAGGTAAATAGTGCCACAGACACAATCGCACATTTGTGTCCGTGACAACGTAAGCAAATGTAGATACAGTAAAACTTCGACTAACCGTCACTAATTTAACTGGTAGTTTTTGTTACCCGTCATAGTCTAAAAGAATCTAATTCGTCATTTCTGTACATTACTATTCTTATATTGAAGTTTATATTGATCGTTTTGTAAAATTAAATACAAAATGCATGCATTATTCACTTTTAAAGGATTTTATTTTCATTTTCGTCGCAAGGCAGCAGTGAATTCACGTTACTGTATATATGTAATAAGAAATTTCTGTTATCCGTCCCATACCTGGTCAGGACGGTGAGGGTTAATCAATCTTTTACTGTATATTGCGACAATTTTATTAGCATAAAAAAATTGTATGTTTCATTTAGAATAAGTTAATGGGGAAAATACGAATGATTGCACTTGGTATGTGTAGAATATGAATAAAGTTTTTTCAATTGTCATGAAACAAGAAGCTAGACGAAAAATGAATTCGAATTAGGAAACAGATAAGAATCTTTCATGATTTTAATTCTGTAATCGTAAAATTTGACGTAACAATTCTTCGTCGTTGACCAGTTAAGGAAAGGCAAGTACAGAGCTAGCTTGAAGCGGACAGAGCTTGCACGATAAGTACTGGTAAGTGCTCTTTCATTGAGTCTTAATAAATTTAATAAGAACAGTTTTAAAAACACACTTTCATTGGAGTACTAAAATGCAGTTTTTTAATATTCATTATTTTTTACTTTTTAGTCATTAATTAATAATTTACTTTTATTAATTAATATAGATTCTAAAAATGACTGTTTTCTGCAATTCACCACCAGATGGCCCTAGTAGTATGGAATTAAAATTTAATTAGTGGAATTACTGATAATTAAGAACTGAAATATTAAAATAGTATATTCTCATCAAAAACAGACAAGGCTACAACATTTTAAAACTCTAGCACATCAAGAAGTGAATGAAAAAATTTATAAATTCCATCTTTCCGAGCATGTAACAAGTAAAGTTAAATAAAAAGGCTTCTTTTCTTTATAAAAAGTCATTCTGAATTGAAAATTTTAATCTATCCACGTCTAAAAAATAATCTATAGATATCGCACTGGCATGAAAGAACAGTTATTTTATACAAATGTGCATTCTACATTTTAAACTCGTTATTGCTTATTTTACCGGTTTAAAACATTTGTTAAAATTACTTCATAATTCTTATGTATAAGATATAACAGAAATCACAGCTTCAATAAATTAGAATTTGTATCATGTTTCGCAGACATAATTATTTATAAAAATATATAATATTACTCTTTTATGTTATTGCTTATATATATATATATTTCCCTTTTTGCAGAAAACGTGTTTGTATTCAATTGTCTATGATAATTCTTTATCGCTACTGGTCTCCTGTCATCCTTTCCACCGTCTCTACAGTTTTATTAACCTTCAAACGGGCGCACCTGCGCAAATTTTACGACAAACGGAATTTTGCCCTGTTCTCTCTCGGAATCAAAACTGTCTGAAGGTCACTGCTATTCCTTCATGCGACCCTTCCCTTCAGGATTAAATGGGTTTGTCCGAGTTTCAAAGTGATTTCATACTGTTTCATGCTTCTGTCGTAAAAATTACGACGTGCGCCCGCTAAGTTGAAAATTTTTTCACGTCTTAAAGTTTCAGTCTGATAATTATATATACAGTGTGTATTACAGAGATTTAATATTTCATTTTACATTGTCAAAAATGTTTAATATGTAATAAGCCTGTCAATAATCCATCAAGCCGAAGAATTTTCTTGTAAAACCTCAGCCTTATGAAAACACCTCACTACTCGAGCCCAAAAAATCTGACCTTCGCCCTATGACATTACCATGTCTTTAAATCTAAATTCTGCATCACAACCTGAAAAAGCAAGTGAACAGCAACCAATATTGAGAAAAAGAGCTTGTGGTTTGTGTTTGAACGAAACAAAATGATCATCAAAATCCATAAAATACAGGAGGTCCAATATATAGTATACGTGTAAGCGTCACTCTCTGGAAAAAGTTCAATTTTTCGAACGCAAGGAAAATGATAAGAAACTAAGAAGAAAGTCTTTGTTCTACAACCTTAGTTTGCATTATATGATTTTTTATTATATATTGCTTAATAATATTTTAGAAAATAATATTATTAAATATCATTGTTTTCTCTGATTTCAGTATAATCTTAGATTTTGCAAATAATATAATAATTAATTTTCACTCTTGATGAAAGGATTTGCTTCTCTGATGTGTCTCTTATTATTATAATGAAGTAACTTATAACTGCAAGGGTAAAAATTAAGAAACTTATTGTGTCGTAAAAAGTACGACACGTGCTCGTTCGTGTAAAAAATATTAGAGCTCCCGCTGGAAGGTTATGAAAATAAGGGTAAAATTTTAAATAGGGATGCATTCAAATACATCATTGTTTACTTTATTTTATTTTAAGTTGGCACATTATTATATACCTGAAATAAAGATATCGGCAATCGCAGGAAATTACAATAAATAAAATAATTTAAAACAGCTTTTATTAATTGATTAATATTTTTTCGGCATTCCTGGAATATATTTTCCTACTGTCAGCATTTCATTAACTGAAACAACTTCGAATAATTTAATATAAAATATGTTTAATTTTTTTTCATAATTTTATTGTGAAACTAACAAAAAAAATTTCCACGTCTTTTATAACTGAAGATTGCTTTAAAAGTTAAAAATCTACCAGAAAACTAATCCAAGCTTCGACTTTCATCCAAAATAGCTTCCTTCACAACCAAATCTTTGAAGTACGTTCTGTAAACCAAACCAGCATATTGTAAGCGTTGTTTACAAAGACAGAATTGATCTTGTTTCTGTCGATCTAAATGCCCTGGAGCACACAAATTCCCAAAATACAATACAAAAAGTCCCAAAATCCTTTTACACGGGGCCCAGAATAAATCGTTTTCATTTCAGAGGAAGCAAGAGACCATGCAAACTCAGGAGGAACGCAAAACTATATTTCCAATCGCATTCTTCATTTTAATCTGGGAAACATATTTCAAAAGAAAGAAGTGGCAACGGTTTCTTTTCAAAGAAAGGCGGGAAAAATCGCTTTCAATGGGCGAAGTGAAACTTTAGTACTATAAGGAAGAAGCGGTTATTTTAGTGTTAAAGAGACGCATTCGTCCGGGTATAGAAGCGATGGTGCCATCAGGTTTAAAAGGAGTGGGGGGTGCAGGGAATAGTACCGTATCCGATGAAACGGAATGTTAGGAAAGCTTTTCAGTTCTTCCTTGCTTCGCCGATCAATACCTGACGGTCCCAATAACAAAAGAAGAGTTTCTAAACAGCTGCAAAGGGATGATGCACGATTCCGGGATCTTACTTTTAGATCTGTTGCATGTAGTGTCATTCCTTCCCTTTGGTCTTGGGTGATTTTTCTAAATGGGGGTTCGCCTCAGAGGCGAACTTGATAAATGCATATGATGACTTTATTACACAGTTTTAAATGTTATAATGCGACAAATAATTTTAACATCTTTTTAATAAATAAATAAATAATTTAACTCTTTTTAACCCTTGCCTTTTGGAAATGGTCTTTTAATTTTCAAAAACTTTTAGAATCATAGTGTGTTTTAATATTTTTGTGATTATGTGTCTTCGTTTGTAATTAAATATGCGTTTCCAAAATTTTAATGATTTTGTGTATTCTCTGTGTTCATCTTTTTATTTTCTAGCGTATTTTTTTATTTACACGTTGTGACTTTTGCTCTTTATGTGTTTGTTGTTCATAGCACTCTGTAAATGGAGTTTCCACTGTAGTGTGCTTTTCTTTAGATAAATAAATAAAACATTTATATTAAGAGGTATAAAAAACGTGATGGCTTTAATCTCACTTACAGCCTGTTCATTAGTCAAAGATTCATTAAGAAGATAGAAACTCGTAATAAAGTGGAACCGTGGCATATTCTGTTGATCATAGCGACCTTGGACCATTTAGGTAGCGCGAGAGTAGAAGTCCGATTAGATTTCAATATATTTCCAAACAACAAAACGTGTTGCATGATACGGTGCAATAATGTTCGATATTGTATAATCTTCTACATCATTGTACAGTATGATACAATATTGCGAATATTATTCCATATCTTACAATATTGTTTAATATCTAAGTGCATCTGGGGTTGGGGTCTTCCTGGATAACTTTCAAGGTAAATTTGCAAACATTTGTGTTTCGTTTGAGTTAAAAATAACGGAGAAAAGACTTCTCCAGCAGCCGTCGTTGCCACAACGAGCACTTCGTAGCTAAAGCCCACATCTGGTCTATTGGGTTTTGAATAATACTGGTTGAAAACACAGCCAAAAGATATAACACATTATCTTCTTCCCCTCCAATTCATTCTCCACAGCCATATCACACCTTTTCCCACAATCCCATCGATAGACGGAAAATATATGGAACATTACAACAAAATGTTTGAATAAAAAAAGCATGTATCACATTTTCCATCTTTTGAAGTCATTGTGGTGTAAGATCCTCCTCTCGCATTATCATTATTCTTGCCGTCCACAAGAACTATTAATTTGTTCATCACACTTCGGATAACTCAATAGCACAGGAAATTGAAATTTTTTTCCAGATAGTTAGAAGAAAGAAAAATTAATCCCACGACGGAAGACAAATCCTAATCGTTTAGTGAAATAAAAGCAATTGTCAACCAATTACTTGTTTGTTTAAGGCGACCAGGCCTCTTCAAAATCATATTTTTAACTAATAAATTTTTCATTTAATCAATTTGAAATTTTGCAGGTATGAAAAGCAGCACTATATAAGACAACACACAAAATTTCTCTACAATATATTTATTTATTTCTGGGTATTGGGTGTAAATGAAAATTTTATGAACCATTAAATAGCCTTTATGGTAAATGTTGCAGGCACTCCAAAATTACCCGAAATCATTCTAATCATTTTTAATTAGTTGCTCTAACCCTTTACAAACAAAAATTGGAATTAATTTTTATGTTTCAGAAAGAAATTTCAAAATGAATACATATAATAACTCGATACTATTGATTTTGGGGCAAAATATGTCCAATATTTGATATGGGAGAAAATATTTACATTTTAATAAACAATATGAATGCCAAAAATTCTTCTCCATACATGTCTTTACAGTTATATAAAATGTCATGAAATTTGAACAAAAATTGAAGCGCCTGGAAAATTTACCATAAAGCCCATTAATTGTTATTAAAAATTACATTTCCCATAACTCGGAAATAAATAAATATATTGAACTGAAGTTTTGTCTGTTGTCTTATACTGTGCCCCTATTAATGCCCGCAAAATTTCAAAAAAAACTTATTTTGAAAGTTCCCAATCGCCTTAAGACATGGTATGGTATATCTTTGAGATATGAATCAGATGAATAAGATTATAGGGTATCTTCTCTGCCTGTGCTCTTAACCAATATTTTTCAAAAAATGGTAGACTCGCTTAATATTCTTGTTTCAACATTCATATCGTGTAAAGAAAAAATTTAACGTTATAGACATAACAATCTGTATGTATAATACTTAAAATAAGGAAAATGTTTTTTGAAAAAAAAAATTCAAGACACTCAACAACACGGTAAAAAGTTAGTACATCTAAGAGAAAAGAAATTATAAAAATCTTTTATCTTTTGTGGCGATGACAAAATAATGCAAATACGCATGCCCAGTTTCGTAATTTTATTTAAATGGTAAAACTTCATTAAAATTTCCACAAAAAGAATTTTTGTAACTATGAGGAAGTTAATTTTTATACAGTCCCTACAGAGAAAGTTGCTTAGTTTCAAAACATTGAGCTTTGTCTCAAATAGCTTTCTGTTAGAGGAATCAAAGTACATTTCCATCCATCTTAAAACCATGAACATTACTGATTGAAACATTTACAAATAAAGGTTAACGCATACTACAACGTTCCACTGTTCTGTAGGAAATGATTAATGGGACATCAATCACGCATCGTTTTCATAAGTGGGTATTTAAAGATTGGAGATAGAAAAGTATGTATGGATGAACATACAGGATTGACATTGTACAGGGTTACAGGTTCAGTTGCTGTCATGACATCAGGCATGGGGGCATGGGATGGATATACAGGGTGGCCCAAAATGTTGTTTACCTACTTTAAAGGTAGGTCAGACATACAGAAAAAGGTCATTTTTATATATGGGAGAACATGAAGGTGAAAAACACTAAGGGTGACAGTTGGTTGGGAGCTCTTTTTCAGTGAATTAAAAAAAAGAAAAGGATACACCGGATAAAATGTACAAAACAGGTTTGAATACTAATAGCAGAATAACACATTTGTATGACAACAACATGCGAAGCAACTGCAGATAGCAAAAAAACTTTGAACTTATTTAAAATACTCCAAAGTTTTGTTGTCTATGATGATTACCTGCCATTGTATCTTGCAAGCTGTGTATGACTTGTAACACACAGTGAGACTTACATTTTTTTAGCACCATTGAACATAAAATTTTCCCACTAATTATTATCCATTAGTTATACACCTTTCAATGACTGACCTCCACCTTAGAAGGACATGAGTGAGGGCTCACTTATAATTACCTCATAAAATAGTGGTCCATTTGTTATATTTATTTAAATGAATCACCTTCCCAGAAGGGTGTGTTGGGGAAGTACCCTTACATTATTTTTAATCTCCGTTGAGGAACATGGAACTTCAAAATAGCCTGAGCCGTTCGAAGGTATACCGGAATAAACATACATGCCAACATGCACGCACATATAAACATGCTGAATTATATATATATACAGAGTTGTTCATAATTATTAGACCAGACTGTTAAAATTTCATATTTTGTTCATAAAGTTTTAAAAACTTAAAAACTTAATAATTTGCTTTTTTGTTATGCATTTCTTATTCCTTATTTCATCCTCTATAAATGTATAAATGGTTTAGTTATTTCTTAAAATACTTCTGTTTTTGGAAAATGCTATTGTTCCAACCATTAATTTTAGGTGTTCATAAGTATTCTAATAACTGATAACGAAGGTCATATTTAAATGATTACAAATTGGATTTGTATTTATTTTGGTAAATTTAAAAAATAATATAATAATTTATCCAGTAATTCTTTTTTGGTCTGTGAAGCAATTAAGTCAACCTCTAATAACACAAGACGCTGTACAATATTGTTACGATATCTTCACGATATTGTACGGCATTCAGAATACCGGACAACGTCGTAGAGATATCGTACAATATCTTGTGCTAATAGGGACATTAATGCCCAAGAGTTAAGAGATTTCTGTTGGTATACTTCGTCATCGCATCATTGAAGATCGAAAGGATGGTGCATCATATTAAAACCTAGTAAAAATAGTATAAATTGTAGAAGTAGGTATCTACTATTTGAGCAAGAAGTATGAGACAATAGGATCCATCGAAAGCAAGAGACGGCGAAACAGAAAATAAATATAAGAGAAGACTCTATTATTGTAAAATTGGCGCAGAAAAAGAACGATATGTCCTCAATAAAGATCGGGAAAGACTTGAAATTGAATGCGTCAGCTCTAACAGTTAGGCTTAGAATCAAGAACTCAAGGTTGATAGGCTACATCCAAAGAAAAAGACAGTATATCTCAAAACAAAATATGACAATTCGCTTGACCTTTTCAAAAAAGCATCCTCAGAAGTAATCACAATTCTGGGACAATGTCTTATGGTCAGACAAATGCAAACATGAGATTTTGAGGTAAAAAAAAAGCGTAAAAGAGCATGGCGACAATCAGGTAAGGTCAGATGAATATCCTACAGGCAGTTGATTAACATATGAATATCCTACAGGCTGTAAAACTTAGAGGCGGTATGGGGATGTTTCTCCTCTAAAGGTGATCGTTAAACTGAGATGATCGACAGTAAAATACCTGGAAAAATATTCGTCAATATCCTGTCCCAAAATCTGAAGAAATCCATCACAAATTCATATATGCGTCGAAAAACGTGATTTAGTACTAGAGTGGCAACCACAAAGCTCAGATCTTAATCCCATCTAAAATTTATGGTCAATAATGTTTTAATCTATTCCTACCCAAAACTTCCTTTGTCTTTCTTACATCTCATTATAATTATATGAACAAAGATTATTCCATATCATGATATATGATTTTTCTTAAATATCATGCGATATATTTATGTGAACGAATTTTCTTATAATTAATGTAATTGATATGTTTTAATTTAAACATACTAAAGATATAAAAGAAGAGAGAAGTTTCAATTAAGACATACATATTTTAATGAGTTGGATATTTGTGGTTAATTTTTTTGAAAAAAATCGTACTGCAAGCATTAAAATATCGTTAATAAAACAATTAGCACTGAAAATGTGATTCCCTTTTTTAAAAACATTTTAAAATTTTCTTTAAAGATAATATATAACCTTTTATACATCTTCCTATAAAAAATAAACATAAAAAAGCTCTATCAAGTTTCTCAAATTGTTATGAGAAATAATTCCCACAAGAAATTTTAACAAACTCTTGAGGATTTTTTCTGAGCTGCTTGTTCTACACAGAAAAGGAATAGTGCGGAAAGGCTTTTCTGAGATATTAAAAATATTCAAGGAACTTTGCTTTAAAATTCATACTGTTGTCTTATTAAAAGTCATTGTAATCTTCGCTTTTATTCTGTATAAAATCGTGGATGTGTATAATCACTATACTTAAGAATAATTCTGAATAATTTTGAAACAAAAGAAATTGCAGTTTATATTCAAGATTAGCATAGCTGAGTCCACCATATTGTACAGAAAAAATTAAGACGCTATTTCAAAGTTGCTTAAAAGAAGAGGGTTAGATAAATTATCATTCCAAGCAAAGAAGATTTGAGATTTACGAGTTGTCGTTAGATGGTAATTAAAGGTTGGAAGGAGAAATTTTTCTTTATAGGAAAATTTAAACACTAATAAAGCTGTTTCAAAATAAACATAATAACTATTGAACCCCACCCGTCATTTATCTATCTATCACAAGTGAACATTTTAACCCTCTAGTGGTCTTTAATCTAATTAGGAATGGTTTGTAAGATTCCAGATGATATTTAATACTTCGGCTACATATATTACGATTTCTGCGGAATAGTGTGTTTATCTTGTATTCAGAGTTAATTAGCATTATAAAGTTTTAGCGTTGCATATAAATAACAATTTGGTGCATTTAAAAATTTTTTGAACTTTAAGGAAATATTGCATCTAAAATGCTATTAAATAAACTCCACAGTTGGAAGGTTAAAATGTACATCTGCTATTATTTGTTCATTCTGTTGCTTATCAGATACCGAGCAAGTCAAAATTTTTACATTCTTGTAATTTTGTTCTGTTACTTAGCGTGCCATTTTTAAGATACAGGCTAGATATTGTGGAACTCTCGTAATTTTGAATTTGTCAGCACAAATGACAAGCTGACTTTTGAGAAGACACCCCTCTTTCTGAAATTTCGCACCAGTAGAGGAACGTTTAACCCAACAGATGTCGCATTCACCAGTCCCTCACACATGGTTAATCTTCTACCGAGTCTCAAACCTCCACCTCCTCCAAACCTCTTTACTCCAGTCCAATTCAGCACATTTTTCGAACGTTCAAGAGTTTGATATAAAAATGAAGTCACTGTATTCGTTTCAATATATTATTTTTTCATCGAATTACTGATAAGAACCATGATACGTAATTCAAAGATTTCGTATCACTTTGACTTTCATGCGATGGATTCTGTGAATAAATATTTTGGAATATCTTCTTATTCATTGTTGTCGACAAATATCTAGATTCTATTATTTTATTAGCAAATATCCAGATTCTATTATTCTAAAAGCGAATATCTAGAGCGAATATCTAGACCAGTCCCACGTACATGGTAAATCTTTGTTGCATCGGTCTTGATTTTGTGACCCTATGATTTGAAAAGGAAACTTTTCTCCAGACTGTCGCAACATTTTTTTCGAATTTTAGCAAATTGGTGATATAAATTAACTCAAAGTATTTTAGAATCATTATTTTCAAATTAATTCCTATTTCAGAGTTAAATTCATTGCTGGCAAATAATTAAGTTTCGTTTCCGAATACAGACAATAATAATTTATCTTGGATGGGCTCAAATTTTTAACCCCCGAAGCCACAATTCAGTACATTGCGACTCAAACAGCTTTATTCCTCGCAGACATAATTCAGTTCAGTGCAATTCAGTGTTAAATTCCGTCTGCTGGAAATGTTAAGAAGGAAGGAGCTCTTGGCGTGTGCTATAGTTTTAATGAGATGTAATAAGAATTCCTAGATAAAGTCATTAGTCCACAATTTTCTCAAATTACAAGACTAGAGGATATTCTGATTGAACTAATTGTTTCCAAAATTGATAAATACGACTAGCATCGAATTAATAGCGTTGGCGTATTGCATCAAGTTGAAAATAAAGATACACTGCGTGGAGATTTTGTTACGAGTTTTGATAATAAAACATTTCATTAATATTTAGGAAATAATAACTCTAGAGAAAATATTTCAGAACAATTTATGAGTAAAAGTATTTGCATAATAAATCTCGTATCTTTCAAATGAAGAGTCTCAGATTTATAATTTATTTTTTTTCTTATTGTTTTTCATTTGCTAAAAGAGGCAAAAAAGTTAAATTTTGACTGTTGAATATGCAGCAGATAGATGTTTTGAAAAATTCATAGGAAATTCTCCAATAGAAAATTCACTGAATGAAATATTCGAATCGATTTAAATTCACCAACTAAGATGATATCTTAGCGTAGGCCATGTTTTGCTTATATACTATTTTGATTTTCTACAGATGGATACTAAAATCTTATTTAAGAACGTTTCAATGTTTACGCTCTCATTGCCTTGCTGATAACACACATGA
The DNA here is from genome assembly GCA_013235015.1 of Araneus ventricosus. NCBI lineage: Eukaryota > Metazoa > Arthropoda > Arachnida > Araneae > Araneidae > Araneus > Araneus ventricosus. The sequence continues at coordinate 973,273 of BGPR01000047.1, read as the reverse complement.
TATGTACATCAAAATTTTGGTATAGTTTTGTTTTTCAAGTCTGTATTCTTTGAAAGAAAATATTCAAATAACTTCTCATCTGTCATTGTTGGTGAATATTTCCATTTTATATTTTTTTTAAATGAAAAACAATTTTTTTCATGCGCTCTCACTTATTGCTAACTGTACGACCCGTGGGTAAAATATCAGATAGCATATGGATTTTATCTTACAACTTGATTGTTTCAGAAACAATGTAACATATTCGGGGTATTTTTTTAAACTTATATCTCTCAGAATTCTCTGTAGCTCAATCTAACTGCTGGAATAGAAAAACTTTTGTAGGAGTCCTCACAAAGTCATCGATAGGGAAAAGTATGGTGTTACGCAATGTCAAAAGTCTGCGATACATCTAAACGAATAACCAAGATGACATTCAGTGAAACACAGTGCTTTATGCAGCTCATTACAATAGCATCAATAATCTTATTGAGATTCCATGCCATCCACTACAAAGTATTCTTTACAAACGACCGTAACAAGGTATATTCATTGCACTCCGTGAGCCAAGCCAAAGACGCGACAAAGTCAGACTGTTGGGCTGGTGAACAAAAAACAAATTCAAAAGGGAAATTACATCCATGTTGAGTTAGCCGTGTTCTTGGAATAAATGAATATAAGAAAAATTATAATAATACCATTAATATTCAGAGATAATGAAGCTAGAGTAAAGGCATAAAAGGAATTATTAAAAACTGCCTACACATTTTTAAGGCATATAGGAACTTTTAGAGTCCCTTACAAATCCTATGTTGTATACGTAGAATACAACTAGAAATATTATATACTTAAAATTAGAAATAGTAATTGGAATATACTTCAAAACTTTCAAAAAATAACATTTAGGAAGTTTTAAGGTATATTCCAAATATTTATATATATGTGTGCTTATCGAGCACAGTGTTTTACTGAATGTCATCCTAATTATTCATTTACATGTATCCTTTTTTTTTGACATTGCATAAAATCACACTTTTCCTTATCGACGACTTTGTGAGTCCTTCTACGAAATTTCCCTGCATGTTATATTCCTGTATTTCCTGCCTATTCCTTGCTTATTTTGCTGTTTCATCAGAATTTTTTATCTGAAAAATTTCGATATTTAGGCTTTGAATTTAATGCCTTCACAACAGGAAATGACCACAGTAAACGTTTATTTTACGAGATTAATGTTCCATAACAAATTCAGTGAATTGTGAGGATTTACTAAGTTATGTGACGAAAATTTACAAATTTATATCAAATATAATTGATTAAACCTATTATGTTCCTTCATTTAGCCTCTCTTATTAAATTCTAAATCTAAATTTTATTTAAAATTTATTTCCTATCGCTATAATTTTAATAAAACTACAAAATATACTAAGAATTGCTCTACACTTTACTCTCATGCAAATTTTTTTAAACTTAAATATCATGAAATAAGCTTATATCAACACTTCTAAAACCGATAAGTTTGCTAAAACACAAATTTCTTTGATTTAACCCTCCAAACGTGTTCAAATACCGTTGGACTAGGCGAGTTGTTATCTATATAGTTACAAACATGAAAAGTCGCTTCCCAGCAATGTGAGTCTTATGGTTGGGAAGAGAGTTTTACATGGGTAAGTATGGGATACTGGCAGCAGCAGGACCTGGACCCCTGACCTTGGCGACTTGGCTACAAATTTGGAGACTTTGGCGACGAAATATGGGATCTCAAAGGTGATGGAATTTTCTCGATACCTTTATTAGGAGAGAAGATGCGCTTGAATGTACTAGATGAATCCATGTGGCATCACGGCCTGCTGGGGGAGACTATATAAGGAGTGCGCTTGGATCACGGAGTGAGTGAATGTTGATCGACTTTGACGAGTTGATCTACTGGGATTGCCTTGGAGTGCGAACGTCTTTGGAGTTCTATCCGCTGTGCGAGCTAGTAAGCTGTTAGACGCCGAGCGGCATTGAGTAGTAAGGTGATGATCGACTGGAACAACTTTGGAGTTTCGTCTACAGCGCGAGCTAGAAAGCTGGTGAGATGAGCTCTATTGAAGTGCTGTTATTGTCGTTATTAGTGATTTACTGACTGTTTGTGTTGCTAAATCTCAAAGTACTAAACTGTTTTTAGGTGTGAATTATTTCTGTTTACGTTGCTGATCTGTGCAAGATTTATTGTTTCCTGTTACCTGTGCTACGTATTTTCCTGCATATTTGTGAATAAACCTTCATTCTCCATTATCCTGAGTGTTGGACTGTTTACACCATACACCCACAGAACGATTTTTGTAACAATATGCAAAGCTTTATTAACATAATTTTATCAAACGCTATAAAAGTAATAAGTAAATACATTAGCCTGTGAAAATCTCGGGATGCTGTAGAAAATAGATTTGCTTCTAACCCGCGGAAATCGCGGGATACGCAATCAGAGGGTTATTACTATTTCGTGATTCATATTTATTTTTCATAAATAGAATTGCTTCAAGTTTTTTATAAAACAATTACACATCATTTATTGAGGTATTAATTTGTTTTAAACAGATATTTAAAGGTTCCTATATATGCGGATTAATTCAGAAAACAAAATAAATACAATTCGGAATTTGGACACTTTAAAAAAATTTATTCGAAGTCTCACCATAAATATTACTCTGCACCACAGAAAATTCAATCGGAATGGTTTTCTTTGGAAACAAACCCTGAAACCTGAGCAAATAATTCTACTTTCTTCGTCTCAAAATTCGATTCCACGGTATCCAAATAGTTCTCGTACCTCCATTGATCTTCGAATAAGATCGCAGGTCTTCGAAACAGTAAAGGAACTAAGAATAGAATTTATTCTTCTCTACGGTTCTCCTCTGCTGAATTCTTCAATTATTCGTTTAGGTAGGCATCAAGATAGGAAGCATATCTGCAGACATTTACCGAAATGCCCTCAGGTTTCATGCATGAAGAATATTTTACTCCGAGCATTAAATCTATATCAAAAGCAGAATATGAAAGATCTTTACCGATGAATAGAAAGAGAAAATTCTACATTCTTAATGCTTCTATTTTATGCATTATATTTTTTAACCCTTCGTAGGATGGGTACTATTTAGGAGGGCGGCGTAAGGAGTACTCGGTCGTTTTCTCCACCCTCTGCTTCAAATTTCCACCCATGTTTCTTAGTTTATTACTTTAGTCTGTACAGGAACCATAATAGAGATAAATGGAGACAAATAACAGATAAAATAGAGAGAGGAAAATGTGTTCGTGTGTGAATAAAAAAGCATTTCCCGCAAAAGGACTCCAATTTTTCGTTGTTGGCGAGTTGGTCCACCAGTTGTATAAAGGTTTTGGCAGTTTTCATTGAAAGAGTCGAAAAATCCTCTCACTATCGCTAACTTATCCGTTTTTCTGTGTGCCCCTCTTCAGGGGGCACAATAAATTTTTTAAGTTTACTTGACGGTTTGAGTACTGAGCTCGCTGACATGAAACGAGCACAAAAAAATGCTTAGAATGGAAGATGGAAGTCAAACTGAACGAATAGGTTACACTCATTGTACTTAGAGGATGTTCCCATTAGGTTAGAGGGAGGAAAGGGCTCAGAAAAGAGCAATCGAAAGTTCACAACAAGAAAAATTCGTAGGCGTATTCCGTACGTAAGCCCCTCCATCTAAGGGTTAAGAACATTGTAAAAGCTCTTCAAGAAAAGTAAAAATAATAATCTATAAAACATTTAAATAAATGTATATGTACATTACTTTTAAACTAATGACATTTAGACTTATTAATGATCCATTACTATCTAGTGATTTCAATCATTTCTATGAAACGATAAATTCAGCAAGTACTCCAAATTGGAGTTATAAATGAAAAAGAGGGACTCTTCGCAATCAGAAACTCGTAAGCACTTGGGAAGTGCTTGCTTCGGAACCACAGGTTTCAGAAGCAATTCCGCCAAAGATTCGCGGTGTATGTGGGTCTGCTGTTTGGTAAATCGGATGTCGAATGTCAACGTCCGCCCGCTGGTGTGGTGCAGAAGTTTTGCAATGGAGATACCAGCTCACGTGTAGACTTCGTTATCTGATCGCCGTCCAAAGTTACGAGGTCCTACGAAAGTTAGTTCTCCTGTTGCTTCGAAACGAGGCATTAATATAAGTAAACAAAACATCCACAGCACAATTAAATCTATATTGTGGTATTCTTTTGTGTTCATAGTTTGGGTGTTGAAAAATGGCATGGCTGTTGTTGTTAAAATTTTCATTTAAATTAAATTATCGATAAATTACGATTAATTTCTAAAATTACAGTTTCAAGTTGATTAAGAAACTAGTTTCATTTATAGAATTTGCTTCTGATATAATTATTTTTGAATCGAATTAATCTAGTAAAATATATTTTTTCATTCTGAATCAAGATACATAGGGCCTATTATATGTGATCAACTTATTCATTTTTTTATAATATAGTTTTCTATTTTCTAACAGAAAATTTTTGAGTTTACAATTAGTTAACGCTTTTTAACAGCAAACCATGAACATCGATAATCAAAATTAATTATTTTATATGTGATAATTTCAACTTGCTTGTAATGAAACATTAAATTAATAGTTGTTCAAAATTCCGAGAAAATCGAATAGTATTTTCTTTGTCTCTCTAGTTCATGACAGTAGTTTTAATAGTATTCATTTACCAAAAACAATAAGCTCATTGACAATATGATTGGCCAAGATATAAATGCGCGATCAAATAAATTGATATATGCTTTAATAAAATTAGTCTCTCACGTATTTATCCACAGGAAATACTTCAGAAACTTTCATAATGTTCGAATAACTAAAGTTATTTCGAATTGTTAAATGTAAAAATTCCACTTAACTTGCTTTGATGAGAAAATTAACTTCCGGTTTTTCTGTGTCACCTGAAAATCACACAAGTGGAATTTATTTCTCGTATGTTTGAAGAGGAGTTTTCTTATTGTTGTTACCATTGTTAAAATTCTTCCTTCTTCTTAATGGCAAATAAATACACTGAAGTAGTGATGCATGCACAAAACACACAGCAATAATATATTTCAATGATATATTTCTTCAGGAAATGAAGAAAACATCCCACACCAACGAATTATAATTGAAACTTCATGGAAGTTAAAAAAATATCAAACATTCAGATAATTCTTTTAATTTACTGTGGCATTAAAAATAGATTATCCGTTCAGAGACTCTACGTTCATAAAAAGCAAGAAGTAAAAGCTTCCCATAATATTTAATACACAGAATGGTAAATTGCTAACGAGTCTGTGCAGTATTCCAAAATTCACTGAAATATTTTGCATTTTGAAACAGAGAGAAGCATGTCTTTAAATTTTAAATTATTTTCTGCTCAGAAGGAAGACAAAAAAAAACCAAGAAAGCGCAGATCCATTTTTGGTTTTTACCTGAACATTCAGTAAAACTCAAAATGATAGGATAATAAAAGTGATTATAAGGAAGTGCTTTTAACTTCGCTTGAAAATGAAAAATAGGAGGTTCCATACAAGATTCAAATTCAATTACTGTAAATTTAAAAATACAAATATTTTCTTATGACTTAAAAAATAAGACAAATAAAACAGCTATTCAGTATGTTTGTAAGTCTCTCTTGGATGAAAGTAAAAAAAAAACACATATAAAAGATTTTAAGTACAGAAATAAAAAAATATATATAAACTTTCGTACATAGCGAGAAATAAGGCATTTTATACAGGATGGATCAAATCTCTTGGCTCTGTACAAACCTTTTATTGTTTATTTAAGGCAGATTGCTTCAAAATTTGAAATATAAAACCATCACTTCTAATAAACATTACAGCATCCAGTTTACTTGAGAAAACTTTTATGTTCTGTAATTTCAGCGAAAGACTTTATTTTTTCAAATTTCAGTCTCCTTTCATTTATACTTCTCTCATTTTTTAATAAACGAATACAAGAAAGATAAGCCTAAGTGACTTAGAAACGCTAGGCACAACTGAGACATACAAAATTCCAATAAAATTACTCCATCAATAACAGCATTTTATCTCTCTTGAGCTGATCTTCTCGAGCTAAAATCGATGAAGCGCAGGATAAAGATAATTTCGTTTTAAAATAAATCTTCCTAGAGAGAGGAATATAGCTTTAGGAAAAACTCGTTCCACTTTTCTACAAAACACAATAAAAAATGGTCTTATCCTACAATAAAATTTTTGTAATATACTGAATTCTCCTTTGTACTCAAATAAGCAGGACATCTCTTTTCCTGAAGAGCAAAAATAAGTTTAGGTCTTGAAACCTTTTCTGAACAAATAGATTTTGATAAAAGTTCGAATTTACTCTATCCTATGACAGCTGATTTGAAGTGTGTATAGACACAGTGCAGGAAAAGATAGATTTATGTCCCTTGTAGATAAAACGTTATTTCACCTGCAGATGGACAAAACCCATTTCTATTCTTTTGTGTGTTTGACTCGCATGTTAAAAGGACATTTTCTAGGTTTCTGAACATTTCTTGATAAATTCTCAGTGCACTGAAAACTCTCAGTGCTTTATGTGTGTGCAACATGAAAAGTTTTGATACGGTTTTAAGTTTTTGCAAGGTATGAAAACGTGTGAAAAATACTATTATTGTAGTTGGAAAGTATTTCGTGATAAAAACAATGTTTTTATAGTTCGAAAAACAGTAAGTCTAAAACATATATATCAAATAAAATCATATAAATTATATGCCTTTATATCTTCTTCTCAACACTCATTTTACAAAAGTAACAAAGTTAAGATGCAACTCTTAAATAGTGAAATAAAATTTGCCATCCATTGATATAAAATTTATCTCGCTTTGATCAATAGTTCCCGAGAAATTTTACATTATATATATATATATATATATATTTGCAATATCTTGAGAAATAACTCCTTGTGCACCAACAAGTACAACACAAGGCTTACAGAAGTAAGTAAAAGACTGAAAAAAAGGGTTGAAGGAAGCTTCAAATTAAATGAAACAAATGCAAATTCCAAACAGAAAAGGGGGAAGAGAAAAAAAAGAAACAAATATACAATTAATTGGTCACATTCATACGAACACATGAATGGTATTAAGCAATGAAGGGAATAAACAAGGGGAAAAGGTACCGAAACATAATAAAAATTTTTAAAAGATATAGATTCAATATAACTGGTCACATATACACAACAAAAAAATGAATAATAACGAGAAATGGAGTACAAGGTGGGGAAAAATAAAAAAATATTAAAGTACTTAAAGATCAAATAAAAGCACACAAATATGCAAACTATCACACAACATATAAAACACACAAATTTCGACCAGTTAACAAAACAAAAGGTTCTGATCCAAAAATAATTGAGAGAAAAAAAATGAATTTCAAAAATTGAAAAATAAAAATAAATAAACAAAAGTTATAAGGAAAAAAAATGTAAATGCCATCAAAACACATAAAAATTTATAGTCTATATAATGTGGGGGAAAATGCTGTCGATGAATTCACAAAATGATGCAAAACAAGTTTTGTTCTGGACTAAAGTAGAGAAAGATGGAGGCCATGCAAAATTGTTCTTCTTTAGAGTGCTGATAAGTAAACATCTAGTGAATCATATATTTCAAATTAATTTCCGTTTTTTAATAGAAAGTAGTAAATTACGGCAGTGGTATATCATGCGCGTGATATAGTTTGGACGCCACGATGCATCTAATTATTTAGTGCAATCGTGATGGTATAATTTGATAACATTTTTTGGCAACGTTAAAATTTACACAAAGACATCTGAAGTGCAAGGAAAATTGTTAAACATCGAAAAATACTTCACACTGAATATTGTTTACCAAGAGGTTTTTTTGAGTAAAAAAATATGTAAATAATATGTAAATAGAAAATGTCCTGTCATAATGCAAATGTTTATTTTATTTGTTTTCAATCAATGTTAAACATTTCTCTCGCATATATATCTATTTAAACAAGTCAAATTTGACGGAAAATCTCACGAATGAAGACGGGAACTCTCTCGAAATGAGAATAACCCATCTTCCCATGACGGGTGATTTTCTAGTAATCAATAAGCGTGAACCTCATATATAACCAGTGATCAATGTCGTAACCAGTAATACAAAATAATTGTGCTGATCCAATTTAATTTTGGAATAGATTTGTTGGCTTTTTGATTGGCATTCATAAGACTTCTTTTAAGACAAAACAAACATCTATTAGAACATCAAAACACAACTATTACACTTCGTAACTGCGTACAACATAACATCGTTCAACCGTACTCGTACTCGTACTCGTCTCTATATTTTTAAATCAAATTCAAAGTAGCTAACTTCTGATTTTTGCCACTCATCTGATATCATACACTGTTATGACAGTAAACAAGTTGAAATCATTCTTTTGTCAGGCATAAATATTAAACATGCTTACATTCGACCATCCTGACTTTTCAATTGACCTCAATTGAACCAAATTTTTGTTTACATTATAACAATATCAATACAAAGACAAAACAAATATACATTCATAAAAAATGAAATAAAGTGAAATATAAAATTTAAAAAAATTCTATCTGTCCGGCATAAAAGCTCCATAACGCACTGGTTTACGTATAGTTCATTTGGGTTTTTGCATTTCAGGTCCATTATCAGAATTCGTATTAGAGTCATCATCGTCTTCATTACAGCGTCTCCAGGCCTTTAACTGACTGACATGAGCTATTGTAGCATAAGGACGGCCATTACTAGGTTCTAGTTGTGAGATTCTGTATGTGTCACTAAAGGGTATTTCTGTGACAACCATAGGTGCTCGGTATAGTGGTTGAGTTTTTGTTGACTCACCTGTCGTGTTAGAATTTCTTCTAACTGTCACGATTTCTCCCTTACGAAGCGATACTTTACCTGATTTCTTTCTGTCGTAATATGCATTCGTTTTCACTAAAGAATCGCTCATGTTTTTCAAGTTCTCAACATGCCTTTTATTTTCTTGGATTTGAAGAAGCAACGAGTGACGTTCTTTCCTAAAGTCCTTAATATCTCCTTGTAGAAGTCGTAGTTCATTCTTTACCACTTTAAGATCATTCGCCAAATTGCCTATCATCTTTTGCTGGGAAGAATCTTTAATCTGCAAACTTTCGTTCTCTAACTGAGATGTTTCAAGACGTTTAAGACAGTCTCGATTTGCTTTTTCATCAATCGGAAAGTTCCTAAATAGTTCATCTTCCCGGTATCCATTGTGAACTCTTTTTCCCATTTTTGTATAAGCAATATGAGGAAGATCAAGACATGTCCGTCCTATGATAAGATCAAATGATTGCGCATCGTCAGGAACAACGTATATGCTTTTGTTTTTGGACTTTACATTATCAACTTCAATATCGGCTTTAATTCTTCCAATAGACGTCAATGCAGGCATCTTTTTATTTCCAAAACCGTGTATTTTATTGACAGCACGTTCAAGTTTTAGTTTAAGTTTCTGAGCAATTGAAATCTTTAAGAGACAACATGAACTTCCAGTATCAATTAAAGCTTGCACGTTATCACAATTATTAATTTTCGCTTTCTTCAAATATGAATTACTCTCTTCTGAATTCTCGCCAACTAGTCTAACAGATAAGCTTTTATCACTTGAATGATTCGTTTCCTTGGCGACACAGTTTATAGCTTTATGGCCCGTTTCATTACATTCTCGGCATGCTAAAACTGATTTTGGAAACGAACAGTTCCTTGCAATAGGCCCAAAATTAGAACAATTGAATCATTTTGGCTCACCCCTCTCAATATGTGTAATACCGTACAGATCTTTCTTTTCGTTGGTTGTAACATCTGAATTATCTTTAAAGGAGTTCTGTTTGTCGTAATGCCATGCCTTACGCTGTTGTTTACTCCTGAAAGTTGACCTCAAGGTATCATAGTCGTCCAGTTTTTCAACTAAATCATCTCGCGAATTCAGCTTAGACCAGTCATCTATAAAATAATCTTTTACTTCTTGAGACACTTTACGTTTTATCTCATCCTTTATGATAAGATCGCTCAACTTTTCAAAATAGTCTGCTTTAACTCCATTCACTCATTCATTAAAAAAACTTCTTAATTCAAAGGCAAAATTGCTTCAGGTGCTTTCTAAATTCTTATTATGCATAAAAAACTTTTGGCGAAATTTTTCTGGCGTTAACTTATACCGTTCCAATAATGTCTTTTTAACTTCGTTATAATAGTTTGCAATCTCATCTGGTTCTCTGGCGATTAACTGCGGAACGCCATACGGCAATAAGCCAAGCAAATGAGTTACCCAAGTGTTTTCTAATATTTCAGCTTGTTTGGCCAGACGTTCAAACATAATTGAATATAAACTTATATCGTTTTCGTCGGAATTAAACTTTTGCATCAAATGATAAATCTCTAACTTTGGCTTAATTTGTGTATTGTTTACATTTTGATTGGCGACGGAATTTGAAAACCTACCTTCTGCTCCCAGACGTATTTTTTGCAGCTCAAATTCCATTTCATCCTTTCGCTTCCATTCCTCGTATTCTTGTTCCTCCTTTCGCTTCCGCTCCTCGTATTCTTGTTCCTCCTTTCTCCTACATTCCTCCATTTGAATCCTCATTTCTTCGTTCATTTTCTTCTCTTTCTTTTCTTTCATTGATTATCGTATTCAACCATTCCTTGGCGCTTTCTTCATCGTACTCTTTGCTCGACAAAATCATCTTTTTCAAATCTTTCAATTTATGGCTGTCATTGACCGTTTCTCCCAGTTCCTCAGCCAATATCTTCAAATCGCACTTCCGTGCTCCAGCGAAAATAGACATTTTCGCACTTTACTACACTTTTATTTACAAATAAAGACAAAAAAATTTCGTAACGTACTTTAAATTTCAAACTCCTTCCGTCTTACTTAACTGTCGATGAGAATTTCAGTCACAGGTTTCTAATTCATCCCACATCTAATTTCTGTTGCTTTTCGATTGACATTCATAAGATTTCTTTTAAGACAAAAAAAACATTTATTAGAACTTCAAAACACAACTATTACACTTCGTAACTGCGTACAACGAAACATCGTTCAACCGTACTCCTACTCGTCTCTATATTTTTAAATCAAATTCAAAGTAGCTAACATCTGATTGTTGCCACTGATCTGATATCATACACTGTTATAACAATAAGTAAGTTGAAGTCATGTTTTGTCAGACATAAATATTAAATACGCTTACAGATTGCACATCTTGCTAGAGGTAAAAAGAAACTGCGTCATAGCACTTGTAACACAATACACCATTCCATTATATTTTACTTAAATATCTGACAGAAAGATTAGACAGAGATTTTAGAACTGGAAAGTTTTAAACATTAGGAATTAAGTCGTCCGCATTAAGAATATTTACTTCAAACGATCGACGAAATGAAAGCAGAAACTAGTTCCTTACTTCCTTACAAGATGTAGTTGCTAGAGATGCAGTATTTAAACAGACAGCTCCCGTTAAGAAAGGAATATACTGGATATTGAAAAGATTCAAATGTTATTAAATGCTTCTAAATCGCTTCTAACTTAATATGTGTTTGCAATTCCACATGGCTAGAATTGTTCTATTTAATAATTAGTATGTATATCTACACTAGTAACGACTAGGATACGAACTTTTTTTTAAGGTTCACTATTAACTCTTTGCGGCGCAAGGCATTAAAGTTTTTGAAATATGATAAAAAAATCATCATGAATGGGTTTAGATTATTGTCTAGACATAGAATCTATAAAACAAATTTAACAAACTTTCTTCATTCCAGGGGGGGGGGGGAGTCCCGCTTTGGGTTCACAACCTCATATGAGAACCCCCTTAGATACAGCCACCTTGATACACCCAAAAAGTGTTGTTGAAATCTTACAGAATCAAGAATATTAGAGGAAAATTTTCGAATTAATTTGCTAAAATTGTAAACGTCCAGAACTGAAAAAATTTCTTTATCTCTGAGTTAAGGAATTTTCCCAATCTTTATCTCTAATAATTCCTAATCCGAAACAAAATTTCATAAGGATGCTATAAACATTCTAAAAGAAGTAGTATTAGTCCTATACTAGACCTATGATTTTCCAATTATAGTTGAATTTAATGGTTGAGAAGCGAGTGAAATTAGGTGTTCCATCAGCTGGCACACTGCGCCGCAAAGAACTGAAAGTATCTTGTTTCCCCTACAAAATTACAAAATGGTCCCTTTCGATCAAACCCCCGTAATAAATTTATTTCACAATATCATACGGACTCCCTCCTGTGGTTATTAAAATTTTGACAAAATCCATGTCATTCACAATAATTGTATTCTGTAAGATCGTTTCTCTTTCTTATTTTCCTATTTATTTCGTATCCGATTTTGGTGTTTCCTATGTGTTTTTTATACTCTGGTTTAAGCAGCAATTGAGACTGGAGCAGAATTGCCTAGCACTGGTATTCGTGTACGCAACCCAATCCTGATATGAGAATCTTGTTTTTGTAATTTCTGAAAAAAAATTATGAATATTTCCGTCTTCTATTTTATCTTCGGAGATATTGTTGGTAGTGTCTCAAAAAAGTCTTCTATCTGATTCGTTATGATAGCGGGCGATCGAGAGAATGAAAATAGAGTTTGACACAAACTGATGCTGCTAATGTGTCTCGCAGTGTGGTCCAAAGACTCTGGAATCAGTTTCAGTACGAATAGTTAGTTTTGAAAAAGCATGTTTCAGATCGGTCACGTGTTACAACCTCTGCAGAAGTTCGCTTATCTAGCACTTTCGGCCCGAAGAAGGAGGACCTGTGTCTCAGTACGTTTCAGATCATTTCGCTGCAATAGGGACGAGAAGATCAGCAACTAAAGTGCGAAAACATCTTCAGAATCAATGATTTATGCAAGAAGACCACCAACTGGCAAAAGACGCAACGCAACATGTGCAACCGTATTCACTTATTAAACTTCCTAAACCTCACATAAAAGGCCTCCTCCGGAAGAGAGTGTTTGAGGAGTGGCAAACCTCATGGAAGGAAGACGATACAGGCAGGAAAATATATAACATCATGCCCTCAGTTAGTCTCCGTCCCACAAACTGGATTAGAGAGGATGTTATTTTCTTCTCTCAACATGGCCCTTTCCCTGCCTACGTCAAAAGGTTTCACCTGTCTGACAGCGATTTTTGCAGCTGTGGTGGAATTGGCACGGCACTTCACTATGCCACGGAGTGTATTTACACAGTGTCTTGGCATATGAGGGAGCCAGCGCCAAACTTCGAACAAGAATGGCTGAAAAGAGTCGCCAATAACCTCGTCTCCAGGCATAAAATTCGTGGGATTATCAAATTCATGAGCGAAAACAGAGATCTTTACCGGCCTCCCTAGCCTTCAACTTTCCAGTGAGTTGAACTAAAAGACTCAATTACCGGATATTCCTCCCCTTTAGAAAAGAAAGGAATAACAACCTCTAAAGAAAAGAAATTACCAACTAATAGTGTAACAGTGAAAATGCCTGTGCTGTACATAGTGTAAATATTTCTTTCATTTTGTTTATTTTGTTTTGCTTTTTTCTGAAATAAAATTCCCGTGTCTTGCCCATCAAACCGTTCAGTGACCGGTCTGGTCGCGGGTACGGGGGTAAGAAACGGCGTTCTGTTCTGTGTGTGTGTCCCTCTTAAATCGACTAGAGAGAAGACCCTGCTTACGTTGGGAAGAGAGCACGTACTTGGCCCAGGCAACAATGGGTTTCTATGCTGTTTATAGATGAGTCCAGATTTACTCTGGAAAGAGATTCAGGTCGTGTAACTACTAACCATAATAATTAAAATTTTATGCATTGTTCTTCTTGAATGTTAGAGGAAATTTGCAATGAAATAAATGCAAAATAAACTAAAAATACATATAAAACATTTCATTCAAAGTGAAGAACAAAGCAAAAATTTAAAAACCTTTGTAAATATTGCTTATTTTTGTGTAGATTGCTTATTGCTTACTTTGTAGAGAGTTAAGTTTGTGTTTCGAAAAATTATTTCTTTCAGTTGACATATGTAGCCAAAAATTTGATACAGACCTACAATTTCAATATAAGAAAACTTCATCCATCAATTTCGTTTCTTTTCATACACACAAAAAACAAACAAACACACGAAATTCGAAAAATGCTCTATTTTTGAAACGCAGGGAGGTCAATAACATTGAAATCGATCGAAATCACTTTGTCGGACCCTTTATGACGATTTCATTTTCTACGTCTTATGCCTTTTTTACATACGAAGAAGCAAAACGCGATTTTTAAACCATTCTTGTGGAGGTTAATTCTTATTATAGGGATTTCTAATTTTTTGTCAACCTCTTATTAGATTAAACTTTTGTAACTCGACTGTAACTAAAATACAGTCTCGTTCTCGTGCTTTTTATATTTATCTAATAATATGATTAGAAATTATAATTAGAAAATAGCAAGAATAAGTCATGAATTGTACTCACAAATATGCAAGTTTTCTAGGAAATCAGTGTAAAAGAACTTTCCCAAAATGGTTTCAATGAGGACAATAAAATATTTCTTTTTTTTTTAATTTGTTCTTTACTTCAAGAAAACAGCAAACATGTAGGTCCCATAATAACCTAAGTTATGCAAACATGAATTAAATTTTTACCTAGAAGAGCTTCTTTTTCAACAGTATTCAAACCTGATTTCAGTTTTATTTTGTACATCATTGAAAGAAGCTACAATAAACGCATACCTTTACTACGGTAAATAATGCGGATTTTCTACCAGGGGTGGCATGACAGGAGCGTGGCGTAGTTTCGAAGTGTGACGCATGCCATGTTGATTGTAGTGAGAACAAGCTTCACAGCTGCAGACGTCAAATGTTCTAACGGTGTTCACAAGACACATTCGTTGGCAAACCGTTCGCGACGTTCGTGCCATATAAAGAGCATTTACGGGAAATGTTACTTCGTTGCTTTATGTTGAAGAAAAGTGCGTCTGAATGTTACCACTTATTGCGGGATGCGTATGGTGAACATACACGGTCGCAGAAAACATGTGAATGCTGATTTAAACAGTTTAGGAAATAGCTATGACAAGAAGAGAATTCAGTGAATTTGGTGGGATCTGGAGGGTGTGGTTTATCACGAGCTTCTGAAATCTAGTGAAATCATCAATAGTGCTCGCTACTAACAATAAACTGTCAATTTGAGCCACACTTCGTCAAAGACCGCAATGAGTCACATGTCCTATTTTGCTTCCTAACAACGCAATACCACATACATCCAAACTAGTAAATAAACACGTTAAAAGGTCATGTCTGGGAAGTATTAATCCACCCGTTGTATTCACCAGAGCTTGCTCTGTCCGAATATCACTTGTTCCGTTCGATGGCCTACACACTGCCTCAACAGCACTTCCGAACGTACGATAATGCGTTCCGATGGAGCAATCATTGGTTTGCCTCCAAACAAGCAAAGTTTTATACGGACGATATCCAAACCTCACCTGACAGATGGGAAGAATGTGTAGCTAGTAATGCCCATTACTTTGAGAAAAGCATTGCTTTTGCTTCTCTTCCATTTCTCGTGTTTTTTCCATCCAAAATCCGCATTTTCAACCGGTAGACCTAGTATGAGCATTAGTTAGATAGAATATTTAGGGCATAATAATCACAACAAAATGAATAGTGTATGCTTTTTCTGCACTAAGGCATAATATGCAGATCTGAAATGAGAACTAATATCCGTTATGAACAGCAACAAAACACCGAGGATTGTAATAAAACCATTGTAGTGCATTAGTCAATACCATCAATTTGCTATTTCATTTATTAACTTTAAAATATTTCACTATCTGTATAACTACGAACGATCAGTCGCTTTGTATTGCCTTCGTAAAAAATGAAGTTTTTTTATGGTTATTATATTTCAAAGGATAGTTTATTACGAATAATAGTTTTAAAATAATTTTTAACGTACAAAACTCTTTTAGAACTAAGTATAAAAGACAGTTACTTCATTTTTAATGATTTATTAGAGCATCTAATTATAAAAGTTCACTTAAAATTTTTCATTTCAAAAATATTTTTACTAAAATTTATCTTAACTTAGATACTTCAGCTTTTGTTCCTCCCAAATGAATTTGTTCCTTGCTATAAAACCAATCGATTGTATTACAAGTTAGTTAGATTACTAATTAGTTAGGATCTTTAGAATAGTTAATGAATATAAAATTTTGATGAAATTTCTGTTTAGAATTTTTCGTCTTTGAGATTATTCTTACAAAGCTTACTTAAGATCCTAATCTTAAATAAATTTATATTTCTAATTATTTTTAGTTAAAAGCACGAGGCTTATTTTTTACTACACTGTGGGCCATTTTGGGCATTGGATTTATTTTAGTAACGGGGCCTATATACAAATTTACACTTCAGTTTTAAAAACTCCAAGAAATATCAAAATTTACCCAGTATCCCTACATGTTTCAAATATATGAC
Source organism: Araneus ventricosus (assembly GCA_013235015.1). Lineage (NCBI taxonomy): Eukaryota > Metazoa > Arthropoda > Arachnida > Araneae > Araneidae > Araneus > Araneus ventricosus. The sequence continues at coordinate 956,778 of BGPR01000047.1, read as the reverse complement.
ATAAACTTACTGGTCTGTATAGCTCTTAGAAAGTAAATATTTTTTGTTTCTCTCATTATCAAATATTTTTAATGACATAGTGGCATGCATTGTTATCGGATGAAAAAAAATCAGTTCACTGGTAATAAAAGAAAATACTTTCAACGAAGTTGATTAATTAGTTAATTGTCTTATAATAAGTGTTTAAGAAACTACAGGATTTTTTGTGAATGGAGGTTTGAAGATGTGAAGATATATTTTCTTCCAAACAAGAAAAAAAAAATCTGAACAGAAAACATGACAAATTATGAAATACCACTGAGAATGAATCATTTAGGCAATCATATTTGCATTTCTCTTGTTTAAGTTCATGGTCATGAATCTCTTAAACGTCTCATAGTTCCCAGAAGCATGAAATATGATCAAATATATTTATTTGGCCACGCGGATATAGCCTACTAAGAGGATATAAGGTACTCATAAAACATACACACACAAAGAGGACTGTTGATTCTACTCTTTCATTTTATTTCTGCCCGGAACCAGCGCACACGGCAATTACATTTCAGACTCAATACTATATATGATGCTCTCCTAAGTCAACGACATCAACTCCCTTTTTAGAGAGTGGCAAGTTTTTCCATTCAACAGTTTTGCTGTATGGAATTTATAACATATGTAAAATTTCAACCAACAAACTTTCTGATATTTCTTTATATTCTATCACATGTTTAATATGGAAAACCAATAAAGAAGTGTTTAAGGCATGCTAATTCTCTATTTGTGAGCAATCTGTATATTCATGTTGAATTACATTCAAATGAAAATATGTAATCAAGTTCAGGACAAAAATGTGCTTCACACTTCCTTTAGAATGTACAAATGTTTTACAAATTTAACGAGTTTTATGAAGGTACGTCATATCTGTTCACAGATTTTCAAAAATCATTTATGTGAAAAGTCAAGCATTGCCACTTTTTTCATTCACTTAGACAGCTGCTTGAGTAGCTTGCACGTAACATGTTTTAAACAAAGTATTCAAAGACTGCTTAATGATACATTTTCAGTGCATTGAATCTCTTCTAATCTTTCAAGTAATTCATTAAGCCATCATTCACTACTTCATTACTTGTCTAAAATATCCACAAGTGTTGTCTTTCAGTTTACCTCATATATCCGCCCAACAAGAGCTAATCGAGTAATTTCATGAAGCTTAACATGACAATAATTGCATGCCTTCGTCTTCCTAACATGCCATTCGAAATAGCCGGAGCTCCCCACTTCTGCATAGAAAGACATTCTTGTCAAAATGATGAAACCAAACATGATTTCCCGTTTAAGTATTCCAAGTTCCTCTACCTTGGTTTTAAGTAGTCGCACGAGTAACAAGCCGGAATACTTCAATAACTCCTGATTAAAGCTCACAGCCAAACTCGATTACTGAAACGCGAATTATCGCTCAATTCTATTCGAGGAGGCTAATAACAGTGGACGTGCCTGCCTTGTGCCACTAAATTAAACCCCCGGAACATATTGAGCTAGGGGAATTAGCGACTATCGTTACTGGGAACTAACAGGCTGTGTAACCTACCCTTCGAAGCATAATTACAATAACTGTTGCTGCCCGTTCGGACACAGAAGGAAAGGGTTGCTTGCTGGAGGAAACCTTGGCGCCCACTGAAGTAATGCCAATGAATCATATCGATGAATTCGACTCAAGGGAATTTTTTATCGCTATATTGTAAATAGCACTAAAACTATCTAAGTTTGCGAACTAAATTTGGTAATAGTTTAATGCATTAATATAGTGGCAATAAAGGCTAATAGATTGATTATTAATGAAGATAATTGTTGTTCTGTAATTAACTAACAGCGTTTGGTGTGTGTCCATGTTATAATGAGGGAGGTATTAGTAATGCATCCAAAATAGCCATCTTGAACAGACATTTCTGCTAATGAGTTGCCAAGGTTTTGTATATGATTTGTATGTCTATGAAATTATCTGCTTTGTTCCTATTAGTAAGCGACATCTAAGATAATGCATTACCAATGAGAAATTGTTTCAGAAAAAAGTATGTATTTTAAATGTTTAAACCTGATTATAAGAAAACGTTAGTGCGTTATTGTACTTGTTGGATTTTATTGATTTAAACACGAAAAAAATGCCTACAAGTAGGAATCATGAGTATTTATTTGCAAAATATTATATGCTGTTATTCCACATATTTTCCAGGCTTTCAGATAGAAATGACCTTTTTTGCATGTTGAATAAAAGGAAACAGTGAGAGACTTTTTTTAGTTACGACTGAAAAATAAAATTTAAAATTTTATTAAACTTAATTTCGTAAATATATTTAATTTCTGATGAGATTATATTTGGTAGAAACAAAGCTATGAAGTGACTAAATTAACGTGTACTAACATTAATCTTATAAAACATATTATTCATCATAATTGAAGAGTATTAATTTCTTCATATTAGTGTTAAATGTTTCCCATGCATGTTCGGAACATTTTGTTTCGATTGTATGGCTGTATATTTGATAATTTAGAGTAACTTCAAAGCCTCTTAACAAGATTTAATACATAAAAGTTCACTGACTAATAAAACACGCTATACAATAGCTTCCAAAGTACATTTAATTCCATTCCCTTGCATATTTGAGCATTAACTTGCATAAAATATGTTTAACGCCGCAGTTTGTCTGAATATCATTCAGCAAAATGCTAGTATATGTAGCTTCATATTCTTCTCACTAAGAGGTTGTGGCAAACACATTTGTTTAGAATGCACATATTATTCAAAAAAGTATTAAAAAAAATTCAGCAGGAAGATCAGAAAACAAAACTGTTAAACATTGATACAACCTACCATACACGAATCATCAACCTACCACAGTATTTTAATAATTTTGCTTAATATCTTTATTTCAGTAGACTTTCCATTAAAATGAAACGGTATTCTTTGATAGTAATCACACTGACCAGTTCACAATATTTTGCAGAATTTAAAATTTTGAATTTTTTTTATCGGATATATTTAACCAAATTACAGACAGACAGAATATAACTGAAATTTTACTTTTTTATATAGAGAGAAGATTCTTTAACAATTTGAAACTGCTTTATTAGATATGTTCTTATATTACATTAAAGCTTAACTAGTATAACAACTTATAGAAGGAGTTATGCAGTGTCAAATATTAAGCCTCTGTACCTGGCAACATCGATTAAAATTTTCTGAAAACCCATTGTTTTGGGTTTTTCTGAATAAGTTTAAACCAACAATTTGGTTTGTTCTGAAATAGAATATTATCGAAGGCTTCCATCAAGCATTAAAAAGCTTAGTCTAATACATTCACGCCAAGTGAGCGATTTCAAATAACTTCTGGCAGACATAAACTTTAAAATCTATTGAACACATCAACGGCATTAAAAGTTCTGTTCAGCTTTTAACCTGGCTTAATGTAAGGATTTTAAATTCAGCCGCTGTCCAAATGCTATTAATTCTGACTGATCTCTTCCATGAAAGCTCAGGATACTAGAATAATGTGTTATTTTATAATGGACTTCCCTACGAATTTATCAACTCTGTGAATTTTTTACCCTCTTTCACACGTTAGCACTTAGGTTTGTAATGTAATTAATTTTTTATGAATTATAGTATTGAGATATTTCTACATTCAATAACTTATACAATGCCTTCTTGCTTTACATGTTTACAAACGATTTTTAAATCTTTAGTATCAAATAAGCTTTTCATTTTATAAAATCAATGGAAAGTGTAAAAAAGGTTAATTATATTTTAAAAGGTGAATCTTTTGACATAGTAATCGGTGAAAAACTTAATATAAAATTTCATAAAATTGCCAAGGTTAACTATTTTCATTTTTACCCATTATGAAGAAATGCAAGTTTTTTGAAAAAACATCAAATCTTTTAAAGCATTAAAAATTTTAGTGTTTTCAGAAAAAAATTCAATATTTTTCAATCTGGCTTATCAAAGTCTATAAATATCTTTGATGGTTGAATATTTTATAACACGCTAACTATAGCTATGAAATAATTAGGAAGTTATATTTCTTCTTTATTTTCTATAAGATTCACTTTTTTTCTCACTTTCTTCGCAAATATTTACACCATTCTGATTATAAGCTTTTAAAATTTAGGTTCCTATTTAATTATTCTCAATCTTTTTATATTTTTGGAAATACCAAATGTGATTTTATGTTTTAAAATGTTTGGCACAGTTTAGTATTGCTCTTGCTCCAATTAATGTAAATAAGCAACAACATTAACATATGCACATATATTACAGTACTAACATGTGTGTGCGTGCGTGTGTTTCGTGCGTGTGTGTGCGTGCGTGTGTGTGTGTGTGCGTGTCAGGAGCAGAAAATCATATCATTTGTACAGTATAACATGGAGTTAAAGTAGACTTTTTCTCTATGCCTAAACTACCCTTAAAGTTTGTAAACGATCTTTTGGAACACTGTATAAAGATCTATAATTAAACGCATGAATGTTCGAATTACTGGATCTCACGAAAATATCAACTATATCTATTTATATTTTGAATTAATGTCAATACTGACACAAATAGTTCTCAAGCTTGTATATCTTCATGTTTGAATGAAATTTTAAGTTCAAAGAAAGAAAGAGCTGCATTTTTTTAATACCTCTAATATGTATGTGATAGTATATTCGAGTGTAAAATATATGAGTTACCGTTCCTAAATCCATATCTACTCAATACTTCCCTTTGATTTATTAGGTCTAAAATTTGATTCAATTTTGATATCATGACGACATACTAAATTTCATCTATCTAGATTCTTATGTTTTTGAATTAATACGTGTATGAATTGAGAAATCGACAGACAGGCAGGCATTTGAGATATCCGCTTCAAAAGTTGTCATTTACCTAAAAATCTAGTAATAAAACCATAAGTCAAATTTCATCTGTCTAACTCGTTGCGTGTTTGAATTATTGCATTCAGATGGACAGATGGACTTCCCGTAGACGAATTTTGTCCAAAGTTTGATAGAAATCATTTTCATTCAAATTAATGTAAAGGCCGCATATTAAATTTCAATCCTTGAGTCTGTTGTGTTTCTGAGTTCCTTTGTTAACAGACAGACAGGGATAATTTCAAAAATGCTTTTGTTCGGATTTAAGGGAGGTCTAAAACGAGGAGATTCAACAAAATCTTGAGGTCAAAATTTGTGGCCTATTTCTATATTATTTTATTGTTATAAATCGTAAACGCGAAATTAAGAAGAGTATAACGCTTGATTCAAAATTTAATTTCAAATGTCGGGTACGAAATTCGCAATCAATATCAAACTAAAATATAAAAATGAATTCATTTATTCACTAACTTTTAACTTAAAATCTGCATTTAACGCTAGTATGTGCCATGTAAGCATCGGGCTTTTCTACACATTGACAACGAATGTGCCTTCTCGATGCAAGCAAATGAAATGGAAACTGTCAATAACCCTTTTGGGGGAAAGAACATGAATAACATAACCGACTTTCTGGACCTTTGAAGGCAGAAATGGAAGAAACACGTGCATAACGGAAGCAGAGGATTCTCTGGACCAATATTTCTTCCACGAGCTGATTCCGTTATTGTTTTTGCTCCTTTATGTATTCTGTTGGTGTTATATAGTTTATCCCTTCTGCTCCTTCTTTTTGCTTTTCTTACTCCCTTCGTTGCTATCTACTGTGTTCATTTCTTGAGTAAATATGGAATTATTTTATATATTTCTTTAGTTAATTTTTATAATACTTATCTAAGCATGGATTACTTAATGTATTTCTTATTCCATCTCTACGTCAGTTATTTGATGTATTTTTAAAGTAAAAAAGTTTTTTTTTTGCTCATTTAGAAATTATAGATATCATTTTAATAAAGAAGCTATCACGAATAACACAAATTAAAGTTTCTCATGACTTATATTAACATGTATGATTCGTGCATTATTTAGCTTAGCAAGTCATAACGTTTTTAAAATCAATCGATTCTACTAAATAATCAATAATTGATTATTTAGTAGCTTATCACAGTCATGGTAAAAATGTAAATTAATTTTGATTGCAAAATTAGATAAGAATCTTTAAGACTTGCTAAGCCTTGTCGAATATGTGAATTGTAATTTCAAGAATTTTTTTTCGTTATTTATCCAGAATTGATGCTAAAAACACTACTTCCGGAATACAAATTAAATCTCTTTTTATTTTCCATTTCGGACTAAAATATATAGCCATAAAATTTTAAAATTTAAAGAACTTTTCTTTTATATGCAGGTATTTGATTAAAGCTCATTTCGATTCTAGTTAAAATATGAACACAGGGTGTCAGAGAATTACTGGACACATTACAAAAGTTTGCAGAAAACAAAATAACTAGGAACAGTAGCGTTGTACCGATGTTTCGAATTATTAACAGGGCTCCTAAAGTTTTGTTTCACAGCATTGTTTATTCCCAGAATTCGATATGATAGAGTTAGGTGTGGTCTAATGTCTATTGTATGAAGAAAATTCAATCTGTTCAATTCAAACAGTTCAAAAATTCACTCGTGCCACCCGAACACCAGAATTTGGATTTTTTCATGTGAGATCTAGCGAAAGATTACATGTATCAAATCCCTTATAAGCTAATATGAAGGAACTAAGGCTCAGTATCACAGCTGCTATTCATTCGATAGCTCCGCAGATGCTTCCAAACATGAGCGTGAAATCGAGTATCGTTTGAGCATACAGCCCACAACCAGGGGATCTCAGATCGATATTTATTAACTTTTGTAGCTCTATAATAAGTTAGCAAAGATATATTGTTTCTATATGTTTTAGTTTCCATTTTATATAATTTTGTAATGTGTCTTACAATTCTCGGACACCCTTAGATTCATTTTTAACTTGCATATGTTGGGAAAAGCGCCCTACTTTTTCCTCTTTAGCTTTTCTCTTGGTTTCCCACATTTTATGTTGCTAGCTTTTACAACTTTGAGATTTTTTTTTAAACTATTCAATTTATTTTATTATAAAACAAGGAAGAAGATTTCAATTTTTTATACTAATTTTAATGATTGAATGGGTAAATTTACAAACATTGAGACAATAGAAATTCGTATTTCTTTATTAGCCTTTAAATAACATTATACAAAGAGCACATATTGCAAAGTCATCTATCTTTGACCATTCATAAACTGGTTTGTCCTTATTACAAATTCGTACTCCCCTAGATATTATCCACAGAAATGCAATGTAAAAAATTATGTATCATACAAGGATTTTTACTAATACTCTAGAAACATCAATGAAATTAATTAATTTATTGCAAGTTCCCTTTAGAAAAATTGCAATTTCCCTTTCTTTTAGAATATCTTACAACCACTTCTTTTGATATCCAAAATTAACTTTAAGAAATAAATGAAAGCGAAAACAGTCACCTTTGTTAAATGAATTTACGATTCCATAATCAATCGCGTTTGTTCAAAACAGCATTTAAAAGTACATAAGGAAAAATATATAATAAAACATACAAAAAAGAAGCAAATGCATAAGGAAAAAACGTATATAAAGATTCACCGTCCTACAAAAAGCATACGGTTGAAAGTTGATGGCAGTTACCAAGAGCGGGTTTTAACATTTAAGCAACTTTGTGTGTTACATTACATTCATAATTTTTAAAATTTCAAAATATATTTAAATACTTCATAGCATACAACATAGAATACATATTAAAAATTTCATCACATTAATTATAAAAGAACAAGCAAAATAACTTAAAACATGAAGAAATTCAGTTTACGTTCAATTATCAATTACCATTGACTTTTACCACTACATTTTCAATTTAAAAAAATTCCTCACACAACATTGCCAAAACAATATTACAATAATACATCAATCAATAGCTTTCTATTATTAATGATGAAGTCGAAATAAATAAAGAATATGTAGTTTACAGTGTTATATCGTTTTTAATTTTTGAAATATCGATGAAATACATCGCAGTATTTTTAAGTTGGAAAAATATCATTGGACACTTATTTTTTAAAAATACCTTTAATTTTCCTAAAAACATGGACTAATTATAAATTATCATATGGTATATATACAGTTTAAAATTATTATGGTGATTCTTTTTTAAACCACTTATCTGAAAAGCATTTTGAAATTTTACAATTTTTCCCATAAATGAAATGGTTATTGAGTTAATAGTTAGTCCTATTTGTTATAGTATTTAATATATTTAAAATATTATTCTTTACTTATTTTTTCTTACTTACTTATTACTAATATTAACTTATAATTAATTATTTACTTATGTTTTTAATATATTCAAAAAAATTAAATTTCTCAAAAGTTTTACTGTAAAGATATTTTATGTGCCTATATTTTTATGAATCAAGCATTTGCATAAAATCTATATTAAACAGTACATTTTAACTACTATCTTGCATTAAAAGCAGTACTAATATAAGTATTAACATTTTCAATGAAATAACTCTTTCTTGCGATTTTATGCTTGGACTAATTTTTTTTCTTATCTGCTCATTTTATTTTGCTTAGATAAGAATTTTTTATATATTTTTAAAACCATAAAGAAAATGCAACCTATTTTTAAAACACGTCACTAACTCTTAAAAAGAAGCAAAAGTAAACGATGTTAGCAAAAGATTCATAAAAAAATAAACAAGGAAAAGGAAATTTTCAGAACGTCAAAAAAAGATGAAGTAAAGTTTAATCTTCCAACTAAAAAGAAATACAATTAAATTATTTTTGAAGTTTTATCTCTTTTTTCGAGCTCTTTTTATTTTATATGAGATTTACTTTCAATAACTTTTCAAAGATTTTTTTCTTATTTATTTAAAGGAAAGGTAAGAACCTAACTATTGAATCTAAAATCCAATAAAATGAAAAATGCGAGAACATAGGATTGGAGAAAAACAGACAAAAATATAAGAAAGATATAAATCCTTTGAATTTTATTGATGCTGAAAATGTCGGTAGCTAAACAATTCGAACTTTCCTTGATAGCAGAACAACACCAGAAAAAGACCTCAAGTAAGGGCCAAAAAAGTCCATATTAGTATTTCGCGTATTTGCGAATGAATAAATACAGTTTTTTAAGCTAAAAAAATTACTTTAAGCAGAAGTTAATATTTTTTAAGAAAACGAAAATCATATGAACAGATAAAAAAAATTATATTTAAATAATATTCAGTTAAACTCGAAACTGAATATATTTGCAATAAATTTTTACTAAATTGAGTGCAATGCGTGATGTTAATTATGCTGCTTAACGTAATGGGTGCAATAAATAACTGTTTAGAGGAAACTTTAACCTCTAATGGGTCTTAAATCTCTACTGTATGATAAGAAAAAAACATTTCAGCGAACAAGGGTTTTATTTTTAGAGTTCCAACACTTGCAGGCATTTTAAAAATGATTTTAATTCAGTGACAAACTATCCATATTTTGATTCCATCGGGTTTTTTTTAATCTTTCAATACATTTCCTCTAGATGAAAAAAGTCCTATATTTTCTCATACGATTAAATCCATTATATTGGTAACAAAGATATCTTTGCACAGTGAATACTTTTAATAGTGTTCTACGTCCTGTAGTAAGTACTTGTGTAAATGTAGAGAGAAAATGACTTATCCTTTAAAGGCAGTGATAATAAACAGTTCTTAGTTTTTACTTTTATTTTTTATTTATTTTAGGGACGCAATGTATATTGTTCATAGAACTAGTAGCATATTTATTACCATTAATTACGTTATTACCATAAAATCTATAATAATACAATTTAAGAGTTCTACCTTACAAATCAATGAAATAAATTATGAAAAATCATAAATAAAAATATTACTAATTGTATTATTCTTCTTGCACATCTTTCAAAAACCAACATTATCATACTGAATCCTTTGCTATCATAAGTTTCTTTGAAATTTCTACATTTTTATCTGAACTATGAATGATATTACTAACGTTTGTAAACATAATGTTATTTGGGATGTAGAGGCTACAGGCGTCTGCAACAATCCGAGGACAAGAAATAAATTAACATGTCTGGAAACACAGTGCATTCGAATGCCTGCTAAGCATACGTTTCTGCGAAGAAACCTTTACTGTTAACCGATCTACGATAAACTATAATTAATATTCTTGCTTTTTCAATGCTTTTAACTTAAAACGAAATCTAGTAAATTCGATTGACATGGGATGTATAGTTACTCGGGGTGCCTATAGAGGGCGCCGTGGAAACAAAGCGTTAGTGCGCTTCCGTCCATTATTAAAGCCACATGACAAGGGAGCAAAAGAATAACGCCATATCCCTGGCACCTTTTGCATTTTCTTGTTCACTGATGACTACCTAGGTAGCATAATTGCCCGATATTGTACAATGTTGTTCTATATTGTATAATATTATATGATATTGTACTATATTATATGATATTGTACTATATTATATGATATTGTACTATATTATACAATATTGCAAATATTGTTTAATATCGTGCAATATTGTGCAATGTCTTTGTGCTACTGGGGTAGTGGGGGGGGCGAAATAATCTTAATGTTCTTCGGGTGCGATTGACAATTACTTACTAAACCAAATTTGACTGGTAGGGGCGAAAAATCACTGTCAGCACTTTACATCCCGTGTCCATCCAACTGGTACAAGAACTGTAAAGCAGGCTGTAAAGCAGGCCATTCATATCTCTTCCAAAATGGGATTTTTTGAACACGGGAAGGAAAAAGCAATCGTCAGTTTTAAAAACCGATGGAAATTGACATAGCGGAATGGCAATGCTGGAATTCAAACGAACTCAAAATCCAATGCGCCGATTCCAATTTGTGGCTTCGATTAGAGGGTAGCGGCACATCAAATGACCTGCTTACATTGAGACCTCGCGTCGAGGATAGAAATGAAACTTGAAATCCCCCGCGTAGGGGGAGAAGAATTCTGCGACTTTGAACCTTGTCTCAAAATGAACTTTGGAGCCTCCGTGAAGGACGTGCCTCATTTTTCGACTTGAATGGATGGGAAAACAACAGTCCTGGGACAAATGAAATAGAATGGAGTACAGATGAATGCCCAGCTTAATGGTTGCAGGAACAGAGACAAGGGCGGCGGTCTGTATGCGCCAGGCGCCACTTGGGCTCGCTACGCCACTTTTTGCTACAAATTCAATTTTAGATTTCGAAAATGTTTGAAAAATCAAAAATTTACAATTCAATTCAATTCAAATTTACAATTCAAAATTTCAATTATGAAGACTTTTGATCATTGTGGAAAATTTTCTAATAACAGCCTCAGCTAGCCAAAATCTTCATTCCATTACTTTTGCTGAAAAATAAGTGACATGACATCAGATTTAACCTAATATATAACGCGGCAAAGTTTTTAATTTAAGTTTTATATAATTATTCACAAGAAATCTGTCGTTTTCAATCATTATAAGAAAAAAATAACGAAGACTTCTGTCACCAATTAGACATTAAAATGTCACGGGATTTCATTATTTTCATAATTGAATTATATCGGAATCGTGCATTAAAATTATTTTATGTCTGGCTCTATTGTAACAAAGACAACGAAAAAACTTTTTCACTCCATAAATCCTACGCATTTTTTTCACCCTATCTTTCTTCTATGAAGCTATTGATTTTCTCCTTCACCCATCAGAACCCAAAAAAAATATTATGAAAAAGAAAGATAATATGGCAAGAAAAAACAATATTCCGTAATAATGGCTAAGATGCTAGGGTTCCGGCAGATAAGGGAAAAAAAGTTGTTATGAAGAAAGAATAAATAAAAAAAATTCAAAGTAAAAAAAATTATATTTAGAAAGAAAAATGGAATTCTTGGATCGAAAATGTAAATAATAGTTCATGGAAGAAGCACCAACGCAAAGAATCTCTTATTTTCGCCGTCCACATATTTTTCGGAGATTCTTTTTATTTTTGCTTCACATATCCAAAGAAACGACGTTTTTCATTATTTTTTTGAAATAGAAAGTCTTACAAAAGAAAATGCCAGTTACACTTACTTAGTGATGCTATTTTTCTCTCTTTTATATATTCAAGTGGGATATGTAACGTCTGAAAAATGATTTAATAATACCCTCAAAAAGATCGAGTGCATGTGTTCAACGGGTAATCAATTTGTTGAACAACTTTTTTTTTCCTTTTTTTCCCTCAGTGTTGGGGAAAAACAAAACAAGAAATAGCTTGCATATTGAATGAAACGAAAAAATAATGACGATGTGATAAGGAATTTGGTTTTTTAAACTAATAGTCTTGAAGAAAATAATTAAGGATGGTGTCCAGGGTTTTTTTTCTGTTTCAATCCATTGTAAAAAAATTATCTTGAAAGAAATTATTTTTGAGAGGATTGCACCTGCGTTCAGAATGCGTTGTTCATTTATTTGTAAGAGTCTAGGTTTTTGAATTTAGAATAAAAGGTTATATGTGTTAAAATTATGTTTATAAATTTAAATGTCTAAAATTTTACAAGATAAATTTTTTTTAAACAAAACAATATTAATTTTAAATATATCTTTTTGACAAAATGAAAAGAATTATTGTTTGAAATGTTAAAGATTTTCGAATAAGTTGAATTCGTTCTCATATCTCTTGATATCAAAATCTCTATTACATTTTAAAAATCTTTGCTTCTAATATTAATTCGCACTTAAGATTTAGATTCCATTATATAAGGTATTGAAAAAGTGAATATTCAAATTTCATCCAATTTATTGTTCTAAATGCTTAAAACAACTAATAAATGAAAGCTCGAAAGTAAATATCTTTAATACAAAAAAACAAAATATATCTTCAATAGTGTCGAACACATGCAACCAAAGAAAACAGATGAGATGTTTTCGTTGATAGTTTACGAACAAATCTTGAGTTTTTTATTATAACATAATGACCTATTTAATTTACAGATTAGATGGAAGGTGTATGAAAATTAATGCCTTTGAACAGACCTTGAAATTTTAATGATCAGCAGATGAAGATTACGAGACCTGAAGCATAATCTATCTTTCCACACCTTCAACTAAAATCAGTGTAACCTATTGGTGCCTAATAATGGTACCTTGTAACCTAATGGTACCTAATAATGACACATAATGGTACCTTGCAACGTATTGGCGATTACCATGGAATTTTTATAAAAGTTAACGACCCTGAAATTTTACGGATCGTCAAATGATGACGACGAGACACGGAATCATCTCTCCAGACCTAAACTAATATCAATGTAACCTAATGGTACCTAGTAACCTAATGGTAATTTATATGGAAAGTACATGGAACAACCAACACCAGTGTGAGGTTGTTTGACTCACGACATCAGATTTGACTTGCACCAGATTCTTGATCTTTTTTGGTCATCGCAGATCGACTACTACTCTGCCAGTAAATCGAAGACAATTCCGCATGAATATCTAAGTTTTCAACTTCCTTTAATTAAAAATATAAATTTTTAGAAATATGTTTGCCTGTGAAGATAATACCGAAAAAACTCAGTTATCACCTATCTAGATGGATGAAAATTGATACGAGATCTTTGCACAAAAATTGTGTATTTCTATCAGCTTTTAGACGAAATTCATCGACACCCATGAACATGCGAATACGATAACTCAAAAACGGGGAAAACGCAATGAATGAAATTTTGCATACAATTTTATCACTATAAATGAGGATGTATATTAAATTTTAGTTCAAATCCATTAAAGAGTTGACAGCCCTTTTAGCATAAGATATTTTAGGATATCTCCACGATGTTGCTAAGTTATTCGGAATGCCGCACAACATTTTAAAGATATGGTATGAATATTGTAGAGCATCTTGTGCTAATAGGTAATCTGTGGGTCTCTTCGTTGATAAATGAACGCGACAACAACGCAACAAACTAAATAAAGGATTTTGGTATTTGCTCATTGTACGAGACGTGTCCGGAAAGTAAGTACCGTTTTGTTCTACCGCCACCGCAGCGCTAGTGTCACAGTTCCGCGCATGTGCACACGTGTCTCTGGTTCATTGTCTGTCCACTGACGCCATTGCAGCCGGATTATGTTGTGTTTACATGTGTTAGTGAGCGTTCAAAATGTTTAAGACGATTGCTGATCCCGCCGACTGTGAAGTGCGTTCTGTAATACGGTTAAAAAAAGTTAAGCTGGCTGAAATTCATCGTCAACTTGTAGACATTTAGGATGAAAATGTAATTACTGATGGAATGGTTAGAAAGTGGGTTCCACAATTTGATGATGGACGCACCAATGTTCATGACGAAGCACGGAGTGGGAGACCTTCTGTTGTCAATGCTGGTTTGGTTGCAAAGAGAAAATTCGTGGAAACAGACGGTTCACAATAAGAACGCTTTTTGATGAGTTTCCACAAATTTCAAAAACTATTTTGCATGAGATTGTCACAAATCGCTTAAATTATCGCAAATTGTGTTCCCGTTGGGTCCGAAAATACTTACGGATGTCCACAAAACGAAGTGACTTGGCAGTGCTTTGAAATTTCGTACCCGATGCAGTGAAGAGGGAAATGAATTCCTAAACAAAATTGTGACCGGTGATGAAACTTGGGTTTGTTCTTGAACTTGAAGCATGATTTTAGAGGTAGGCGCTTTGACAGCGATGACGACGCAAAAAACGGTGTTCAGCGGTGGCTCACTTCACTGGTGACATCTTTGAAGAGGGTATAGATAAGTTGGTTTCTCGCTATGACAAATGTCTGAACAATGGTAGTAACTATGTAGAAAAATAGTTTACGAAATGCTCTTTCATGTAAAAATAAATTTTGTTTTGAAAAAACATTTTTTATGCGAGTTTTTCCAAAACGGTACTTACTTTCCGGACACGCCTCGTATCATAATTGAGGATGTTTGACAAATTTGGAATCAAACAAACCAATTAGAATTGATCCAATCATCCAGATGCATGCTTAATTCTCCTAATTGGCCTGAAAGATTTACCAGAAAACGAGCCATATTGTGGACGTATACGACAAAATCAAAGGAAGAACACTCCATTAGGTTAAATTTTATGGAAAGATGCCATAACTGTTATGTTAATCTAAACAATTCTGCTGTTGTTTATATTATTTGTTTTAAGTGTATGGAAAGAATTTAAAATAAATGAAATACATATATTCGAAAGGAAACAAAACCTTCAGATTCATATACCTACTTACTGATCGTTTCAAAATGCCAAGACTAGCACTTTTTGACGATTTTACCCCGAAATGGGATGACAGTCAATGAGTAAGATAAGCTTATTTCCGGAATTTTTCGTTTGGTCGCGCCACAGAGAAGACGAATCAGAGGTCTCACTCCCATAGACCCTAATGGCAACTTTTTTAACATTGCACTTCACATAGACAGTACGCCATCTGTGGCCAACAAAGGAATTAACCAGAATACATCAGCGTGAAAAAAAAGCTAAACTTCGTTATTTTATTTATAAAAGTGAAACTAAATGTTACAAATTTTTGATTAACTTAAATCTACTTTGATATAAATTAGGAAACATGTATTAAACTTACCTGTTCTTATGAAGATCGACATCGAACACAACAAACATGGCGGCGACCTTGATGATCCGTTTGAAACGGCGCGGGTATCGAAGTAGCTAGTTCTCTTTGTTGGCGAGTGGGGGCGCTGATCAAATTGCTGAGTGAGACCTAAAATAAAGTAAAATGTAAATGTCTCCCCCTCCATTTCTCACTTCACCTTTATTTTGGTGAAATCAACTCCGATTGGGGCATGCGCAAAAGATCGAAGGGTTTCGGAATCGGATAATATCCATAATAACTTCACTACCGACACACAAATCAGATTCATTAAATATAAATCTCATCATATGCACCGTGCATGAAAATGAAAAGGCACCGTGTCATGCATAAAACTCTGTCCGCAGCCAATTAGATGGTTTTGTTGTTTTTGTGTTCTCAAATAGGAAGTTTAGGAAGAAAAAGTATTTTAATCGTCACAAATTATTTCAGCCTCTGTAGCAGAATAAGAGGTACTTGTAAATTATTGTATTCCTTTCTATTGAAGAAATACGTAAAATGCATTTTGTTTTAGTTTTCTAAGCTGTAAAACTCTCAGCAAATATACCGTGAAATATAATTATCCTCTGAAGTTAAATGCATTCATTGTTCCAAACCATCTAATATGCCAATCGAAAATTCGCTGTTTCGAATAAGACAGAGTAAGTACATACTCAGCAAGTGGTTACAAACCGATACTCATATTTCAAATTTGTAGAATAGCATTAATTGGCTACCTCCCTTTTAGTCAATAATTCTGAGAACGTAAATATAGTTTTGTTATAGTAGTTAACTAGTTTTAAACACAAACGAATACCTAGTTTATATGGAGAATTTACAGTTAAATAATTCATTGTAAGTTTCTATTCAACTGTCTGAAATGAACCGTGAGCTAGATTTATTGTGTAAATAGATGTGACAAATACAGTGTTTCGTATGTTATCTAAGTTTCCTTGTTAAGATAAAAGAGGTTGTAAGATGTTAAATTTATTATGTTTTGTATTTCAAAAGACGGAGTCGTGAATTTCACCTGAGATATATTTTATTTTGATATTTACTTACTAACACAGAAAAATATTTCAGAAATAAGAAAAAATACTTTTTTAAAAAACACAAGCTTTTATTAATCTAGTAAAAAGCAGAAAATAATTTTTTATCAAAAATATTGACATCAAAACAAAATAAAAAAAGCATGAATCAATCATAAAAGTACTCTAAGCAAATCGGAATTTTACTCATATTTATATAATATTTTACTTTTATTGAAAGTTTAGGAATTTTCTTTCTGTTAAGGTGCATTGTTTACTTTTCTTTCAAGATAGCATACGCATATGAAAGGCAGTTTTTGGTTATCATGTGAATTTATCATAAATGCCTTAAAGCATAATGCACTGGTGTCCAAAAATAATGCACAATTTTGAAGATGCTACAAAGTTGGAGTCAATATTGATACTATGGTTCGCAATCAGTTGCTGAGAATCGTAAGGACATACTATCGTCTGAACTCACATTTTACAGTGAAGATTCCGTTAAGAGGGCAATTGGGGGGGGCACCAGAAAGGGATGAAGGCGAAAATGGAGTTTGACCATCCTGTTTCACAGAAAGCTGATAACAAGATGTAAATTTCATCAATGGTTATGTTTGATGTGCATAATATTCACATGCATTTTCGTGAAAACAGAACAAATATTCGGGAAGATATAAAGGTTTATTTAAAAAATCCCAAATTTTACCGCATGTTTTTTGCTTATAACATGCAGAGTTTTCCACCACATTGTACGAAGCTTCCAGAATACTTGAAAATATGTAAAAAAGATTTATATTAAAATTTGAATTAAAAATTTGAATATTACAGAAAATATGAGCATTTGTAGTAAATAATATTTTACTGCGCATGTGCGACACGTAGCGTAATAACTTCAGAGCCAGATATATAGGGCAACTTATATAAAAATTCCAGTTCAATACCTTTAGTATTCAGAAACATATCACCAATGCAACGAGGTGAATTTCGGTACACTCTAAGAGAAGCTAAATGATGAGGGTTCTTGCACAAACTGATATTTTTTAAACTTCAGTCTTCGAACAGTAATATTGATTTTTATGAAAGTTGAATATGATTATTGATCACGTATACTTATAAGTTAAATACATAATTTAAATTACTATTCGAAGATTCAAGTTCAAAAAATATCAGTTTGTGCAAGAACCTTTATCAGTTAGCTTCTCTTAGAGTGTACCGAAATTCACAAAGTTGCAATGACGATATCTTTCTGAATACTAATAGTATTGGACTGAAATTTTTATATAAGTTTTCCTATATCCTTTCCTATATAGCTTTGAAGTTATGAAAGAAAAATCTCGCTACGTTTCGCACATGCGCAGTAAAAAATTATTTACTAAAAATACTTGTATTTCCTGTAATATTCAAATTATTTAAATCAAATTTAATACAAAACTTCTTTTACATATTGTCAAATATACTGTAAGTTTCGACAATTTGGTTTAAAACTCTGCAAGTTATAAGCAAAAAATATGCGGAAAAAGTTGGGATTTTTTAAGAAAACTTCTGTATCTTTTCAAAAATGCATGCTATTTTTACAAAAATGCAGGTAAGTACTCAGCACAGCAAACATAACCATTTTGGAAAGTTACATCTCGTTATCAGCTTTATGTGAAACAGGAAGGGTCAAACTCCATTTTTGCCTTCGTCCCTTTCTGATGGCCTCTCTAATTGCCCTCGTGACCGAATCTTCACTGTAAAATGTGAGTTCTGACAATAGTATATCCCCGATTCTCACCAACAGATTACGAACCATAGTATCCATATTAACTCCAATTTTATAGCATCTTCAAAATTGAGCATTATTGTTGGACACCTGTGTACAATGATATTCTGTTGTAAGTTGCTTTTGACTTCTTTCAGACGAGGACGAATTTATTATGGATGTCAGTCAGGTTATTGTGTATAAGGCTGAGTGCGGCAGGCTCCATAATCTCCCGTTTTTAAAGAATGTTCATATTCTTAAAGCTACTAGAGATTATACAAAGCACTCTAAAAAAAACTTCAGAAAATTTAATGTCATGCTATTTTTATATAATTATTTGTGTTGTTCTATCAAATTTGTTGTAGGATTTACTACTTTCAGCTCATACCTTTAATTATTGCCAAAAATTATTTTCAGTATTCTTGAGAAGTATATTACTTTTATAGGAAGTTCTAACTAAAAATGTAAAACATACCGAAAAGTCTAGATTTAATTATTTCACGGCGATAAGTCTCTTAAAACAGAGGTAGTATAATCCCTTTTGGCCTTGTTTTTGCTTCATAATAAAGAAAAGATCACCAAAACGATGTCGAAAACAACCAAAGTTAAAAATACATTTCAAGAAAAGCAATAGTAAAGCCAAAAGGGGATTATACTACTTCTGTGGCAATCTTTAAAGCCTATTATTTTAAGTTAGCCTTTCAACAGTGGAATATTTTTAGTGAGTTTATTTTCATATGAAAGAAAAAAGTACTTAATTTTAATCATCTTCTTTGGCCTGTCAAAAATTTTGCAGTATATTTTGTATAAATACTGGATAAAGACCACTGAAAAACATTGAATAATTAATCACACGATTTTCTAAAATTTGAGCAAGAATATTTTAAAATTTCCACATTTTAATTTTAAAAAGTGTTTCTATAATAAAATTTTTAAGAAGTTGAAGGATTTAACAGAAATTTAGAAACATTTAAGTAAACAGTTAAAACTCTCGTTCAGAAAAGATTTAGCTTTTCCTTCCAAACAAGGCATTAAACTCATATTTCAAAGGTTACCATATTCTATGTATGTTGAAAGGGTGCTTCGTATAATCCCCAGAAGATTTAAGAACATGTTATTTCTTTAAAAATGGGAGATTATGGATTACTAATTACTTATTCTGTAATATTTCTAAAGCATAAAATCTGTTGTTCAATTCTAATATTAAAATATGTTCATCCTTAAGTACATTTTAATTACTATTAAAAGGAAATAAAGTCAGTGATCCCATTTCATAGTATAAAAGAAACAATCATTTCAGTTAAATAATCTTAGATTCAATAAGCAATTCAAATATAGCAGTGAGATACGTAGTTTTAATGTGAATGGAATATTACGTGTTAGCGAGAATGAAAGAAATCAGCAGGAGTGTTCTCTCTTTGAATTTCTGGCATATTTACACAATATGATACATTTTGTGTTTAGCTCCGTGCCATAGTTAAAAGCAGTTATGGATTTTAGACAACTTCCCTTTGACCGACGGAATCCAAAGATGCACATCTTCAATTATGATGCCAAGAAACTCAAACAAAACTTCATCAATGTCGTCTTTGAGTTATCATGTTCATAAGAACACTAACAGACCGGGCGACAGGAAGTCAACACAATGACAGTGTTTTTTTTGACGATTAAGTCTAAAATTTGGTACAGAACTAAAATTCTGGTGATAAAATCATATGCTAAATTTCATCCTTGTAGCTCGTTGTGTTTATGAATGATTGTATTCATATGAAATCAGACAGGCAGAAACATATATTTCCTGCTGAGGAATGTCGTCCAACATTTGACAAAAATTGACCCTATCGACCAAAGAATAACTTCAAATTTGATCTATTTAGATCATTGAGTTTTTTTTGTTATCGTATTCACAAACACACAGAAAAAATTCTAAAAGGAAATTTTTGGAACTCATTGAGGATTTAAACGTGGAGATTCATCAAAATCTCGAGATCAAATTTTTTGACGATTTCAATACTTCTTTCAAGTCATTTAAGAGAAAATTAAAAGCCAACTGTTCTAGAAAGTGTATTGATAAATTGACAATATTGGTCATGTTCCATCAGCATTTCAAGCCAACTGATGTTTGCCATATGTAAAATTTTAATATAAAACATTTAAAGCACTGAATGTGAACACTACTCAATGAAACGTTGAGAAGATCCATGTCTTTTATATTCACATTCCCCATCAACCAATCGCTTCTAAATTCACATGTCATTTTCAGGATGGCGCCAGTGGGGGTATGGATGGCGCAACTTAGTCCCTTCAACACAGTCTTCCAAGCAGAGCTTCTTGCTATACAGGAGGTTTGTCTTTGGGCAAGCAAGACCAACCAACAGATAAAGGTATGGTCAGGCAGCGAGTCGAGCCTCCATTCAATTGCTTCAATTGACACCAAGAGCCCTATTGCTCAACAAACACAGGAAATATTACTTAAATCAACAAACATTAAACTTGGATGGATTAAGGCTCACGTCGGACTCAGCGGTAATGAAGCGGCGGTACTAGCCAAGAAGGCAACACAGGAGGGAATCCCCACATTCATCCCAGCACCAAGAAACCATATCAAGAGTATGCTACAAAAAGAGTCCATCATCCGCTGGCAAAAAGAATGGGACAATGGAGAAACAGGCAGGAGCGTTCATAATGTTTTGCCAAAAGTCAAGACAACTCCTACTCCATGGCAAAGGCCGGAAATAATGTTCGTCACGGGCCACGGCCCATTTCCAACATATCTCAAAAGATTCAACATCAGAAGCAGCGATTCCTGTGGCTGCGGAAAGCTGGGAAACCCCTTACACTATGCTACAAGTTGCCTGTTTACAACGTCATACCACCTAACAAAACCGTCAGCAGACCTAGAACCACTTTGGTGGAAAAGAGTCATAAACAACAACAATTCTAGGGCGAAAATCAAAAAACTCATGCACTTCATCGCGGAAAACGAAACACTCTTATTTCCAAAAGATGGCGACAACAGCTAGCCACAGACCCAACTAACCCTATGTACTCATATTCTCTCTTCTTCTATACACAGGGCACGACCCTCTCAAATTCAACAATACAATGATCTGAAAGACTGAACTTTAAAAACATATTATATTCTTTTGTTTTAAATGTCATGTTTTTTTGTATCTTTTTATAGAAATTGTAATTTTTTTTTTTTTGCTCTGGCTTTTTTTTAATAAAGTCTCACGCATACCCAACCAACCGACAGGGAGCCACCCTGGCTCCGAGTTCGGGGTATGCTGTGGTGTTAAGTGGGGGTACGGGGGGGGCAAGGCCCTCTGTCGGGGATGCTGTGTCCCCATCGAGACAAATTTTTGTAACCCATTCACGCAACTGGCTATCCAACTAGTTTATAAATAAAGATCTGGTGAAAATTCGAGAGAGCACATCCTCTTGTATAGACACTTGTCGGGGAGACCTTGCCTCCCCTTCGGGCGGACTTTAACGACACTCCTGTTCCTCTTAACAAATAAAAATATAAGGGATACATAAACTTTCATGGGAATCGGAAATTTAAAATTCTTTCGCAAACATTATTTTCTATCACATTATTTTATGCCCTTAGATGTGTAAGAAAAATATTCGAATTTCGGAATGTTGTCTATTTTGTTGACTGTGCGTCTGGTCTAATGCTTATGTCTGGTTTGCTTACACTTCTTCGGGAGATATCATTTTTCAGCCTCAAAACATTCATATTGATGATGATGAGCATGATGCTTTCAATCGCCAGCTTTCCATAAAAAGCTGTATTTTTAAAGGATGAAAAGGAAAAACGGGACGAAGCAAATCTGAAATTTTATGGGAATGAAGTATTAGTTCCAGTTCATGTAGCTCTGCCATTTCTTTATTCAGTTTCTTGAACTTGGCATGTATGGTGAAAGAAGGATTTTTTTCTTTGGCGGCGATGCTGATAGTTTGTTTCAAGTTTTCAGATGGTTCTTAAGGACACTAAATCATTTTGTCATTTTTTTCTTTTGAACTCTGCGTATTGTTACCAAGAAGAGGTATCTGAAATAATGGTGACCAACTCCTTCTGATAATATTATCTTGACATGCTTTTAAACTAAATGATTATACCTTTCACATATTCATGAGCGTTAAGAGGAGACATAATACTGTCACATAATGCTCAGAAATATTTAATTCACGTTTTGATAATCTTAATATAGGAGTTAACGGGTGTTAACTTCAAATGCATGTAATTGAGTACATACAAGAAATTGTTGTTTTTTTTAATTTTAGTTAACATCCGAGTGTTCGGACTTAATATTTGTTACTGTCAAAAAATGAATTAAGTATTACATAATTTTTAATCCCGATACATATCAAGATGCCTCAAATTTCAGTGTTAAAATTTTTATCAGGAAAGGCCACAAACCTCAATAGCATAGCATTAATCTAATCACTGCAATAAAGTATTTTTCCTTGTAGATTCTTGATTATCACCTTCTTTAAATAACAAATGGTTCTCTCTACAATGTTAGAGTTCAGATTTAAAATATATATATATATATATAAAGAATAAAATGCAACTCCAAAATTTTTATCATATAAGAATGAATTAATTCATTTGAAAACATATACCAATTATGTTTCGTAGATTAAAAACTGTTTTTAAAACATTTTCCGATTAATACGGTAAATAACAGGATTTGTATCTTTTCTATAAAATCACCTTATGGCTCTATTATTAAGACTTCTATTGTGTCAAAAAGGTTAGATATTTTAAATAAAACAACACGTAGTTAAAATAAAACAGGTCAACGGAATAAGCTCAGAATTCTTTTATTTTACATTATAGGAACAGCTTTCATCCAGTTTAAATATAATGAATGTTACAAAAGACAAATAAATACACCATTTGGGAAAGATCTTATTATCCAGGACATTATTCAGTAGGAATTAAAAATTTTAAGAATTTCTTTACCCGCTCCTTTCTTCTCAGATGACTGCACTTTTCCGCCTTCTTCATTTTTATTTCACACCTTTTTCTTCGTTGACCTCGAATATTTTTACTGATAGACACATTTTTTTTAAATTAAGTATAATTAAACCAAGACTTTAATTTAGCGCAGATCGTTAGCACTGTTTTCTTAATATACTACCATTTTTATTTTCCTTTATTTCTGTTTTCCTTTTTTTCACTCGAGCACTCTGAAGGTACTTAAAGCTTAGCAAATTATCGCCTAACTTCATACATAGTAGCAAGTGTAAGTTTGGTAAAAAAAATGTAGCAAGAGTTTTCAGTTATTATTAAATAATTCAAATTAATGAGTATGCTTGAAGAACCTGAGGCGTTTTGTTCTTTGAAAGTATATTCTGAATATTAAGAAAAAAATTATTTGGTTGATTTTGTTAGTATTGCGTCAGAACATATTTGATGTTAAATTTGTTTTCTATTAACTATTTTATTAATAAACAAACAAGTTAATCAAAGCATAGCAAAGTTCTCTTCTTATTCGACTACTGAATAAATTTATAATACTTCAAAGAACATGATATTCGTTCCTCGTTATAGTGCTTGTTCCAGTTCAGTTAAAATAACGTTCTGTTTCAAGTTACGTGAGAGATATGATTACATGGCAAGAACGACTCTTGTTAAACCCATTGCGCACTCCATTGTGAATATGACTGGCACCTCGAAGGCAGATCTAGCGTGCATCAGGTCCTAATATATGACGGGTCACGAACTTGGGATCTTCCGACCATGAGGCTATTCACTTGAAGTATAGCCATGCCATTTGTCTTAAGCACGGTTTTTTTCCACCCATTTTAATCGGAAAATACAAGCACGCCATTCACTTGTATTTAAAATGATGCTAACTCTGAACGAAGGTAGGAGGGAGCGATTTTCTTTCCCTCTCTACAGCTGCTTGTCAATCGCTCTTCGATTTTCCCCAGTCAGCAGATTTTAATTTATGTTACCCTCGAAGTCAGGCTTCAATCTACGCAAGGCATTGTTCTTTTCGATAGATTCTTTCAGGGTCCCTCTGATTTTTTGTTCCGATTTCAATCCAGGCGGAATTCCAACCATGGCAAGCCGTTTGGCTAATTTTCACAGATTTTTATCGCTTTTCCCTTCTCGTGTTCTATTGTTATGACATATTGTTTTTGCATATTGAATTAAATTCAACATTCTCAACCTACGAGTATAATAACTTATTTTAAATATTTTGCTGTTCACTTTTGCTAGAGAAATTACCTTAAGAATTTTTTTTAATAAGTTTTATTTTTTAAGAAATTTTAGCTAACATAAGTAACCACTTGCATGTCTTAGTAGGTTCTAAAACTTTTTGATACGCAATAGTAGTTTCTTAGTATATTTCCATGTTTTTTCCATACAAACACACGCATGCGCATACCTAAGTGCACACACTCAGAATAAATGAAGGAGAATTTATAAGATTAAACAACTTCCTCATTATAAGTCATCTAACACTATTCTGGAACGTTCACAATTAACTGCTCAGGTTTAGGTCAGTGTTTCTTTCAATTACAACTACAATATTATAAAACGTTTTAGTTTTTAACCAGCACTTAAATGTTGTTCAATAATAAAAAAACACCCCGAATACTAAAATTATTCTTCATCTTTACAATTCTAGTTTTAGACGGGAGGGGGAAGTGCCAACTTTTGGGTATTTGAGAGTACATATTTATAAATTAATTTTTACTCTTAAAAATAAATAGTTTAAAGGATTTTTATATGTCAGTTAAAGGCCAAAGTCGAGTGAACTTTTTGATATATTAAAATAGTATATAAGAGTTATTTATGGCTAGTAAAATACAAAACACAAAATTAATTTGTGATGATGTAAAGTCGATGCCCATTTATCCCGTCTAATCCTATATTTATTTAACAGGGAAGTAATATTCCGCATTTATCCCGTCTAATTTTGTATTTATTACTGTAATTGCCTTAAAAATCCTTGTCTTTCAGGTGAACTTGGTCCATATTCAGAAGAATGTGGAATTGGAAAAACTCTACTCTGAGTTTTACCGTGTCAAAATTGAGCATTTTGGCGCAGAAAAATTTATGATTTAATTAATGCACTCAACTATATTGAAGAATGATGTTATTCGAATAAGAGGAGTCAAAATCTTTGTTCTGATTTTGAGTGATAAATTATGAAAAATATTTTAAAAATGGAAATTCCCCTAATCAAATTCTGGTAATCGCTCAATTGTTATTGGTCACTTACGTTGGACATAAAGTGGATTACTATGCTGTGAACATAAATCTTGATAAATTTAAAATAACACCATAAAGTGAAATCCATGACGGGTCATGACCACAGAATTGATATTTACCTAGGCAAGTTATCTTCTATCAACTGGTTACTAAAATAAGCAAGAATAATCTTCCCCCACACTCACATTCTATGTTTCTTACTTCATTACTGTATCTTATAGAAATGGAAACATTGGTTAAGGAAGACTTCCGATTGTAACAATTTTCATGTTACAAGCTTCCAGCCATCATTAATTTTTAATTTACCACAAAGTTAACCTTGTAGATCGGGTTAAGACTGGTCGGGTCACCAAGATAATAACATGGATATAAAAATGGTCATCATCGACTCATGCACCTACACCTCCTGTGGGAGGTATGTACCGTCATTGGCCAACGCAACTCACAACTATTGCTCAACCCTCAGAGAAGAGGGGAAAAGAAAACTTACTTATTTATCCGGCAACTACTCATGAACATGCTCTGGTGGCCCCCGATGGCTTAATTTGCAATATACGCCATAGCTCTACTTTGTTTTCCCCAACTCAAATGTCAATTTATATCGTTTATGTTTATAAGTAAAACAGATTGTATCTTTTCCCTCAAATGTCAGCTTGGTGAACACTTCGACATAACATTAGTTTGAAACATTAGAGTTCTTTATTTGTCATTCGTTATACATCTCGCATTTTATATCATAGTCTTTGTTATATATTTTCCTAAAAAGGCAATTAATCCCATAAATAATCAAAAATTGATATTTTGACTATAAAAATGGTTAGAATTAGTAATTATTCAATAGCATTCAAAGAGAGAAAAATTACAAACTAAGACATATTCAAACACGGTAAAATAATTTCTTGAACAACTACTGCAAAAAAAAAGAAACAGCAAAAGCCATTTTAGAATTATAAACGAAAACAAGATTCGAAAATAAAAATGAGACCTTGGAAAGGAATGTTCTTTCTAGCTTGTTAAAATGAAAAGAAACATGTGTTAGTAAAAAAGTCGAGCTAAAGAGGAATGGCAAACTTTTATTACGTTTTGATAAAGAAGAATACAATTTAATTACACACGTTTATTTTCTCACTAAAAAATCCCATTTTTACTTTAACACAGTCTTCGCCATCTTAATAACGGAATACTCTGTCTCTTAGAAGAAAACCTCCACATAAATAAAAATGAAAACATATTAATTTTATTTCGCTTTGCATTAAATCCCAATCTTTTGTTTCAAGATAATGAGACGTAAAATGGCGTGAATGAGAAAACGTCATTTGACGAGTTGATTTTAATTTTTTTCTTTCATGTTCATTACTTCGGAGGTATGAAAAAAGATACGCATTTTGGAATTAAAGCATTTTTTTTTTATGATTCGAAAGGCTCTTCAAGCATTTATCTTCTCTTGTTTACTTTCTTTTAGATAAATGCTAAAAATACCAGAACACATTTTTAGTTTTTGTTAATATTCCCAAATTTCTTAAAATCAATTTGAAATCCTTCACCAATACATTCGTGACAAAATAACCTTTCAAAGAACATATTGTTGGTGTCAATTATGAGAATTGGAGACATTTTTTGCAAATGAACTTGGCGCCAAATGCTTTTTTGGGAAGCGCGAGGTTTCGAGGCTTGGCGAAGCTTGGTTTTCGAGATACAGGGAGACTTCTAGAAATTTCAATCCTGCACCTTCCCAAACTATGACAGCTGTTCTGAAGATCAGTCTTAGAGTTGATCGAGCTATTCAACGCGGTGAAACCTAATGACCTCTGGTGTCTTTTGTATAATTTGTGCTTTATTGAGATTTAGTTATATAAACGTATTTCTTCACATATTCGAATTTGTGGCTGTTTAAAGTAAATCTGCTCCATCATTTGCGCCTTCTTTTGTAAGTGAAAGACGGTACTCGGCGCAACAATATTTTATGTACAATTATTCTAATATGGGTATTATGTTCGCATACAATATTTAACATATTACGCTGAATATAACGTCATTCAAAATATTTCTTCTTTGCATTTCTAAATTCTGTAATTAATTGACACACGTTAGCAGAATGTGTGTAAATCTACAAGTGGACGCATCACTTTTGGATATTGTAGCTTGTATTTTGATGCGTCTTAAGGCTATGGATTCATCTCCATACAATTTAATAATTTTCCTTTCACATATAAAACCTCGTTCATCAAAATCACAGTTATTGGTGTTAAAAACTAAATTATGTTTACATAAATACTTTTTTTTACTTTTAATTACATTAAAACCACATTCTGTACATTTTATGATATATACCACATTATGATACATTGCGTATCTTCAACATAAGTAGTTGCTGCCTAATATTGATAAATCATTAGAAATTAGTGAATCAAATATTTTTTATTTATTCGAAAAAAAAAGCATTTTTGTTTATATTGTAAAGCCGTTATCAGCATAAATATCTGCAATCCACTAATTTTAGGGTAAGTCTTTTTCTTTAGAATGAAAATATTGCTTGGCGAGATATCTTTCCGGAAACATATGTTTTACAGTTTTTAAAATATTATTACCAAAACAAGCTAAACAATAATAATAATAATAAATATTTATAATAATAAAATAACAATATATATAACTAATAAATAAAAAAATAAACAATATTTTTTCATCCTTAATCTTATATTTAATGAAAGAATGTATGTATATATTAAGAAAATATTTTGTGAGAATTTAAATATTCCTTACTTTAAAATTCTAAACGTCATCAGAATGAACGTTTTGGAACTGTAGAAGAGGTACATGGCAGAAATTTGAAATTTGTAAAGCAAATACGTTAAAACTGTATATCTGCAAATTGCTTCAAGAATTTCGCTTTCGAACTTTCACTTTCGATACAGAAAGAATAAATGAAATAAAATAAAACTGAAACAGAACTAAAAAAGCTGCTCAAATAAGATAGCATAGCAGACAGCAAATTCTTATATAATAGAAAGAAGACAAAAATGAAAAAGAAAAAGTAATTTTCGAATTCATAAAATATTTCACATACAGAAAAAATGACATCTAGGAAAAGGGATGTTTCTTTAACTTGTTAAGATAGATAAGAAACGTGAGTTTTAAAAAAATCGTGTTATATTGTAATGGCAACTTTTTATTATGTTTTCACGAAGAAAAATATAATTCATTTAGATATATTTTATTTTCTCACTAAAACATCTCATTTTTAACTATATAATTCCGTCGCCTGCTTTATATTAGAGACTTATAACTCTCTTGAAAATGAAATTCTTTCTGAAAGATGATATAAAAAAATTAATTCCTTTCTACAATCAACCGATCTTTTATTTTAAGATAATGAGACTTAAAATGGCGTGAATGAAAACATGTCATTTGACTAGCTGATTTAAATTTTTCCATCATATTCATTTTTGTGAAGATATCAAGAAAGAAATAATGTAAAGTTAAAACCTTTTTGCCATGATTTGAAAAGCTTTTTAAGTTGCATATTTTCATCGTTTCAATTAATTTTTGATATTTATTAAAAAATATAATTTCTGTCATGGGGAAAATACTTGAAATATCAGTTGTAAAAGTCCCAGAATAAAAGTCATAATGACATATATATTTAAATATTTATACTTTAAAAATAATTAAAGCTTCTTTTTATAAATTATTAAGTTACAGACTACAATTGTAACATTTCAAGTTGACCGTACGCAGAAAGTTATCAGATGTCCATCACTGGGAATGACTCCATATTTGGTTCGTCATCTCAGTGACAGTTATAGAAAGATCGCCATGAAATTAAATATGCTTCGTTATAAATACTGAGTTTTATCACAAAAAATAGATTATTAGTGTTAGAAACTGGATCATGTTCAAATATATCAATTACTTTTAAATGCACTTGGATCATCTTCAAGTGTTTTCATTTCGGGGAGGGGGATTAAAAAGACGCAGCTGATTTTCTCCTATGCTGTCAATTATCTTGCCATTGACCATAATATTTTTGTCGCTTATTATTAAAACTGTTAAATTTTCGAAATGTTTTTAAATCCTCTAAAACACTCAACAACATATTTTTAAAAAATGGCTCTTGGAAAAAAAAATTTGAACTATGCATGCAAATTAAAATATCTAAATATATCTAAAGTAAGATATTTAACCTAATATGTTGAATGAAGCATTGAATTGAACAATATACAGAATGCCAAATGAAGTTACTAACACCTCCCCTTAATTTCAGAACGACTGCGGCTGTAGTCATAAAAGTAATGTCTAGATATAGTAAAGTGGCTGAGCGCTACGCCATGAGACTGCTTACGGCGCTACTTAGCGGTAAACTACGGAATTAGCATTTCTATCTCGAAAACGGAGTGATATAATGGAAAAAGTTAATTACAAAGTTGTAGAACATTATCGATTTAGTACAAAAAGAAACCTTGTGGACATTAATGCTAAGAATAAAACACTTAAAACTTCATGTATTGATTCGCAATTTCCAACATTGTTTTCTGACAAAACGTGTTAGAAAGAGAAAAAAAAAACTAATTATCACAAGATACCTTTATTTTGGGAGTTCAAACTGCTCTCCGTCAGGTATAATATACATTCGGATCTTTGTTAGAATTTCCTGTTCCACATTTTTTAATATTTTACGAGTCACACGGGCACAAGCAACAGCAATACGTCGTCGGAGACCCTGCAGTTTTGGTGAAGAGATCGTATACACTTGCTGTTTGAGGTATCCCCACAGGAAAAAGTTCTCTAGGGTCATTTTTGTCCGAAAGATAATATTTCTCTTTTCGTCCATGTTTTGTGACGTCACAGTTTCGGAAATCGCGAACAAACTAATGTGTGTTCTAAGTATTCTATTCTTAGTATTAACGCCCATCAGGTGTATTTTTGTACTAAATCGATGATGTTCTACAACTTTGTAATTGCCTTTTCTCCCGTACATAGCTCCGTTTTTGGGATATGAATTCCAAGTCCATTGTTTGTCACCAGTTGATGCTGTAACTGCTCTCATGGTGTAGCTCATAGCCACTTTACTATATCTAGACACCACTTTTATAATTATAGCTGCAGTCGTTCTGAAATTAAGGGGAGGGGTGTAAGTAATTTTAGTGGGAACTCTGCATATCGTCTAAATATTCTAAGAACTAGTTCAAAACCTGTCACACCTACAAGAAACGATAAAAAGAAAATTATCTCATTTCTTCAATTATTGCATAAATACAGGGTAACAAAAAAGTATAGGGATCACTTTTGTGGTTATCTACAAGTAAAGTTATAAAACCTTTTTTACATATGTAGCATAGAGATTGAAAGCTCCGCTATTAGACTTTCGATTGCAATACTGTTCGATAAAATCACAATAATGCCTTTGAAGAAATTTGACCAAATGCTGATTGGTCAAGTACAAGCACTTTTAGAACTTCGATGGAGCCACAGGATTATATAAACCAATTTAAATAAGAAAGGTATTGCGATTTCACTCAGCCATATCAGTCGCATCAAGAACTCAAAACTCGGATCGACGAAAAATGATTCAAAACCAATAAAAAATGGACGGCAAGGCAAATTGAAGAAATCAGATTTGCAGAGGCTTGAGAAGATGGCATCGAAATCAGATCCACCAACACAGACAAGCATGGTTAAAGCTCTTAACGTGATCCAGTAAGTTGTAAGCTATCAAGTAAAACATACGTTAAAGATAAAATGCCATATAAAACCTAAATGTCATTACTTGAATGAGAGATCTGTGCAGATTAGAAGGCAACGTTCATGGCCTCTCTACAAGTTTCCCCGTAAGTACGACGGTGAAAGTACATTACAACTATTATCCTATACCAATCTATCCGATATCAATATCTATCTATCCGATACCAATGCTAAATCTAAAGTTCAATATCTTAGCCGTGACCAGAACAGGCGGGACTTGACTCCGTCATCCACGGTGCCTCATCCCAAAGCAGTAATGGTTTGGATGGGCATTTCCACCAATGGTGCTACCAAACCACGGTTTGTACAACCTGGGGCCAAAATAAATTCTGAGTATTACATATAGAAGATATTAAAGCCCTTTATTAAGGGTAATTACTGCAGATTGTACCCAAATGGTGATGCTGTTTTCCATCAGGATTCTGCCCCATCGCATGCATCTAGGGTCACCCAGAAATTCCTAACGGATCAGCAAGTGCAATTCCTGAGGCACAACAATGGATGTCAAACAGTCCTGACGCTGCAACATGTGACTATTTTCTATAGGGACATCTGAAAAACAAACTGAATAAGCGTAGAGTTTCTACGCGGTGGGGCCTTCAAAAGGCTATTAGAGAAGAGGTGAAGAAAATCCCCCAGGAAATGATTTTGCGGGCTTTGAAATCATGGCCGAAGCGTTGTAGACAAATCTATTATGCAGAAGGTTGACATATTGAGAAGCATCGCTGACTTTGTGTAATAACTTTTGGAAATAAAGACCTTCAAAAATGATCCCTATACTTTTTTGTTACCCTGTATAATAAGCAAAAAAATCTGAAATAAACTCACATTAAAAGCATTCTTTTAATATCAAAATTTAATTAGATAGTGTAATACTCATTCGAAATCGTAGGTTTTATACATCTTAGGCCTACATAATAACTAAAAATATATGTTCACCCTTAATCTCACATTTTATTTAACCAATCTGGGAAGATAACGGCGAATACTTTTCCAAAAAAAGTTATATTTAATTGTCATCGATTCCTTATTTTAATACGAAGTTCTGTATGGTCATTAAAAAATGAAGCATAAGATATTACACATATTCAAATTAGTCGATAAAATTCGTTAAAATTGGGAAATGTATAAATTCGTTTTTACATTTAAAGTTTCACACAAAATTTGCATTTTATAGCACACCAATTCTCAAAATTTTCGTTGATATAATAGTTAATTCAAAAAGGAATCAAGAATTTGAATGCATACCAAAATAAAAGATGTTGCAATAAGTAATTATTAAATAAGATTGATATAAAACTTTAAAAAAAGATGTGAAGTTCTTGTATAAAGAAAAGATAAAGATAATAAAGCAAAAGCAATTTTAGAATTTACAAAATGATGCATTTCAGAAAAAATAAAAATGACACCCTGGAAATAATGTTCAATCTAACTTGCTAAAATTGAAAAGAAACATGTGTTAGAAAAAAATAGTTAAATTGAAATGGCAAATTTTTATAACGTTTTGATGAAGAAGAATAGAATTCAATTAGGTGCGTTCATTTTCTCCCAACGTCTTATTTTACTTTAAGATATCTGTCGCCTTCTTTATAATATAAAGTTCAGACTCCCTGGGAAATGAAATTCTCCCTTAAGGAAGATATAAATAAAAACAGATTAATTTAATTTCTTTCTGCATTAAATCGCGATCTTTTATTGCAGGATAATGAGACTTAAAATGGCGTGAATGAGAAGATGTCATTTGGCGAGTCGAATTTAATTTTTCCATCAAATTCATTACTTTGGAAATATTAAAATAGATATATTTTGAAATTAAAAATTTTTCATGATTTGAAATACTTTTTAAGTATTTGCCTTCTTTTTTACAGTTACTTTTTGATAACCATTAAACAGAGCGGAATCATTAAGAAATATTTGTTAATATATATCTTATACTGTAGAAATTTACGTACAAAATCTCGGTTTACACGATTTCTAATTCATATTTGCATGGAACAATAATCAATATTAAAATTAAAAGGACGAATTTCTTAGAAAATGACTTCTTTTCACAGCTATTTATTAAATTTCTTATAGATATAATTTTGAATTAAGGTACAGAAAAAAATTTCAACACAAATACTGATGTTTCTTTTCAATATTTTGCCGCTGAAGGAAAATATTTCTTACAGGCATGAGGGTATGAGACTGTGATACACGTAATTTAAGGCTTGGTCAAAATGTAATATTAAACATCTTCTGAAATAAATTAAATAAACGTAATTAATTAAAATACATATAATTAATGCTTTCAAATGTGTTAAAAATACACTTTTCATAATTTGTGATATTGATTTAAATACGAGTTCTCTCTAAAAGTATCTCTAATTATTTTTTCTAGAATTTACAGTTAATGTTAAAGGTACTTTTATTTTGTATGTGGACAGTTCTTTCCTTGACGAGTTACTGACTTTAAATTAAAATTCTACAATTGTCATCAAGAATTCATTTATCGAAGACGACTAATAATTTCTAAAAGGTTTTACGCCCTGTCTTAAGAATAGCAATCAACAGAGTTAAGTCACATTTATTAAGAAGACAGTTTAATAAAATCTAGTTTTATTAGTATTTTTAAGCGATTTCCGAAACAAATTACTTATAGTCATATTTTTTTAATGTTTTAGTTCAACTAACATTTTCTTATTGTTTTATATCTATAAATGTCAATTGTAATCAAATTTATAAACCTGAATACTCAAGCTAAGACTTACTAAATTTATATACAGAATAATATAAAAATTCATTTACTTATTTTTTTCTTTTTACATTGTGAGATTAATGCATTTGT
This sequence comes from Araneus ventricosus, assembly GCA_013235015.1. Lineage (NCBI taxonomy): Eukaryota > Metazoa > Arthropoda > Arachnida > Araneae > Araneidae > Araneus > Araneus ventricosus. The sequence continues at coordinate 922,623 of BGPR01000047.1, read as the reverse complement.
GCACTCGAATATATATTAATACAAGTTTAAGCTTTTACAAGACCGTAATTTTTGTTATAAATCGAATATATTTTATTAGAATTAAGCATTTCATAAATGTAAAATTCATTCGCAAGTGAGAAACATGCAAATAGTTTGCACATTTGCTCGCACATAACTGCACATTATTTTGTTAAATTTGCATAGTTGCCTAATATCGCATATAAAAAAATAAATCATTTTGTGGGGTTTAACTTCATAATAGGACACTATCGAGCTGTTATTTATAATGTTTCAATGAACAAAAATAAATGTCCAGGTTAATAAAATTCCTGCCCAAATCAATCGTAGGAAAAAGATTTATGTGCCTACTAGACGCCTTTATCCACAGTATCGTTTTGAAAGATATTTTTAAATGTTTTAGGTGAGAAAAAGGAAGAAAATTTTTCTTTTTCGTTATTGATCTAAAACTTTCTCTAAATAAAGCAGATTGCATATGAGATGACGCTTTGATATGATTTACAAAATCAAATTTGATGAAATTTCTGTTTAAAAATGAAATATTATAAGTTTCTCTTTATTTTGTTTTTAGAAAATGCGAGTTTCTTATACAGTCGCATTTATGATTTCATGGCTAAATTTTTCTAGATTGCTATCCGATCAAAAATTTCCAGTTCATGGCTAAATTTTTCTAGATTGCTATCCGATCAAAAATTTCCAGTCTATCGAAAATTAGGAGGTTCTTTTTTCTCTGGCTTTTATCTTCCTCAAAAAAAATTACTCAAAATTACTACTAGGTATCATAAAATTATATCAGTTACTTATATGAATTAAGTTAGAAAAATAAACCATATAGAAAACCATATAAACGTTTTCATTGGTCATTATAGCATATTTGTTTGGGTTCGCAGGGTGGGTTGAAATAAAGTACCTCTGTTCAAAGCACAATGGCGAAAACTCCTTGGCCATAAAAGCACCTAATCTCAGTCTTTGCATTTCAGAACATGGGAAAGAGAATGACTTTTTAAAAGAAGAAAACCAAAAGAAGGGGGAAAAAATAAGTGTTTTATAAATATCAACTTTTTTCATTTTAAAACTCTACACCTTACTTTAACTTATGCAACATTAAATTGTCATTTGTATGTTAAGAAAGTTAGCATCAGTTGCAGTATTATAGTAATATCAGTTTGAAATTAATTCGCATCATCATTGTTATTATAGTATAAACATTTCGCCTGCCTCCCATATCCTTCTTTTTTTTTTTTGCTTTTTTTGACGATTTTCATTGCGCATTTGAAAATATAAATCACCGAAATTCGGCATCATTATACTTCTAGATTCTTTCTCACAATGCTCTGAACAAGGCATTGTAAACACGAATTTTAAAAAACGCTAGCTGAAACGATATTTCAACTTGCATAATCACCGTGATAAACCTTTTTAAAATGACCATTTCTCCCATGTGAATAATTGTAAGTCTGCATTTCGTGGATGCATTTTGTTTCTCTTAAATTTCGTTTCATGAATGACGCAAAAGCTTATCATTTTTAAATTTTTACCCTCAAGCAGTATAAAATAGAGGGAAATTATACAATAAGAAAAGGGTAAGCGAAGGTAAAATGCTCTCTCTAAAATCTTCCAGCTTAAATGATAATCAAACTGCAGAATGAAGTCGAAAGCATATCGATCAAATTTTCTAAGGTGTAAAATAAACTAGTTAAAACACGGGAAATATTAATTTAATCATCCCATTATCGTTTTTCCTTTTGCATTTCAACAAAAAGATCGATGGTTAAAATGCGAATCTGGAATTTACTGTAACAAGATTGCAAGTTTTGCTCATGCTGCTTTGTTATCCCTTATCTTTGGTTCTCTTATAAAATCTCAAATCTATTCTCTTGCAAAAGAATCTTAAAAGAAAGTATGCATTACAACCCTTTGCATTCTTTCAGTCAAAGCAAATTGTTAAGAGTGGTAGTACATAATATAGACTAACATTCTATTAACGTATTAGTGGCCTATTCCTTATACAGCATTTTAAAAAGAATTTATTTGCACTTTATATCCCTCTATTCTTTTATTTTTATGGTTTATTTTGAGCCACATGTATCTATACTAAAAACATTTAAACCACTTAATGGAATACACAAATAATCATGCATTCAATTACGATTTCGACATCAAATTGTTAAAATACTGAACCAGTCTAAATAAGGATATTCTTAAAAGAACTTTTAAGCCTGGTAAGTCAAATTCTGGTTCTCCCTTCACACAAGACAGCTGACATATTACCAGTATCTTCCACACATTCATAAATCAAAAATTTATACTTTTGCGTTTTCGATTATTATGGATGCCTTTAAAACACTTTTAACGAAGTACCTTAAAATGTAGGGAAAATATTTAACTCTTTTATTTACTTTTATCCTCATTTTTTAAATTTTATTCTGTCAACTTGGCGCTAATGCTCAGACGAAAAGAAAGACCCTAAAAAATACCAGTGTTTCGAACTAAACAAAAAAAAATCCATTAATGAGAACTAAGTGAAAACTAATTTTTAAGAGCTTTATAACTGAAAAAAGCTAGAGCTTTTTAGCGAGCGGATATATACTTAACGACTTAATCATGACTTAAACGATAGATAAAAAAAGGCAACGAATATGTTGGTGATTACATGGTTAACTGCTCATCTACTTTTTAAAAGGAAATTATTTTCCATGTGTGTCCAAACTCTTTAGAATATTTTTCAAAAAAAAAGCAGTGCCTATTTTTTGTAGCAATCCGATTTTATTTCCGTAAATTTAGATATATCGTTTGGTGGCAGTAATTAGCAGAATTTGTTTCAAGAACACAAGAAAATGTATCTTTGATAATAAGTTCTATCATTGAATGTTTTTAGCAATCTTACGGTATCAATAGCGATATGACGCCAAAGGCCAAAATTAGTGGAAAGGCAGTAATACAATATTGTTAGTCTTTTTCGATAACCAGGACATTTTTAATTTCTGGCATACAAAGCATACAAAAAAATTTTTGTTATCATCAAAAAATTCGACCTCCAGATTTTAATGATTCTTCACATTTCAGCCCTCCCTGAGTTCGAAGAAACTATTTTTTTTTTTTGGAATTATGCCTGTCTGTAATGAAATATTAAGCTACCATTCTTTTCTTGCCAATTTCATGTCAAGTCTATTGTAATGTGTTGTTTCTCATACCATAAGTAATCATTAGGGTGAGCCAAAAAAGACTTTTTTTCGAAATCGCTATTCTAATAGTGCAGAAGGACTCTCTGGGTTCAATAAACACGGTGTAAAATATTTTTTGATTGGATAATATCTTCTGCCCCCGCATCGCACTTAGATTTTGGAAATTTGGGTAAAAATTGTCAATTTTTACTCAGCCTAGGAAATATAATTATTTTTCAATATTACTATTCTAATAGCCCGGAAGACATGCCCACTGGATTCAATAAGAAAGGTGTAAAATATTCTTTCGATCGAATAATATCTTCTGTTCCCGCATCGCAATTGAAATATTGCAATTTTTAAAGAAAATTGCACTTTTTTATGTGTTATATAAATAAATCAAACTTGAAAAATAGATGGGTACAAACACTTTTTGTTGCTGTATTGTATTGTACAATTTATTATATTGCCTGAAAATTATTAAATAATCGCTGAGTCACAATATATTAATATAATATTTGTTAAGAATATTGTAACCATAGAACGTTATGACATGAATACCAAAAGTTTACTTACACTTAATCAGCATGAAGAGGCTTGAAATCAGCCTTATGGTCGAATTCAACATAATTGATCGGGAAAAGACTGAGGATCTAATGAACCTGTATTTATTTTGAAACCCATAAACCTTAGATGATGCCTTTATCATTAACTTGACACACCGTTCCACTGCTTGTGTGTGACATGGGAAGTGAAAAAAGTTCCATTCTTAATTTTTCGTTTCACGCAAAATGGAACTAAATATGGTAATGGATATATTACTGAGGATTGGTGGAGAAGTAATAGTAATTGTAGACCTGCCAATCATTTCCGTATAGTCAGAAGCTTCAAAATTCAGTTTTAGTGGGAGAAATACACGTACTGACTTTACATTGAAAGATGACCCTCTAGACTTAATTATACGTCGTGCATCAAGTTCTCTGATGTGCGGTCTTTCATCCTTCAACATACACAGCAAGATATTCTCTGGATAAGCAAAGAACGAATTTCGACAAATGAATCCATCAACGACGTCCTTGAAGTCTTGAGATAAATACCTGTATCTAGAAATAGTATTACACACATGCTTAGCTTCATCTTTAAGCGAGTGTTTAGACTTTATATTAAACCAGTTTAGAATGTAAACTTTCATAACAAACTCAGCGATTTGTTTCAACTTCAAAGAAGGATCTGGAGAACTAATATATAGTCTTAGAACTCTGTTTGCTGTTGTCAGCCAGCATGAATGTGATAATGTACCAGGACTGCGTCTAGCCAGTTCATCAGTACAATTACCCAATCGCACCGCTTGAGATATTTATAGTAAGTGCATTTGTTCCTTACTTAAGTCATGTCCATCAGTTGTTGGTAACTAGCCGTCAATAATTTCGAAAGTTGTCACTGGCAAAGTTTCATATGTAAGGAACGCATTCCCAATATTACCAGAATATGATTTTAGACCATTTGTTGGCCCATCCAACGTTTCAAACAGATGCCTCGGTTAATTCATTAAAATGCAGGAGACATATTATCCACTGCAGAGGTTTACCAAGTTTCAATTCGAAACACCGAATTACACCGGATTTCCATCCGGTATTAACAGATGTGCCGTCACAGCCACTTGCCAGAAGCTGAGAAAGATATCTTGTGATCCCTTCAAAATATCCGATAACAGTCGCGGAAATCTGTTTTGTGGTGCCAAATGATGGACCAAACTGAGTAATGTAACCTGAATCCGGTTCTTCAATGAGAGATAAATGTTTTTTTTCTGCTTTTCTCTTGTATCTTTTAGTATCTACTCTCTCCTCTATCGATGTAGTATCTTTACTACCATCGAAATACAGCCACTTCAACGGTAATGCCTGAGCTTCACTTAAAGCTTGAAATTTTAAATCCTTTCTAACTTTAGTCTTTTCCCTTCGCAGCTTGTTTTTGTCAACCACCAAATCTGAGTTGTTGCTAGTTATGAGACCGACATCGTGAAGAACACTTGAAGTAAGTGCAGCCACAGCCCGATCCGAGACTCCAAACCTGTAGCCAACCACAGAAGTTGAAGGGAGGCAAGGTCGCATTTGTGATGATTGTTTGTACTTAGGATCAGTAAGAGAGATTAAATGGTTCGATGTCGATGGTTTGTAAGTGCCCAGATTTAAATCTACTTCATATATATCCGAAGAAAAATCCATTTCTTCATCTTCATAATCTACATACCCTGCGTTAGGCGTTGCTTGTGTATGATTAAATATAAGTTATGAACCTTTCTATCAGCATTATCAGCAATATTCTGAAGTCGTTTTGTTTCATTAATGTCAAGCGAGCCGATGTAAAGAAGTTTCGTTGTCCTTCGATCTTTCATGAAATTATGCTCATTTCTAGGTAATTTTTTAGTACGTTCGCATGTGAAATCTTCAAAAGTAATACATTTGCAGACAGCAATGCCAAATAACTTTGTGCATGCTCCTTGTCGAAATGCTTTGATCTTTGTTTGGAAAGCCTTTCTGTTATTATCTTTTTTGTAAGACTTCTTAAGATTGGTATATTTTCCATGGTAGATATGGATAATTTTCAGTACTCGAGAATGAGTCACAATGGGAATGGCACTGCTTGCTTTTGCCCATACAGACTCAATTTTAGTTGCATCATTTTCCGCAATTCTCGAGAAACTGGGTTATTTGTTCCCAGTTTTGGCTGCAAGATTTAATCTCTCAAAGAAGCAGAAACGCAGCATTTCTTCGTATGTAGGAAGATTTATTTGAGATATATCTTCGGGACTTCTAAATATTAGACATTGAAATTTGTTCCGCGTACTGATTTTTGATGTTATGTCTATTAACAAATCAATCAAACCAAAAGAACGAAGAACCTAGTTTAAAAACTCACACACAATTCCGATTTCGTAGCACGAACTAGTAGCACCGCTAGGTTTTTCCCAGGCGCATGGGCACGCAGATAAATCCAGTAAATGACTCAGTAGCACTATGTGACAAGACAACGAGGAGAATGAAATTCCCAGAACACTGCGAATGAGTGCGGAGGTATATGAACCCCCCTCCGTTCACTTCCTGTATGAAAAGACAAGAAAAAGTGCACTTCTCTTCAAAAATTACAAAATTTCAATTGCGATGCAGGAACAGAAGATATTCGATCGAAAAAAATATTGTACACCTTTCTTATTGAACCCATTGGGCACCTCTTGCGCAGTATTAGAATTGCAACATTGAAAAATAATTATATTTCCTAGGCCGAGTAAAAATCGACAATTTTTACCCAAAATTCCAAAATCTAAGTGCGATGCGGGGGCAGAAGATATTATCCAATCAAAAAAATATTTTACACCGTGTTTATTGAACCCAGAGAGAACTCTTTCCGCACTATTAGAACAGCGATTTCGAAAAAAAAAGGTTTTCGGCCCACCCTACTAATCATTATTCATCATTTCAAAATTCAATTATGCCCTTTGGTCCTGTAAATCCAATCGATTCCCCATATGGCCAGATTGTGTACAACCACACTCACCCAGTAAGCCTCTGTGCTCTGTTGCCTTTGGACACATCGCACGTTGGTCAGGATGACTTAACAGAAGCAAGGACAGATGTGAGGTCAATCATGTAGCCCTAGGGCAGCACGGTATGCACTTCCTTCCACGTATACCCATTCAACTGACAGGGAACCCTTGGGGTTCCGAGCTCGAGGTTATGCTGTGGCGTTAATGTTAATGTCTGTGATTAAAATAAATTATAAATATAAAACCAAGACGAATGAAGTTTGGTATGCGGTCTTTAGACCAAAATTGTATATTCTTATTGAATTTTGGATCAACTCTATACAGGGGAAGAATCCTTCCGTCCGTTTGTGTTCATGGAAATAGGATAGATCTAAAACCTAGGCTATATAAATGAAACGTGGATGTAGTATTGACACAAAAATTTAAGATCTATACCAAATTTTGTACCGAAAGGATGAAAACAATCTGGTTCGCAATGCAAACTTGATAATCTTCAAGATAAGACGAAACTAAACACAAAACCTGTCGAATTGTCGAAGTATATGGCAAAGTCGAAAGGAGAACATTCAAGTTCGTTAAAACATCATATACAATGCATGACTTTTGACTTTTAATTAGGCCTTCGTTAGTCGCTAGGAACGTGATTAAATGATCTATACTTCGTCTTGAGAGTTTGCTGGATAGGGCGCTCTTCCACCAATGGACTATGAATTGTGGGCTTGGTTCCTTGTGGTGATATGATAAAGTAAGTGGATAATTATTAGCAACTTACATATTTAAAAAAATCTGTGTAAATGTGACCTTTTTTTGCTTGGTTTCAAAGTTTTGTGAAGAAAAACGAATATTAAATAGACTCTGCCCGTTGAAGAATTTGACAACATATATACAATGAAACGTATGTCTACAATTTTGGTGTGAGGACCACTTGTCAAATTTCTCCTCTATTGATTGTAGTAGCTGTATAATGTTGTTTTCACACTCACATGAACAGATAAACAAACGTAATTCCAAAAGTGGAGAAGAGGAGGGGTATGTTGAGTCGAAATTTATCAAGATATCAAAGTCGATTATATTCAAGGTGACGATACGTCTTTTAAATATGACTTGTAAAATTAAAAGTGTGATTTATCTATTTTCTTTTTTCCTAGGTAGTAGTAAAATTTGATCGAAAAGTAATTACATACCGAATTTGCAAGCATCAGTACAATTAAGGGAGCAAACAGAGATGCTTGACACACTTACAGACCCGTTTAATATATTGTGTAGAATAAATTGAAATATTTATTTCATTCCTTTTCTAAATAAAAAATTGGTGAAATTCAGTCAAGAGTTCAGGGTAGACATTTATATGTGACGTCAGATTTATGAATTAGCTTCATTATACTAATTAAGACATAGCTAATAATAATTCCGTAAAAATTCGCAAAAAAGTTTTATGAAACAATTTAAGTTTCATCTAAAGAAAATCGGAAATCCCGAAAGAATATTAATCCTTCGTAGACTCATCCATTAAATAAATTGCTTAGTCTCCAGTGTTTTCATTAATTAACGTCAAGTGGATTTTATTCATATAATCTGTTCAAAATTAGATATGTGCATAACTATTTATTATTTTTAACTTTCTTTATTAATTAGGTTTGAGAAACTTTAAAGAAATCTTTTCTTTGTTAAGATAATAATTTTTACACGTTGCTGTATTTTTATAAGTTAAAGGAATTAAATTATTCTATGGTTATAATACTTGTAAAAAGGGTGTTTCTAAAGATGTCTTTAAATTAAATCTCATGTTTTCAGTTCTAAAAAATTGCCTTAAAGTAAGTTAATATGCATTTTGCTAATATTTAATTAGTTAATTTATAATCAGAAAATTATCCTCTATACAAATATTTAAAACACGTTACATTTTCTTTTTATTTTACATATCATCTCTTCTACTCACTAAAATATAAAGAAAGAAATAAGTATAAATTAATTTTTGCGGAATAATCTTTTAATTATGAAAGCACTTTATTAAGTTCTAAAAATACAGCGAATCGGGAATTTTTAAGAGTGTGAAATTCTAATCAAATTGCAAATTTTGATAACAAATCCAAATTTGTTTTTCACAATTCCGAATTTAAAACAAGGTCTTGTAAACAACTTAAAAACATAACAACTCTTTTTTTCTCAATTTGAAAATTCAAGAATATAATTATTTGTAAGAAGCATCTATCTCGTATGTAATTCAGTTATGTAGTTAAAAATTCGAAATTATTTGTGTTTATATGGATACAATAAATAACATTCTGCCGGTATTATAAAATACCATCAATATACTCATTGAAACTCACAATTAATTATGGAGGGTGTTTCGGAAAAACGTGGTTTAAAGTTAGGTCAGTCATTCGATAAGCCTCCAAAATCTGATAGGAACATGGCTGTGCAAACACCATCTGGAGGCGACAGATGGCATTTTAAATAATACAGCGCTGGCCACAATTGCGGAGACTTTTTGAAATTTGCACATTTTTTTCGAATATCTCCTCGAACTTTGACGATATAAAGAATAGGTTTTAACTCACAATTTACATTGAAGATTCGGTAAGGAGGGCATTTAAGGGACCGATCAGAACCTGATGAACTCGAAAAGGGATTTTGTCTCCCGCGCTTCACAGTAAGCTGATAATGGTTTGCATCTCTCATCAATTCTGTCGTGTGATGTGCGGGATATATACATGAAATTTCGTAAAAATAGCACGAATATTCGGGAAAACATAAATGTTTTCTTAAAACATCTGAAATTTTTCCTCATACTTTTTTCTTATAACATGCAGAGTTTGCAACCAAATTATACGAAACTTACAAAATGCATGAAATTAGAGAAGCAATGTATTAAAATTTGAAGTAAATACGTTGAATAGTAAAGGAAATATGAGTATTTGTAGTAAATGATTTTTTATCTGCGCATGTGCGAAACGAAGCGTATTTTTTCTTTCATAACTTTAAAAACAGATATATATAGGGCAACTTATATAAAAATTTAAGTTAAATACCATTGAGATTCAAAAAGATATCGGCATTTTGGCCAGCGCTGTATTATTTTAAATGTCATCTGCTGCCGCCACGTTTTTTTTTTAAATACCCTATAATATAATAAAGGAAAAGTATTAAAAAATCGATGAAAATAGAGTTGCTAAAACTAGTTAGATTAAAACTGATATCGAACAAATTTTTATGGAAGGAATATTTCAAATATAGAATCATACTTAAATAAAATAACAAATTTCTTGCTTCTCACATAAAAAATACTCTAAAATATTCTTAAATGGGGAAATAAATAAATTTATTAAATTATGCAATTAAGTAATTTAGAATGGTCGTTGTGGCCTCTGGTAGTGTTAAAGACAAATGAAAGTAAAATAAGATATTTACTTAATAATATGATTGATAAAAATATGGAATATCAAAACTGACATTTTCATCAGATTCTCATGACTTAGCTTATAAGATAATAGAAATTCAAAATCACAAAATATACTAATTTTAAAAAGCAGGATGTCAAATTTTCTTTGTCAAACATCATAACTAAATAAAGGAAAATCATATACAATTATAATTTCGGTTTCTTTTTGACTGAATAATTTTGAGATAACGATAAAGAAAAAATGGCGGTGCATGGTTGTGCTAACGGTGGACTGTGCCAAGCGACCTCATAGTTTTATCATCAAGAATTTTTATACGAGGGCTGTTCGATAAGTCCGTGCAAAGTCTAAGAGATGGCTGCCCTTCACCGTATCGAGAATATTTTTAGTTAGAGGCAACTCTTGAAGGGGAAGGGGTTCCAAATTTCTTTCAGATATATTAATTAGGCCGCTTATTTCAATTGATTAAGTACCATGACTTCTGAAAGATGGACTAAAGAAATTTTAACGATGAACTGATTGCCGAATTAACTGCATGCTTTTGAGGGTTGGGCAAAACGTGCTACTTAGATGGAATAAAATAACTCGAGCTTCGTTGGTCTAAGTCTATGAACCTCAAAGGAGACTACGTAGAAAAAGAAGTATTGTTTTGGCCCCCCCCCCTCCAAAAAAAATGTTACTTTCTTACTTTTTGCACTGTCTAATCGAACAACCCTCGAAGTGTGGTTTATTTGATCACGTGTGCATGGTGCCTGCAATCGCATTAACGGGCAGAAAGGCTGAGCAACAAAAATACATGGCATTTTTCACTGAATTAGTAAATCTGCTTACGTTAAACTGGTACTGAATCATGAGTGATCATGCTTTCACAATCCTGCGGCGATGACACAATGCATGAATGTAATATTTCGAGTGGGCAGGCATTCATTTCTAAGCATGCTCATAGTGTTTCTTGACACCTTGGCACTGCTCGTCAACAATTCGCTAGCCTGGAAAGAAAGCAAAAACTTCCTGATTTAATACTGAACTTCAGAATATAGTTTACAAAGCGGCATTTAAATTATAAGTTTAGCAAATATTTAGTAATATTGCAAAAATCACTTTTCTTATTCGTAAAGGAAGTACAGATAGATCCAATTGGTTCTTTTGAGAAAACTTTTTATTTTTATAAATCTTGGTAATGCTTATCGAAAATTACCATTAAAATAATTATCGAAAACATCTGTAATACTAGTAATTAGCATATATTTGTGAGCAAAAGATGATATATTTAAGCTTTTGTTTTTAGTAGCCATTAAAATCTCGTTAAGGGTAAAGTCTTTTGTGTAATTTGAGGATTCTCCTTATAGTTAATAGTGTATTTTCTTCAAAATTTTAATTTCAGTAACTAATATCTGAATAGTCATATAACAGATAGAATATTCTTATGAAAGAATGATAGGGGCCTTTTACATCAGAAACTCAGGCATGCAATTAATTTGGTTTTTTAATTAGAATTATTTTAATCTTTCATCCGATTGTTTAGAATTCCATCTAAGTGATGTAAATCCCAAAACTGTGAATGCAATTTAAAAAGACATTGAGGCCTTGAATATTAAAGATATACCAATAATATTTTTGTAAGAAAAGTTCTTATTAAGTCCTTTAAATTTTGGCATTAAATGATATACTTGTTATGTTTGTTCACTTTCATAAACATTAAAATTATTTAAATTTTTAATTGATAAATACACTGATAATTGCAAAATTGCGAAAATGCGTCAATAAGCACTTCGGTGTATATCGTTAAAAATACATTTAAAAAATATATACTATATTAAGAGATGATGAGGTCCAGATATGTAACAGTTATATTTCCAAAGCATTTTAATTAAACAGCACCTTAAATAGAACCTATTACTATTCAAAAAATGGTACAAAAGCAACTTCAAACAAAACAGCGTAATAAATTGATATCCATCATTTTTAGTGTATTTTAAAGACATCCGATTGTATCAAAAGTAACTAACATGTATTTTCAATGTTCAAATCAAAGAACAAAATGCCATAAATTTCGAAGATGCGATTGAATCAATATATTTCATAAATATCTGCACTATTAAGAATTATGGAGAGAATTGCAACAAAACGGACAAGATTTACACACTAAATATACTTTACTACAATTGTTTTTAAGAAAATATGTTAATTTTAACATTAGACTGTCAAAGAAACTTTTGTATTTCTCTGTTTGTGAACGAAGGATTTTCTCGTAATTGGGTACCATAAAACTGGGGGGCTTGATACAGTTTATAAGTTTGGCATCTGTATCTTTAGAGCTATTTGAAATATTTCTTGAAATTATGTCAAAAAACTCGAGTTTTCATTCAAGTTAGCATCAAGGAAATATATATGTTGGAATGCTTCACGTCATATTACAATTTATAAACAAATTATGTATCATGTCCCCTTATCCATACATTTTCGGGTTTTCATTTAGTTTTGTTGAAGGATTGATTTACCATCGATATTTCTCTTCTTTATAAAAAATAAAAGTTGTAGAGGGAAGAGACTCATGTTTATATGGAATGCCGCTGTTGAAGAATTAATTCAATTTCAGGAACCGTTTTTATTAGATGGCTAAGTTCCACAACACAGTACATTAAAAGGTACAAGTCGCAAGACAGAGAACAACAACACAAGACAAGTACATAGAAGAAGAAAAAGAGACAGAGGCATCATGGGAAAAACCCGGATGGCTCTAGTAGCGCCACCTACCATAAAAAGGAGAAGGCAGTGAATTGTAACCTATATGAGAATTTATAAATTCAAAGCGACATTACAATATATTTCTTATAGCATAATATTTCCATTATAAATTATTCTTCAAAATCTCTGCTTATTAAAATAACATGATTGCAATTAATTTTTTTGGATAAAATACTAAAGAAATATTAACAAATGAAAGCAAAAATACATATGATAGCTAAAGTAAATTAGAAATAGTACATTTAGAACAATTTTGGCCTAGTGTCTGTTTTGGAAATGATGTGATATTAAATTTTACAATTAAACATTTTTTATCAAGGGCAAAGAAACAAATTGAAACATTTCATTCTCAAGGATGTTTTTAAAAATTTAACTACGTATATTAAAAAAGTCAATAAAGAATATCCTCCTTTCAATTGCTGTAATAAGTAAAAGTGAAACCACAAAACCAAATTTATTCTAAAAATGCAAATCATTTTTGTTTGAAAAGCTTTTACATATAGATCAAGATAAGACCAGACATATCGTTTTCCCCAATAATCTTCAAACGGATTTTATTTTTGTGTTCCTGATTCTGTCGATATAAAAGAAAATGCTTTTATTTTATTTAATGTCTGTTTTAAGGATAAAAGTATAAAAAAATGATTTGTATAATTGCTATAAGGTTATTCCATGGTTTTTATTCATTAAGCTATCGATTTACTTAGTAACGACGGTAAAAAAATCGAAAAATTTGCTAAAAATGGCTCTCAGTTCAAACAAACCTTTTTTATTGTTCTTAGTTGAAAACAAAATAATCTAAATTTAATTTTCAAAATAATTTCTGTTTTGCAGTCAACCTAGTATTCACCTCGCCCTAACTTGTTTATCCTAAAAGGTATATGTTTGATATAATAACCTCACAATTACAAATTTTATGCAGTGGATATTGATAGCTACGTTTCGTTTGCCCTTGATGAATTATAGTTTAGGAAATTAAAGAAGAAAATAAAAATTTAAGATTAGATATTTTTGTTCAAAGTTCGTCAAACACTTTGAATGTTGGATATTAAACATCTTATTTCAGATGAATTGTTCTAGTTGAAAAATTAATGAGATTCTCTGTGTTAGTTTTATGAACGATTGTTAATGATCTATTGTTAAATATATAAAAAAATCTACATTAAAAATATATCATTGATTTCTTGTATAATACTCAAGATACAAGAAGGCGATATTAGTTTCGATGCACAATAGCACAAAGATGTATCATATTATTTGTACAATTTTTTTCAATGTTCACAACATTATACAATTTCAAAAAATATTATAACAATATTATAGAACACTTTGTGATACTTAGTAAATAAGTTATAATATGAAAAGCTTTACAAAAAAGAATAAAAATGTGAAAAGGTTTTCCAAATTTATACTTGATTGATCCGGAAAAAATTTTATTTATTGTTTCCAATATATTTCATCTTTATTTTAAATGTTAAATTATAAAATATTAGAAATTTTTTAGGAAAGAAACTATAATGATCATATAAAATTCAAAGATTTTATAAAATTCTGCTATTTTCATGGGTATCAAAAGTAATCGTAACTATAAGAAGTTCACAAAATTGTACCCATGCCTATCTATTTTAATTTCCGTCTTGTTTTAAAGTTAGATGAGGGCTGTTTTTCTGTTCTGGAGCACACTTCGTGATTAAAATTTCTCGGTACATGGGAGTGTTTATTATATCAATTAGTCTGTTTAATCTCGATGGCTGTAAACATACTTTGTGTATACAGGGCGATTTAAAAAATGTGGCCTAACTTTAAGAGTAGGTCAGGCATATGATAAGCATCCACAATCGCATAGGAACATGGTGCTCAATCGCAATCTGGAGGTAGCAGATGGCATTTAAAATAATACAGCGCTGGTCAAAATGTCGATATATTTCTGAAACTTAACGGTATTTAACTGAAATTTTTATATAAGTTGTCCTATATATCTGTTTTTTAACTTATGAAAGAAAAATAAAACTACTTTTTGCTCATGCGCAGTAAAAAATTATTCACTACAAATACTCATATTTTCTCTAATATTAAAGGTATTTACTTCAAATTTTAATATAATGCTTTTGTAGCATATTGCCATGTATTCTGTAAATTTCAAAGAATTTAGTTGAAATTTCTGCAAACTATAAGCAAAATACATGTGAAAGAATTGGGATTTTTTTAAAGAAACCTTTATATTTCCCGAATATTCGCTCTATTTTGACGAAAATGCACGTAAATATTGCACAAATCACACAAATGAATTGATGAAAGTTGCAAACTGTTATCAGCTTTTTGTGAAGCGAAGTGAATCAAAGTCCCTTTTCGACTTCATCAATTTCTAGTCGGTCTCTTAAATGCCCTCGAGTGAATCTTCAATGTAAATTGTGATTTAAAACCTATTCTTTATATAATCGAAGTTCGAAGAGATACTCGAAAAAAATGTGCAGGTTTCAAAACGTGCCCCCAGTTTTGGAATCTTGAATATCTTAAAATATATTCAATTTTCAAATTACATGTAACCAGCAAATTAAAGAGCGTAAAATTCCCTACAAACACATACTTTTTTTGCTTTAGTTTAAATGGTTTCCCAGATAATGGATTTCAAAATTTGCTTCCATATTGGATTTTATCGTCCATTTCTTAGTTTTTCTTAAATATCTCAGAAACTATTAAAGAAAAAAATAAAGGCATGAATTTGTTGAGAATTTTACAATCATTAATTTGTTGTATTATATGTAATTTGAAAATAAACAGTTTTCGAGATATTCAAGAAAAACTATAAAAAGGGATAAAATCCAAAATGGCGGCATATTTTGAGACCCATTATCTCAAAAACTATTAAAGCTAGAAGAAATATAAAATCATGCATTTGTAGAGAATTTTACAATAATTAATTTTTTGTATTACATGTAATTGAAAATTGAACAGTTTTTGAGTTATTCAAGAAAAATTTAAAAATGAGGTGAAATCAAAGATGGTGACAAACTTTGAGACCCATTATCTCGAAACTATTAAAGCTAGGAGAAAACTAAAAGTATTTATTTGTAGGAAATTTTTTCGCTCTTTAATTTTTTAAATCAATTGTAATTTGAAAACTGAATAGATTTCGAGATATTCAAGAAAAACTAAAACAGGGGGGATGTCATCGAAGATGGCGGCGCAAGGTCATCCCCCAGGACCGGGAACTTTTAGTACATTCATCAGAAGCACCTTCACGAACAAGTGTACTAATTTTCAAAACTACACGATTTAATGTTTTTTCACCCCCATTTTGGACCTATGTTGACTGGACTAAAATGCCCTCATGACCGAATCGTCACTGTAAAATGTGAGTTTCGACATTTGTATGTCCCACGATTCTCCGCAACTGATTGCAAACCATTGTATTAAAATTAAGTCTACATTTTGCGCTTCATAGAAATTGTGCTTAGCATTTGGCCACCAGTGTATATGGCATATACACTTAGCCCCCTAAATTTCAGAACGACAGCAGCTTTAGTCCTAAAAGTAGTGTCTAGGTAGTAAAACGTCTATGCGCTGTGCGATGAAACCACTTGTAACGCCACCTGTTGTCAAACTTCGGAGTTTCCGTTCCGATTTCGAAAAAGGTGCAAAATTTCTTGAAATTGTCAATTACAAAGTTGTAGAGAGTTATCGATTTAGTACAAAAAGACACCTTGAGCATATTAATACGATTAACAGAACGTTTAAAATGTTCATTTGTTTGTTCGCGATTTCCGAAACTGTGACGTCACTAAACGGGTTAAAAAGTGAAAAAACAATTAGTTATTACAAGATATCTTTTATTCCGGTGTTCAAAGTGATCTAAGTCATCTACAATACAGATTTGAGCTCTTGCTTAAATTTTACATTGCACACGTTATAGCATGTATTTGGTGCTCAAGCACAATTGCAACAGTAATACGTCCTGCAGTGCTGGCGGAAAGGTCCATACACCTGCTGTTTGAATCATTCCCACAAGAAAATGTATAATGGGGTCCTTTTTTGCCGGAAAAATTACATTTTCTCCTTTTGTCCATGTCTTGTGACGTCACAATTTCGGGAAATGCGAACGAACAAATGTTCATTTTAAGCGTTCTGTTCTTCGTATTAATATGCACAAGGTGTCTTTTTATACTAAATCGATAACGCTCTACAACATTGTAATTGACATTTTCCCTTTATTTATTTATTTATTTTACCGTTTCCGAGATAGGAATTTTAACTTCGAAGTTTGTCACCAGGTGGCGTTGTATATTGTTTCGTCGCACAGCGCATAGACGTCTTACTATACCTAGACATTACTTTCATGACTAAAGCTGCCGCTGTTCTGAAGTTAAGGGCGGGGGTGGCCCTTATTTAAGTGGGCACCATGTATACGTGGTCATAATTATCGTCGTGTCTTCGTCAATTTTTAATGTTTTTCATGTCCCATTTAACGAATTAGTCCTGTTCAATGCGACTAGATGATTAAAAACATAACTGCATTAACCATATACAAATAATAACTTAAAATTAATCATGAAAATGGTTTAGTTTAGTGCAAAAAGGAATTAAAATATTTAATTTATTCTGACCTCAGTTACACTAAAATTCTTTTTCAAAACAATGTTTTTACGCAGTAATTTGTATGTAATGTCAGATTAATAAATTAGTTTACATTATATAAACATATAATAAATTGTGATCTGATAATAATTAGTTTTGTGAATTCCAAAGAAAAGTGAAAAGACGAAAGAATAATGAATTCTTCATTAAATAAACTGCACAGTATCTGGTGTTTTCATCAATTAACGTCAAGTTGATTTTATTCATATAAGCTGTGCAAAATTATTTATGGATTTAATTAGTTACTATTTTTTAAAACTTCCTTTGTTAAATATGCTGCACAAAATTTTAAGGAAAACTTTTCTTTGTTATCAAGGTAATAGTATTTTTGTACTTTATTGCATTTTCATAAACTAAAGGCATAAACATATCCTAAGGTTATTATTTTTTTAAAAAAAGTGTGTTTCTAAAGATGACTTTAAATTAAATCTCATGGTTTGCTTTTTTAAGAATTGCGTTAAAGTTTGTTAATATGTGTCTTGCCAATATTTAATTAGCTAATTTATAATCAGAAAATTATCTTCTATAAATATATTTAAGGCATGTTAAATATGTTGAATTTGAATATTGTATTAAGATAACTAGATTCTGTTCTACTAGAAATAAAAGTAAAAAAAATTAATGTAAATTAACATTTAATAAAATTTTCTTTTACTTCTAAAGTACTTAATAATCAGTCTGAAATAAAATGGTACAGAATTAACAGAAATGGAAATTCAAGAATCACTTCCAGCTTAATTTAACATGATATTATGTTTACTAGATATTATGTAAATATTTTTTTAACTCTGAATGTTACATTTAAATGTGAATTCCACACGACTGACGGGGGAATTGGGTATCAAAGTCCAACCATGGCATCAAAGATAGAACACAATCGACACTAACTTGTCTTTGCAACTTTTTATAGCATCTCCTAAAAGCTTTGGAGACATTATGGTGACAATAACGAGGATATAGTCCTACATACGGTAGTGGCCAATGAGAACGCATCATCTTAGGTCTTGTCATATTTAATACACGAGACTGATACATTCACTTAATGGATGACAATCACTTGGATCAATGGATGAATTCACTTAATGGATGATTTAGTCCAATCACCGACAACCGCTTCCTAAAGGCGGCTTTTGGTTGGCGAATTACTGAAAGAGTCTTTATGAACAGATAAATATTGGCCAATGTATTGATTTCCTCTAAAAAAATATTAATAAAAAATTGTCTACAAACGGCGTTTGTTTTTTATAAAAAACCGGAAGCCGGTTATTTTGAACAGTTATAACCACCAGGTTAAACCGGAGGTGAAAAAAACCTGAAAAACCGAAAATCTGTTATTTTTGGAATAACCGGCATCCCTAATTCCTCTGTGTTTTCTTAAATGTATTTTAATAGAATATTTTATGTTCTCTTTCAAGCTGTATTTTTTATTTCACGTACTCGTTGTTCATTAGAACATGACGACGTCGTTTCCGTCACTCTGTTGTTATACGATTCCGATTAATCGTTTAGCATCTTACCACTTTCAGAAATCTATACATGTTATAGTGCAGCAGACTGCAAATAGAAGAGGGGATTCTTACTTCTTATTGAAATGTGACCTTTACTTCGGTAGGTTTTAAACTAACACATTTATTCGCGTCATTTTTCTGCTAAGCTCTATATTTAACATGCGTTTCGTTTCAACAAGATTACTCTAAACATGTATCAATGAGTAATTACCTTTAGAAATTAGGAGTTCTCATTTGTTTAAACACATTCATGCGCCAGAAATTGGATATACACGGCTTTAAAATGAAACTGAGAAAATACTTCCCCAATAAGCGAATAACAATTAGATTCTCGAATTTAAACGTGTAAAGTAAAATTGATTAGTAATAGTTAATCTGGAATGTGGATTTAAACATACCAGACATTATTTTCTGTTCGAGAAGTTTATGCTAGTTATATTATACTAGTAGTTGTAACTAGTTTTGGACGTCTGTGAATTTGACATTTTAATTTTACTTGAATCAGTTCTCTGAATAAGATAGTTTTGAAACAAAAGCTCTGTAACTTCAAGGCGTGAAATAAAATGTGATATGAACAAATAAATAGATATAAAAAGTTCTGTCTTTTGTATAGATGATAATTCAAAACTTATGTAACGCTGATATTTTATTTTAAAAAATTGCTATGTTATTTGTTCGCTGTACATTTTTGACATAATTTTCAACAACACATAATTTAGAGTTACATGAAATTGTTCCTATTCTGATATATTCTGCGATAAAATTTGAATTATTTGAAGCTTTTTCCATTGAATAACATTGAATTAATAATAAAATTAATATATTTGCGATATAAATAAATAAATTTATTATCTATAATAAAAGTGTAAAATTTTCATGAGAGTTCTAATAATTTTGAAAAACTCTGTATGCCATTTTAATGTATACAGAATGTGCAAGTGTGTGAAAGTGTTTTAATATGATAATGTTTTTAGGCTGGTACACTTTCTATAAATTGTGAGATGTAGTTCTGCGTGTTAGGCACAGACTGCAAAGCTCTATAGGGAAGACTGTTGGACCTAAAACTATCAGATTTGGAATATAGTTTCTTCTTGGGCAGTAGGTACTTCACTAAGAAAGAGTTTCTAAAAAGTCTAATTATATTTTAAATTAAAAATTAGTTGAAATTTCAACATTTTTCCACAATTTCCGAGCATAATATTATTAAAAACATTTTTAAGTTGTTTTAAAATTCAAAACTTTAATTTTTCAGTGATATCAATTTTATTTCTGTTTTTTCTAAAATATTTATTTACTCTAAAATATATTTAAAATTTGTAAAATATTTTCATAATTACTAAAATATTTGCAATTGTTTATTCAACAATTATATTTTCGCATAGCATCGGATCAATCTATTTATTTAAATTTAGTTAGCCTTAACAAAATAAACTGAAAATTAATAAATTTGAGAATAATAATTAAATGTTCCTATACTAATTCTTTTAATATTTTAACTATCGAATGGTTTCTTAAGCTCTAATACTTTATATCAGAATTTTTCAGAATTATTTGTAGAGTGGACTCACATAAATCCTTTATTTATATTGCTTTTAACGAATAATTTTCGTAATTTTATTTTGAGAAAGATTAAGGAAAGAATGTTCATGTTTTGCATTAAATCATTCACTTAATTTAATCCAATATGTCAACATAATATTTGAATAGCTGGTCGGTGATTTTTACAGATATTTGAGGGCAAAAATAAAAATATAATATTTAAGCTAGCTGATTTTAATTCGTATATTCTTAAGAGTGTTATACTTCTTCAAATAAAAACAAAGGAAGACAGTTGCCTTCAGAAATGTATTGTGAATGTATTCAATTATGCACAAATTAACGTTTTATGCCTAAACTTATTTATTATGAACTTATGAATAAAAGAAGGTTTCTTGATATCACTTTGATATTTTAAAAAATATATAATTTACAGTCAATTTCAGTTCGAGATGAGGGTGTTTACTGCTTGATCAGAGATTAAGATTATGGTGTATTTGTAAAATTATCAGACCGATGAAAAAAAAATATGATATCCAAAACTATAACTCAAATACATCTCCACCAAAATTCCTTATGGCACAAAATATCTTGAAATCTTAAATTTTTTGTCACATTTGTCGTATGAGGTGGTTTTGAATACTGGCATAACATGTATGACTGTGAGAAATTTTAGAATTTGTAAACATTCAGAAGGCGCTTATGAAACTTTAGAGAAGAAATATACGTAACATTTTCGTATTTCGGATAAAATATTTTATTATGACGCATTGATATTAAATAAATAAGAGTTAGTCTGTTTTTTATTTGGCAGTTTGATAATATTTAACTCAATTAATGACGAATTTTATATACTAAAATTAGAAAGATGTTTAAGAAAAAATAGCAATATTGATCTTTTCAGATAATTCAAATGACAAGCTTTTCTTATGAAAATATTTTAACCTGTTACGAGGCAGCAGGATTCCTTGTACAATAAGCCTTTCAGCCCGAAACATTGGAAATACTTATTGAAAGAAAAAACTTCGGAACGATTATGAGAAAAAAAAATCCATTCGCACGAAACTATTAGCTAATCAAAAATCTATGATAAAACTTGGATAGTTCCTTTAAATTTGTTTTTAATATATAAATGAATTTATAGCTTGTAGAGAATTGCTTGAAGTTCTGGTATTAATTTTTGTATTAAGCATGGTTTGTGTGAAATAAGAATGATAGGATAAGGTTACATATTTAAATACGGAACCCTCTCATTAACTTCTATATATGTCACTACACGAAAGCTCTAAAGTGATTATTCAGTTAATTTTTTTTAGTATGCTGTAGTTTTTTTTTTTTTTTTCTTCTTTTTTTTACACCTTGTTATGTACCATTTTCTACAAGCTAGAAATTCTCACTGTCAAAAACATTTTTTAAATATGAAATCTAATTAAACCAAGCTTTCTTTTGCCGAAAATGTTCATTCTCGAGCTTTGTTAATTTATTCAGGGTTTTTCTCCCGCCTTTTCCCTAATTTTTTATGCATGAGCGCGATTGTGTTAAATCGTTCTCCGACAACAGATGGCGCTGTTCTAATGTTTACTTGTTCTCTTGTTCAAATGTGATATGAACAGTTGCTTCTCTGAATTGTGTGATTATTCTTATGACATAAATTCTCACGTACCAGAACTCCTTATAGTAATTGAGTCTAATTGTAGGATATTTAGTAATTTGAACTCCCTACATTGCAAGTACTGTGAAGACAATTACAGTGTTCAAAATTATATCCTAAAGTTAAAAAAAGTGTTAATAAGAAACACTATTGGATTATTCTTACGTAATTTAATAAAACAAGTAAGATGCAGGAGCATCTTACTTGTTTATATAACATACTTTCTTCTATAGTTTAGGTAATGTGATGAACATGTGAAAGTCGATATTTTTTCTACGATGTATATTCTTTTGAAATATTTTGTAAATATATCTTTGTATTTTTTCTATGCCTGCAGCTTTTTTTTCTGTGATGTATTTTATGTCAATGATTTTGTACGCATATATTTGTATTTTCTCTAAAAATATTTTCTTTAAATTCAAAAATAAATTATATCATTTTTTATATACGAAACACCATAAATTAACTTAATGTTTCTGAAAATAATAAAGTGAATTGATCCTAAAATGGCACAAATCAGTTGAGCCATATCAGTTTTGTTTAGAAGTATTTTCCTCATTTTCCAATAAGAAAAAGGAGGTGGCGTCACGATACAGCATAACACGAAGTGAAGTTAGGCGCTAGATGAGACGCAATAAATTCACTCCAATTCGATTAAGACGTTTATGAGCCAAAATTTTAAACAGCAGTGATATTTATCTAACTGCTGGCGAAAAGCCATAATAAATTTTCTTGAATTTTTAAGATGATGATAATGGTAGATTAATCCGTAATACCAAAATTAAGTGCATAGGAGATAAATTGATAGGCTTATCTTTTTGGATCAGATTATCTGCGAATACTTTATTTTTAACTCTATGATAAAATCCACTTTGGTCTACTAATGCAATTAACAATAATACTAAAAATCCATTAACTGTGTATTTTTACTTATGAATAATCCCTATAATCACAAGATATTCTTCTATATCTCCACGATGCCGCTATGATATTCTGAATGTCGCACAACATCGTAAAGACATTGTATGAATAATGTAGTACACATCTTGTGCTTAACGGGATCGTTTGTTTTTACAACACTGTTTTTTGTGAAATATTTGCTCAAATTGACTTGCTCTGGTTAG